>BMAW01090410.1:19000-63236 GCA_019974015.1 Nephila pilipes | reverse complement strand
TGATTGAAACTAAATAAATTTAGTAAAAATGTCCCCGAAAACTTAAATCCCTTTAAATTTTCGCAACACACACACGCATATATATATATATATATACATACATACATTCAGAATTTCATATAAAGCCGTCTACTTATGTAAAAAGATTTAAATGTACAAGAAGATATAATTGTGTCTGTCAATTGTTTTCAATACATCCGTTAATAAAGATAAAGGTTTATCATTTAATGGATAGAATCTCCCGTCGGCCTTGTTATTCAAATGTCCAGTGAAATGTTACCCTGAAATCGGCTTAAAATTTATTAATTTTTTTCACATTTCTTTTAAATAGAAAAGAGAATATGTATATTATTTCCCCATAATTGAAATTGATTTTTGAAGATTCTAATGAAAAGCGGTAAAATTTTGTTCTTCGATTGTGAAAGAAAATTTAAAATGCAGGGCTGGTGAGGTGTTATTATCTCTCAAGTGTGTGCAATAGCGAAATAATTCTACTGATGATTTCTAAATCGTGGAATTTCTCAACACTGTCGTTAAAATGAGTGTTCCAGATATTTTTGATAGATTTTACAATCATTTCCAAGTACTTTGCTATTATTATAATTTCTCTAAATGCTACTGCAAGTAACCCAGAACTTCAGTCTCCAGATAGTATGGAAAGCAGCTAAGACCTTAATTAGAAACTTATCACTCGTAGACCACAAACACGACCTATTAAGTATAATATTAGTAAATCCAATCGAAATAGAAGAAAAAGAGAATTCTGAAGACCCTCTGGGATACTTCAAAACTTACCGATTAAGTTAAATAAGTAATATTACCTCAACATTTTTATCAATACTTTTTTTTAATTCTATAATAATTAAAAATAATTTCTACTTATAATCTTATATAATTACATTGAATTTTTCATTTATAGTTTATGCCATGTACAAGGGATATTCCGAAAGTAAATTTCGTCATTTATGAGAGCGCACATGGTGCACCAGATGAAACAAACAACCGCCATAAGATGCGACATTCGTTGCTTTTTTAATGACGGAAGTAGCGTCAGTAGAGAAGGAACGACGAACAAAGGATGTTAGCAGTAGACCAATGCACACAAAACGTTACAAACAACGCAATCGCCAATGGAAGTGCATGGTTTTATCAGGTATGAATGTACATGTGGGACATCCATGAACAGCAATAAGCCGTGTATAGTGATCAGGCCATGTCTTATCAAATGGGTGTACGCTTGTGTTCCATGTTCAGTGAAGGAAGCCAAAGTGTGAGAGAGTGAGTGAGTGAGTGAGTGACCGTGGATTTTAATGGCGCAAGAGCCAAAGTAGGCTAAGCTGTGCCAAAGAGTGAGAGATAAAGGTCGAAGAGAGTTATCCGCTACAAGCACAAATGAAAACAAAACTGATAGAGTACAAGACAGAGTGCTAGTAGATAGGTAGATAACGGTGTCAGATGTGGCATAAATGATGTGTATTGGTTGAGCTCAGATTCATCCAAAACAATACTCATATGTATCAGGCGGCGCGACAATTCCTTCCATTATAGGGCACCAGAGTGCTTTATCTAAACAGCTTGCACGCTACAACAGATGACTGAATATCGAATTCGATTATGTCAAAAAATAGTGCAAGGTGTTGACATGATTTTTCTTCTTTTTTTAGAATAAAGTTTCCCTGTGATTAAAAAAAATAACGAAACCTACTTTTGGAACAACATTCCTTGCATTAAATATCAGTTGTAAGACTTCATTAAAAATGTTTATAATTAATAATGATGTACTTTTGAAGCAAGTGAAACCCCAGTGTCGTTAGTTTAATTAAATGAAATAATAAAATGAGAAACTGTGAAGTATGATGTTTTGAATGAAATGATAACCAATATTTTAAATGTTTTCAGGAAAAGGCAAATTGCATTTTTTTCAAATATTTAGTCACCAATGAGAGTTTTATTTCTTATAAAATTTAATGCTTTGTGTTAAATGTAGTAATGTTTTACAACAGTTTATTTTAAATGAAGTAACCAGCCACAAATAAATAATAATATCTGGTTTGGATGTTGTCTCTCGAGAAATGTCTTCAAAAAGGGTTATGAATATTTAATAGCAACACACTGAAAAGCAACACGAAAGCTATTGATGACGAACGTTGACATTTGGAACCTCGGTCAAGTGACGAAGACGACACCTGAGTTAAGACTCCCTCTTCAAACTTCTGCACCACAAATGCTTCATACTTGTAACAAATATTGTACATTGTTACATATATTGGATGTACTAGGGCCTCAACAAGTTTAACGTGCAGCAGTCACAACCTACGCGTTGTGTCTTTAGTAATATTAAGGCTCTAGACCTCGGCTTGACCATTTTTATCTTTTTTCAAATTTCGTATTTAAAGAATTTTGTAATTAAAGATAATTTATACACTGTTCGGATCTTGTAATTTTTTTTCTGCCTGCATTTCAGCAATTTTTAAAAATAGTTGCACCTCATATTGAAAAGTTGAATGGTGTCGTAGGATTCAAGGTTTCTTTGACTCATTTTTACACTCTTTATAGTGTAAATTAAATGAATTGAAATATAGATTCTATGGGTTCCTTGTGAGTAAGAAATATTAATAATAATATACAATTGCTTCTAAAATGTAAATTTCTAAATTCGTTTTCATATTTTTGAACGTAATATTTATAGTTTTCATACAAGTGATATGTTGTAATGAAAAGTCTGGATCGTTTTGTCTTTTTTTAAGTTTTTATTAACATTTTTGTCTTAGTTACCATAGATTTTGTTTCTTAAAGATTTAATTATGAATCTTGTTCAATTTTCAATTTTCTTATATTTTACGATTTAACTTTCAGACTATTTCCAGTTTGTGTTTTTAGTACTTCAAAAAATTTTAATAATCTATTTTTAATTGATTAGTTTTGCAAATAATTCTAGCATTAGCCAGTTAAACAGTTTAAAGCCGGTTACACACAAAAATTAAATATATTATATTCCATTTCCATATTTTTCCAAAAAATGTTTCGTAGAATAAATGTTTTTAATTTACACATATTTTTGATATTTCTGAGATTTGCTTTATTTTTTTAATCTATTCTTTTAAAATTTATAAATTTCCTTTTACAGTGAAATTGTTTATTCAATTTAACTCAGATTTTTTCTCTCTATTTCTGTTTATATATACATATATATAATGAATGTGTACGTACGTATATTGTTATAGATATTGTGTTGTGGATGTCCTGAGAAAACAATCGAACAAAAATAAGGGAAAACGACACATCTTTCACAAATATTCAGGGCATGACCAGTGTAGGCAGCCACATTTGAACAGATCAACAGCACAAACATATCACTTGAACCGATTTGTGGCACGACAAGAACAAAAATATCTCTTTATTTTATCAGCAACAAAATACATACAAAAAGCATATCTAAAAAGCATTACAAAATTATGTTTCAGCATATCTAATTAACATGAGGGTTTATTTATTGCCAGGTAATTTAATGAGATTTTTGATAAAACAAGTAAGCCTCTGATTTGTATATTGCAACACATCGCTAGAGGCTCATAAAAATAAAACACACAATTAATGCATCGTTAGTAATTGCTAGTTTTTTGCCTTTCATTTGATATTCTATAATTTAAATGTCAAGGAGCATAATTTGTTTTTTTATATTAATTACAGAAAAGGTAATTTCAATAAATACATACATTTTCTTAGAAATTTGCAGCTTTTGTTTGATACAAAATAATTATTACATATTAGAAACTACTTATTATAATTTTTATCATTCTGAAAATGAGTGTGTATGTACACATATAATTTATTTTGCTACCCAATTGGTAAAATTAGTTTAGCAATTGCCTTATATAAAGTCAAATAAATAAAAAAAAACATCATTCATCATATACATTTGCTTTTAATAAAAGTAATTTATTTTTCCTACATTCACAAAATAAAAATATTTCCATCGATGATGGAAATACAAATATCTAAATTGTTTCTCTCAAGCCAAATTATTTTTTAATGGCTTCTGTATTAAAGTTTGCCTTATAACATTTATTTACTTTTGATCTAGACAATATTAATTTTATTAAAAAGAAAGCTTAACTATTTTCATCATGTAATAAACGAGATTTTTTTCTTTTTTTTATTTTCACATAAAGGAACTGGAAATCATTTTTTCTGGAGAGCTAAAAGTTATTACTTTTTTAATTAAATTGTGGAATATGGAAATAAGAAAGGAGCTCTGAAAGATAGTTTTTCGCTATTTATGGTTTTGTTGGATTGCTTTTGAGTTTCTTTTTCATATTACTAGCAATTATGCACTACCTCAAACCTTTTCTATTTATGCCCCTCTATATAGCTAATTTGAATTCCATTATGTAATGCTTGAAGAGTTTCCATCCTATTGATTAAGGTTAACGTTTGTTCAAAATATTAAAAAAACTAGCTTTAATAAAACGGGAAATATTAAAATGAAAGTATGTTATTCAAGAGAGAGAGAGAGAAAGAAAGCTAGGGAGAAATATTAAAGAAAAATTGTACAAGGAACATTTAATGAAAGATACTTTTTTACAGTAATTTATTAAGTATAGATAAATACTTTTTAATTGGGCTTGATTAATGGAAATGTTAAACATGAGCTTATAGTTTAATTTAAATTCTTAATAATTAATTATAGTTATTGTTTACCTTGAGTTAGAAATGAGGAATATATCTTTCTTTCCATTAGGGTCTCATGAAATCTTTTAAATTACTTTTTAATTCACAGCTCAAAACAATAAATGATATCATAATACTCATAAATAATTGATTTGAATAATCAGTATAAACAATAGATTTTAAACACAGTATGTTTTAATAACAGATTAGAAACAATAGGTTTATAGTAATAGATATTTATTAACAGTATTTTATAATTGATTTTGAAACATAGTTTATTTTATAAAACATTTTGAACAATAGGTTTTAAATAACAGAATTAGATATATATATACGTGAAAAAGGGAAAAAATAAACTTTCTAAACGTCTCAACAATTCATTAAAACAAAGTTCCAGCATATTTTAAATATTCAACAAACATAGGTTAATTAAGTTCTAATAAAGAATGTGAATTGCTTTCCAATCGAATGTAATAGTACAAATCTGTGAAGTATGGAATAATATTCTCCAGAAATGAATTCAATCAGTCCATACAATTCATTAGACAGATAGTTAAATAATTTTCAAATCTCTCTAAATTTATTTCAAACAGGTTTGATGGACTTCATGTTTTTCAAGTATGTACTTAGAAAATCATTCGAAGGATGTTCGAGTATTAAAATTATTCATTAATATTACGCCTCGTTTAAGAGCTTTGAAGATTTTTGAATGGAATAGTTTCAAATTCATTTATTTCAGCAGACACTATTAATTGAAATCAAATTCCTAATCCTCTATTTGCTACAAATTGGTTTATAAGGCATTTCAATGATTTTTATCACATTTCTAAAAATCAGTATTCGCAATTATTCATCAAAATATCCAAGAAATCGAAATGCCTTTACGGTTGAAATGCAGTTTAGCGTAACCACCCGTTGGCGACAGGAATTGATTGGCGATATTTTGCCAACTGTGGCTACCATGCTTTCTCTCTTCTGCGGTGGCTTTAGCCGAGGCAACCCTTTCGAATAAGGCATGTGATACATGATTTTTGATATTCAGTAAGGAGTTTTTTTTATATATATATTTATATCTTTCTCTGATCATTTTTTTTTTTTTTACTTTTGTTGCATTCGCCGGGGCTACCTTTTCGAATTTGCCACACGAATACGGATGCCCGATAACCAGCTGATTTTTTTTGAGAAAAAGATGATCCTCGGATCATGTTTTTTTCACTTTTGTTGCATTCGCCGGGGCTACCTTTTCGAATTTGTCACACGAATACGGATGCCGGATTACCCGCTGTTTTTTTTTTTTCGTTATACAATCCTCGGATCATCTTTTTTTCACTATTTATGTTTTCGCCGGGGCTACTCTTTCGAATTTGCCACATTAATCGGAATTACAGTCCTCCATCTTTTTTTTCCCCCCTTCAGTCTGGATTACTTTTTTACAGGATTCATTACACCTGCGCAGTCTCACAGTCAGGCAGCTGTTTCGGATGTTTTTTTTTCTTTTAGCCAATCACATATAGGACCTTTTTTAGTCTCCGTTTCTAAAGCGAAACTATTTATCTTTTTTTTTAATCTTAACCAATCATGGGTTAATCGTTTGGCCTTTTCCATTGCTTAGTGCCAACTTCTCACAGTTTCTAGAATTTTCTTAGTCCGTTATTACGGTGTACCAGTTGTGCAGTTCAGTCGTTTATTAATTTTGCTGTGTTTTCGTGCTTTTGCGTTTTACGTTCTTAAACGTTTTTTTTATTCAAATTCTCCTGCTTGGTTGAATTTGTGTTTCTGCGTTTTTTACCTTACCGTCAATCATTTACTCCACGTTTATTCTCCCAATCCCAGTTTCTTTGTCGAGGGAGAATTTCATTCTTACATGGATTATTACATGTGGAGACACAATCATTCTATTCAGGATGAAACCTACAAGGAGTTTTTGAAAACCGTTATTACTGTGTACCCGCCGGAAAATTAGGTGAGTCAAAAAATTTCTACTTTTCAGCTTCGCGGACTTCAGACTCCGCCATAAAAATCGCCAAATTTGGCGATTTTTCAAATCTCGCCAAGTGGTTACGCTAAACTGCATTTTCACCGCCTTTACAATAAATAAATTGTTTTTCGTGTGCCATTCATCAGAAAATGAATTTCAGTTAGCTTCAAGGATCATTAATAGAGATTCATGTAATTTTTCCTTAGTAAATAGTATAGAAATTTTCTTAAATGTAGACGGGCTCATTAAAATACCGATATAGATTGTTTTATTATCTTGCACTAAAAGCAAAATCAGAGCTATTGGAGACGGATGAGTATTTTTGATCCTCTGTCAAGTGACGAGAATGACATCTGAACTGGAACCTCTTCTCCTAACTTCCATACCATGGTAACGGGAGGACTGTAAGCCGCCTCAGATTTCACGTGCATCAGCCCCTTCCTCAAGGAGAATCTTTAGTGGCATGAAGGTTTGAACCCACGATCGACGGAAACCACCGGCCACAAGTCCGCTGCCATAACCAGTAGGAAACCACGATCACGAAACGCAACACCGATATAAAAAATATTTTCATTAAATATTGAAAACTTATTTTACGCTGTAGGATTATTCCTTTACATGACTGCGGAATGTAAGAGTGACAGTTTTCAAAATAATTTTCCTTTTCAATATTTCTAATTTCTGCTCTCACAGTAATTATAGCAGAATCTATGAGTTCAATCAATCATTTCCCTGTAAAAGAACTCCCGTTAAAATTATGTAACAAAGTATTTCTATATATTTTCATCATGTAATAAATCTAATGTTTTTGTACACATTTGTACCATTTTCTCTATTTCATTTATTCGAATAATAACGCATTTCTTATTAAATTAGTTACTGAATTACATAATTTTAAATTACATTTAATTTTGATGGATTGCAAAAGTGTACGAGATAGATTGAGATGCATGCCCTAAAAGTTCGTCGTTTATTCTTGGTATATTAATGAATTTCATCTCTTCATTACTTATCATGCTTTAACTTCCTCGTTAAAAGTAAGAAAAGAAAACTAATGGCCGATCCGAAATGGACAAAGACGACGTTAAACGGTGGAAGAAAAATTGTTGACTCAACTATTTTATTCGATACGAGTACTTTAAACTTTATTTTATTGATTTGTTTCCCTTTATCTTTCCTTTTCCCCTCTGATTGTATCCTGCTTGTCTGTTTCGGGTAGAATATATGATGCTTCGTGAGAAAAGAGAGTTCAAAGTCCCGTTTAATGATTTTAGAAGCGTAATCGATCTCTGGTAAAGAACCTTCGATAAGTTCTAATGGAACCAAAACACGTTTCCATTTTAAACATTTTATTTATACTTCTCAAAAGAAACTAATTTAACTAATAGTTATATTTTCTCATTGTAAGAAATATATTTAAGTTTAGATTGTTATTGATTATTTACGTCACACGAGGATTTTCCGCAGAATGCCCATGAAGACCGAACTCATCCAAAGGGATTGGTGCTACAAACCAGCATCCCGGGAGACAATCACCCCTGCACTCAACATTTACTGGCAAAAAGAAAACTTTTCTTACAATTTTTATAATAGATTAACAAAAAAAAATACATGCTGAGGCAAAAAACAAAAGAATAAAACATAATCCCGAAAGTCAAAAGGAAACATAATCAAGTAATTTGTTTACAGATGAGTCATAGTTTTAACGACGTTCACTTTTGTCATCATCGTTCAAAAACTCGTAATTCCTTACTTTTCACTTTTCTTTTGTTTTGGAATACATATCAATCTGCACCCCACTGACTTCTGGATTTCCTGCAATGCTGAACGATTACACAATGACTCACGTCGGCAGACAGACTCCAAGCTACAGAATAAACGCTAACACACAGAAAGGAATATTGAAGTGATGAGGAGGACATCTGATCTGGCACCTACCTCTACAAACTTTCACACTATGACAATAGAAGGACTTACGGCCTCGAAAGATTTACTATGCATAAGCCCTGCTACGTGGTAGGTATTTAGTGGAATCAGGAATTTAACCCACATCTCAACAGGAAACGACCAGCGAGTTTGCAATCCATGATCACAGACTAGAACCTAAACTTAAATTAACCTGCATCAGTCGTGCTACACGGTTAGGTCTTAGTAGCATCAGGAATCAAACTCGACGAAACGCTCGCTGTAAGTTCAATACCATAACTATTAGGCTACCTCGTCCAATTATTTTCAAATGAGGAAAGATTATACATCATCGGTTGACAACTCTTTTTGACCTACCATCCCCGGTTTTAAAAAAAAATAGATTTCACCAACCCAAACCAATTGAAAAATTATTCACCTCTTTCTTTTTTCAAAAAAAAAAAAAAAAAAAAAAAAAAAACTCTACTGAATCTGTTTTTTAAATCAGTAATACATCTATGAGTCCTGAGACTTTTGTAAAAATATTTAAAAATACCTTAGATAGTAAGATCAAGAAAGTAATCATACTTGAAGATTCCATTCTTCCCAATCCTTGATCCATTTCATTCCTTGAAATAAAAAAAAACTTTAATCTAGCTCTCAAATAAAAAGTATTTAACACCATAAGATGAACAATACGTTCGATAACTCATTGTGGGGCTATCACAGGAATCATAATCATTTCCCAGCCGGTACAAACTTGTAAATATATAATTTTTGTTGATCGGCAGGAAATTGCGCGCACACACAGTCGTGCTGCATGTGATGTACTGTGCATGCTGTAACTCATTCATGTATGTATCCAGAAAGTATTACAAACAAAGTTATAATGCACCAATGGTCACTTTTATAACGGACTGATCTTCCTTAAAAGACAGTTAGAACTGTTGGTCGAAACATGTTGTAACGTCTGCCCTTCATTACTTGGTCCACGTGCCGTATCTCATTAATTGATATTAAGCAATAATGACCGAACTCCAAATGAAAGCACGCAAGAACAAAACAGAACTCTTTATTAATTATCAGTGTTGAATATCTTATGATTCGAATAAAGTCTTTGGAATTTTGTCTTCAATTGACTCGGGCACTGACGAGCTCTATACAACTAGAGGGAGCCAGTTTCTCACAGTCACTTTTTCCAGGATCCCAATTTAACTCAAAATCACTTGGGATTTAAATAATAAATTCCATCTTACCACAATTACTCGCTCTTAATTCAAGAATTCTCATCAGTAGTAATTATGTTGCTTAATGTTTTCCTCTTCAATCCACAGCCGGGGTAGCCTAGTGGTCATGGTTGCGGACTAGTATGCAGCGGGTTTCATCGAGTCGTGGATTCGAGCCTTGATGTCATTAAAGACCCGAAATATTGGGTTGGAGGGAAAGTTCTGTCGTATTTTAAAGTAAATATTTGAATTCATTTATAAAAATATGTGTTTAATATTAATCAATTATATATGCTCCATTATTTGTTACAACCTGTTGCCATCTTTCAGGTAACCTGTGAATTCCTGTTTTGTACAAGTTCTCGTCCTTGGAGTTAAAATAGTCAGCAACTGCCTTAGAAACACTTTCAAAAGACTTGAATTTTTTTCCCGTTAGATAATTTTACAGAGATCTGAACAGGTAATAATCAGATGCTGCAATGTCAGGTGAATACGGTGGGTGACTAAGGACTTCCCATCCTAACGGATTCAGTTTTTGTTGTGTCACCATTGCAGTATGCGGTCGAGCATTATCGTGGTGGAACACTATTCCTTTTCTGGACACTAATGCTGGCCTTTTTTCTTTGATAGCTGTATTCAATTTATCCAGCTGATTGCAGTATAGATCCGCGTTAATAGTTTCCCCCTGTTTCAGCAACTAGTAGTACACTGGACCTTTCCTATCCCACCACAAACAAAGCAGTACTTTTCGTTGATCGATACTTGGTTTTGGAACTGTTGCTGATGATGTTCCTGGTTTTCAGTAAGATTTTTTTTCTCTTAATATTCTCGTAAGGAATCCACTTTTCATCTCCAGTAACCAGATTGTCCAAAAACGGCTCCACATTGTGTCTAATCAGATGTGATGAATACATTTTTACACGATCAGACAAATTCTTTTCCGTTAATTCATGTGGAACCCAAACACTTTGCTTTAACACAAACCCATGAGATTTAATGTGATCTCCAACAGTTGTATGATGAATGCCAAACTCTTCTGCAATTTCTCGACTTGTTAAATGTGGATTATTTTCCAACATGGATCGCAAAACATCATTATCGATCTTGGATGGTCGTCCAGATCGATCACTTTCTTGGAGGCTCAGATCCCGGAACGAAATTTGCTAAATCATCTTTGACAAGTACGAACATTTACAATATCTTTTCCAAATACCGCACATAAGTTTTAAAATGCAAACGATGCGTTGTTTCCTTTTTGGAATTCATACAAAATGCAGTGTCGTAAATGCACTTTATCTACTGACATGTTTTTCACTTTAAATATCACAAGTAAATGATGAACGGTTAAAAAGGACTCCTTTTATATTCTACAGCAGCTAAAAGAACAAAAAAAAATCCGAATGACTCATTAGTCAGATATTTTTTTTATTTAAAAGAAAAATCACCTGCCTATTTAAAATACGACAGAACTTTCCCTCCAACCCAATATAACCGAGGTAAATGCATGTTAAATCTTTTGAGACCCAAAGTCATCCCTTCGTCGGAGTGCGGACATTAAGAGAGTGAGTTTTCATTCTAAGTGTCATCCTCGTCACTTGACCGAAGATCAAAATTACCAGGTTCATTGCCAATGATCCTGGTATTGCGTCTAGTGTGACGTTAATAAAATTAAACCATACTCATCAATCCACAAGACTAATAGCAGAGTTTCAATTCCAATTCATTTCATCCATCTTCATTTAATTACCCTAATCATATTTCTTTTGGGTAAGGAAGAAATTGCAATTTTATACAATTGAATTTACTATAATATCCCCGAAGTTAATGAGAAAATAATGAATAGCCGAAAGTAATGATGTGTTTCATAGTTTTTAGTATTAATCAGGTTATTCAGCATGTTCTTGCGAATATATCCATAAAGGGGCGTCGGTTTCTCCCCCCCCCCCAAATACGCAATGGAATGAACCTCAACGCTTACCAGTGGTTAGTTCAAAACAGTTCTCAACCGAACCTTTGGAAACCATTGCTAACAGGCTTCAGATTTGGCTTAAGTTTCCATATTCTCTGTAATGTGAGAATTTCCCACCCTCCCACTTTAGATATTTAATAAAATGGGTAAGGCTCTAAGCAAATGGTGTATGAAAACTTTTGTACATCTGTTTCTCCTTCATATGAAGTTCATAATGAATTTTAAATATTTAAGAGCTGAAAATGCTTGAGAATTTTAAATCATAGTCCATCGTATTTGGGCATTAATATTTCATGATTTACTTTCTAGAAAAAACTCATTACAAGAATAAGAAATATAAAGTAATACATTTTAGAATTTCCATTCTAGTCTACGTTTGAAGAAAGTTTTAATACAATTAGCTATGTATTTCTACATTGTATAGATGAATTGTAAAATTTGAATTGTAATTTCTGGTATGATAACTATAAAAGGTGAGAAATTGATTTCAATTTATATGTAAATTTTTCTAAGATATAATATCACTTATATGCCTAATATAAATAGTTTCTAATAAAAGCTTCTTTTTGCGGGGGAGGGGGGAGGAATAAGCAGCTTTTTTTAAAAAACACTTAAGTCTACAAATTATATCGACTAATTATTCTACTAACAGTTGCAGAATGCAGTTTTTCAAAGATTAATGTAATTTAAGAATTCCACAATTACAAACTCTTTTTGTTCTTTTTAAACACTAATCCTAATTAACTTAATGTAAATTTTTCTAGAAAAAAGATATACGAATTTTTAAACATAAATAATTGAAAATATAAGTTGTATTATTTTTTTTTTACTGTTGTGTTTATATAACTATAAATGATTTCATTCATAAATGCTAACACTAATTTTTTTGATAAACATGTTTTTATTCTTTTGAGGCATTATCAAATTATAATTTTGTCCTTTTGATATTTTTTCGTTTATGTAACTAATATATTCCAGGTCACTTTAGTGGTTTCAGACTTAAAATAATAAAGAAGTTTTAATAATGATACAATGTGTTATATTAGGCTACGGAATTTATGCATTGCATTTTAAACTTTTTGTGGCATCTTTCGTTTTTTCAACGCTAACCTCTCCGAATGCAAACTGGTTGCGAAGTGATTAAGCCGAATGTGAACAAATACCTATAAATAAGCGAATTAAAGACGTTCAGCTACAACTATTTAAATAATAGCTTCAATTTCATCTTCTACGTCTAGCACCGGTTTTCTCTTTAATTATTTACCTATCAATTTTCTTACTACCTACATTTCTGATCCAAATAACTGAACTCGAATTGATCGCTGCAACGGATTTGACGGTCTTTGAAGACCAGCACCACGTTCTGCTATCATGACCTGTATCTGCTCTCAAAACAATAACTGACAGGATCAATAACTGGTATTTTTATCTTTCGATCTTAATCTGGTCTTGAATATTATCTTGGATTTGTTCGGATTATCTTCTTTAAGCCGATAACTGGGAACAACTGTTTTCAGCTTGGAGAACTTAAAAACACATTAAACTTTATCGGATCATCAAACTCCTAGCAGCTGCTGACAGTTCTCTGTTCTCCTGGCGTCTTGCATCATACATTTATCATCCATAGGACAGCTTATCAGACGTTTTTTCATTCCATTGTGCTAGATGTTCAAACTGAACTTTTTTTTTACCTTTGTGTAGCTTATCATAAATTATTAGTAGCATTGTGTTGGACGCTCCAACTGTACCTTCATTTTCCTAAGTGTATTTTATCAAGACTTTTTTGTAGCATTGTGCTTGACGCTCAATTAGAATCTTTTTATTCTTTAGTGTAGTCTATCAATTTTTTGTTGCATTATGCTGGACACTCAAACTGAAACTTTTTTAGTGTTGCTTATTGAGTATTTTTGTAACATTACATCTTTGTCCTCAATGCTACTTATCAGAACTTTCTGCTGGATATTCAAATCATTCATTGTCCTCAGTACAGCTACACAGATTTCCTCACGATCTTGAGCTGGATATGCTCAAGTCCACTCTTCATCGCCTCAGTACAACAAACTATTTTTCCTTGTGGCTTTATAGTGGGCTAACAAATTCCACATTCATAGTTCTCAGTGAGCTGCCTGGACATCTCTGTGATTATATGCTGGACTTTGTGTGGTAACTGATTATTTTAGTTGAATCGCTTCACTCAGACTACCGGACTTATGCTGTAACTTCCGGTCACGTTAGTTTCATGTGCAATTTCACAATAATTCCTTACTCACTTCCTACTTTTCCGGCGAAACATAAAAGTAACTCTAATGTGAACGAAGGCTACTGCTATACAGATTTGTTTACAGATACGGACAGCACTGCATTCGGAAGAAAACGTTTCACGCGATACAGATGTCGGTCCCAAGCGTTTAACGCATGCGTAACTCTTTTGTAGCAGCCCCAGTCTTGTTATTTAACAGCCACACAAATTAAATCAAATTTAAAAAACTACTGTAAAAAAACTAATGAGGTTACAGTATTTTTAGAAGAACTAAATTAAGAACAATATTTTGAAGTTTATAAAATTATTAATGATCTTTGTGACTACCACCAGATACACGATCGATATCTAGTCGTTTAGAGAACTCGTCGTTTACTTTTCTACGCATGTTTCTACGGGGGTATGAATCGAATGGCTGCTGTTATTCTCGTTTACTGTTCATCTATGTTTACCCTTAGAGTCAGAAAAGACTTCTTTTTTATCTGTTAAGTATCCTCAATTAAAACACAAGGAGTGAAATCCGGGTTTCTTGGGGCCACGAATTAAATGCTAGACCATCATCTTCCAATCCATTTTAATCGCATTTGGTCATTTAAGTATCCACCACAAACAGATGCGACGAAATGAAGAATATTGAGGAAACAATAGATTTTCAAATTACAAAGCTTGGCTATTAAATCACGATACATACGCTGTGTGACATATTCAGTTTTTAAAAACAAACGATTTAATCATAATGTGATACTTTTTTAAGATATTATCTGTTCAACTTTTAAAGGCAAACGATTTAGTCTAATGTGATACTTTTTTAAAAAAATATTATCTACTGAACTTTTAAAAGCAAACAATTTAAACTTAAAGTGATACCTTTTTCAATATTCTTTATTAAGATATATTTTTTTAGCAACACCAGATCATATTTTTGATTTTAGATAATTTTCTGGCAACAAATATAAAAAAAATGAATTGAGTTGGGTTCCAAGAGGTGAAGACGAACGTTGAAAAATGTTGCTTGTTTAAAATCGTGTTTCTAATTTACGTTTGAAAAGATGTGTGCAAATAAATGTGATGTCCTGAAAACAAGTCATATTTATTAATAATCTTCAATACAGTACAGCTTATACAGAAGAGATACAAATATGCCAAACTCCAGAGACTGACAACTGTCTCCTGTGAAGTCTTCCTTTCAGAATACAGTGCCTTTCGTTTCTGTAAACAAATATATATCCCTATAACCGTAGTCTTCGTTCACATTAGATTTCTTTTTATATTTCCCCAGAAAAATCATAAATTAGCATAGAATGGCTACTGAAATTTATCATTCATTGAAAAAAGTGTATAACAATGATTGCGTATTATGTGCACATGTTAATGAGGGTTTAAAGCATTTTCAAAGTGGCCGAGAAGACGCTGAAAATGAATTGTTTTTCCCATGTCACCCTCCCACGTCAGAAACGGAGGACAATATAAAAAAATTAGTCATCTGCTTCGATCTGACCGTCGGTTAATTATTCGAGTTATTGCTAAGACTGTAGGAATTGATAAAGTTACTCCACGACAATTTTTTCTATTAAAAAAATACACCGGTAAAAATACACTATATCTGTTAAGAGCTTTCTAGCCATTTACTATTCGCATTACTCGATGGATCTTAGGTCATACGATTTCTGTCTGTTTCCTGAGGTGAAATCTGTACTAAAAGGAATAAGATTTGAGTCTATTGAAGCTGTGAAAATGAAAGCGGTATGAATCCTGAAGGAGCTGAAAGAAGAAGACTTCAAACACTGTTTCGAACAATTGTAGATTCGCATGGAGCGTTGTAGGTTCAGACAAGGGGTGTATGTAGAAGTTGATATTAAGTAAATATATATTAATTGAAAATAAACCGTTTTACAGCTTCAATAATGTTATTTATCAGCCTCACCTTATGTACAAGTTACATCTAGTAAATGACCTTGCTGAAAATCGTAAAAAAACAGATAATTAATTTTTGCACGTTTGCTCTCAAAGCTCAATGAAGACGATTCCTTCATACCTAAGATTACTTACAGAGATAAGGCAGCGTTTCAAACCTACTGCAACCGACACAATGCTCGCATGTGAAGTACAATAATTATTGCAATGGCATGTGATTCGCTGAATGTTTAATGTGTTTTACGCTACATCACAAGATAAATTTTGTTGTAGATTCACCCAACTGCCTGTGAATCAGGAGGTTTTTAAGTATCACTCATGAAGATGGGTAACTACACATTTTAACAAGAATATAGATATGTATTAATAATATTAAAGCCTTTAAATAAGTTTAAATCGATAAATACATATATATAAGCTGAAATAGATGAGAAAGATAGAAATAGATGTGAGAACCGAGTAACTTCTTCTACGATTCTTCCGATTCCGTGCTTTCCATGGTGTGATTTTATATAAAGGTATCAGAAGAACATCAATTCATTTAGGCTGGTTTGCTTTTCTAAAATAGCCCGTTCGTTCTCATAATGGTAATCGTGACGGAAAACGTGATTGGTAAGTGATCACAATTCACCACATACTCGACACTTTCTTCAATCAGTGTCCATTATAGAAAAAAAAAACATTATAGAGGATAGAAAACGTGTGGGGACATATGTCCTTGCCAATCGGTGGACACAATTCGAATGATCTACGATGAACTAAAAGCAACGGAATCATATGTGATACGATTCTATTTGAAGGTCCTTTAACGCTGTAGAGAAAGTTTGCATCGAGTGAGGCTTAAGTTTGTATTTTACCACAAGACAGAATTTTGGGCCCACGAAGACTGAAACATTTCGAGGGATGACTTTTGAATTACGACAATAACTCTCCACGTTCTTCAATGTTTTCCCGCGAATTTTCGTGGAGAAATTCGTTCACCGTGCTTGATCATTCTCCCTATTTATCAGATATCCTCCAGTGTTATTTCTTCATGCTTTGTAAGTGTAAAATGTTCGTGCGAAGGTTCCATTCGGATGATGTTGAGATTATAAAAAGTGAAGCGATAAGACTGTTGGAGTCCCTAGGTTCTGAAGATTTACATGAATATTTCGAAAACGGAAAATAGCCATGGAAGAAGCGCATTGAATCAAATGGAGTATATTTTGAAGCGAAAAAATGTTCTTCCTTATATTTGATTTTATAATACTATTGTAATTACAGTTCAAGTATCTATAGGATAAACTATGAATTACACGTTGCACTAAATTCACTTGAAATTCCTTGAATATATTTTCCAGCGCGATTCGTTCTATGCTTCACTTAAAGTAATAAAAACTGAAATATAAATGAGACAAAGAACAAAATATTTAATAATTTGGACTTCCATGCTAAAAAATAGAACGAAGTATATATTTTTAAAAGGTCTGGAATTCTGGTATTAAAAAGTGTGTTAATATACATGATGTGAAATAACATTTGAAAATTGGCACACAATGGAGCTGTAACATTAACACATTGACTGACAATCACTATAGATTCGATTGATAATTAATGCCTTGACATGGAATAAGATTTTACCCAGATGCCAACAGACTTATTATGGAAAATAGACTTAAAAATAGTAATAAAAGATAATTATGATTTTCTCAAGTATTATTTAAGTATTTCATTTACGAATTTCTTAATTATACCTCAGCGCGGAATCGGTACTACATTTTTCCCCCTAAAATCCACATTATGTGCTGGTGGGTGGCATGCAGAAAGTGATACAAAATAAGAAAAATAAGAGACATAATTTTTTTAAGAAACTATATTATAAACAAATATACATATTAGAATTGAATTTATTACAAGACAGTTTAAATGGTAATGTATTTTCAAGCTATCACCGGTATAACTCATATCATAAAAATATGTTTTCAATGAAAAACGTATAATAAATTTCGAAGCCAAGATTCTTTGCAGCTAGTTTATACTAATCACTCCATACCAATACCAACAGAAATACCCAACATGCAGTATCAAATATGTTGGAGAATGATCCAATCAGAAGAAAACTTTACCACCCCAGCGTATGACTGGCTTCTGAAGCTTCACCCCACACGCTTGTGATTTGCTCATTGGTGACGAAATCACATAGCAAGCTGACGCGTGATCGGCATTCAACGCATTAAACATTCCAGTATGAGAGTATTCCTTGTTAGAATTTCTGATTTTCTATGCTGTAAAAGAAATGATAAAGATTGATCAACTCTTTTTCATACCTGTGGATAGCTAATAATAGTTAAGAATTAAGAGCTGAAAAAATAGAACATTTCATAGTTAGCCTCCGTTATAATTTGTGGATATGATAACTAGAGTGCATTCACACAAAATGCTGATTGATTGTGGGGTTCGACTAAATGGTGTAATAAAAAGCATCGGGTAGCCGTACGTCTCCACTTGGATTCATTTACAAATGAATATATGCAAATTTGGATTCCCTCAATAAAATTTGACCCATTCATTGTTTTCTTGAATCAAGGACTTTTTGCCGATGAAATGATTAGTATAAATTCGTCTATAACTGCGCCAAGTTCCCTTATACGACGGGATATTGCTCCTGCCTTTATGGACGATGGACTTTACACAATTAATGATAATTATTTTAATATAAAGACATGGGACGTTATTTTACAATGTCAAATTAAATAGAATAACATTTCATAAATTCAGTTGCTGAGTAAAGAAGCCGAGTAAATAAATAAAAATTACGCACATGCCATAATATTTATTCAAAATTAAGTTACTTTTATACTTATAGAGCAGATTCATTTCACAGGTGTTCTGTGTGAAGTAAACTGCTCTTCTCTGATGCGATGTAATTATAAATAAGACATTGTAAAATAAGTGAAGGAAATTTAAATTTGGAGAAAGGCATGATCAGCCCACTACACGCTTTTATTTCATTAGTTTACTTTTAATGAAATTTATAATCTTCTCACTACTTTCATAACAATCTGAGAAGTTTATGAAAACGACCAATTTTAAGAATGCTTAGTAGAGAAATATATTTATTTAACCATCGAAACATAATTTTGGAGTTTTCTGCAGAGTTGCATAAAAAAGAAGTTATCTCAAAATACGTAATTAGTACAATTTAACATTAAAAAATATTACTTATTAGTGTAATGGTATCGAGATTCGATTACTACGTCTAAATATATCTATGTAGTCGTTGCCATGCAAAATATGAGAATTCTATGATAAATATGTTACATTTGACTGTCATTGAAAAGTATGTTTAACACTGAAAAAAAACTTAGAACAGGTTCTACAGGTTACGTGTTTTAGGAGTTATAATGTTTCCAATTACGCATTTCGACTATTTATTTTGGTGGTAAAAATAGCGCAATGTTATAAATTACCTTTAATTTTAAATGCCAACGATCCCGAGCATTTTAAATTAAATACTTTGTAATTGACTCTTGATTTAATATTTAAAATGCATTTTATGAATAATTAAGGTTTGTGACGACCTTAGGAATATTTTTTTTCAAAAGAAAGAAAATTTTGTCGAACACTTATATTTTCAGCTATAAAGGTCAACAAAAATGTAAATTCAAAAGTTATTCTAATGAGATTTTTTTTAATTTACAAATTTTAGCCATATTTCGTTAATATTTAGTAAGATTTGACATTTACGCTACGGTTCATATAACAAATTATAACTAATATATTTCACTATTTGTTTCAACAATGTATTTGATACATAAATATCTGTGTTGTGAAGCGGAAAAATGAAGTTATCTATTAAACTTTCAGAGTTATACCAAAATTTGTAAAAGAAATATAATTTTACAAAAAAAAAGAAAAATATCCGCAAATTTTTAAAATAAAAATAGCTCCCAAATAAATAGTGTTATGATTAAAAGCTATATTTGAGGTTCAAAGCATACCTAGAGGTATACAGAACATTGTGATGAAATTTCATTTCTAAGTATGATATACTTTTTAAGAACGAGATTTTTCATAATGAAGAAACATTTAAAGCGCAATTTTCCAGAAAATATAAATTTATAATTCATAAATAAGTAAATAAATAGTTTGCTGGATACGTCTACTTTCACAACTTTTAAAAATGAAGAAGCAAGTGTTTAAATGCTTTTTTTACATAAATATCAATTAGTTTCGGTATTGAAAAATTCTACTTCTGCTCGCTTTAAATGAAATTTTCGGTTTAAATTCTGAGTTTTAACTTTGTTTCTAGCTACCCTATCAACAAATGCTAATCATTTTTGAAATCGTAAATAAGTGGCCTTCAATAAAAAAAAATAGTAAAGAAACTTTCGAAATTTTTCACGAAACCTTTGATTTTTTAGGTAGGCACATACCTTAACACAATGACGGCTTTTAAAGTTTAATTCTACTGTATAAATAATGATACACAAGCAAAAACACCTCAATATATGGTATTAGTTATATATGTCGAATACGATCTTTTGAAACTTTAAAATTCTGCTTTAATTATGTTCAGAGTTTACCTAGAATGGCGCTGTAAATGCGCTCTTTCATATTTGAACACGCGGTTTTTTATGCATTTCCTTAATTTGAATTCAAATTGGAAACAAAGTGGCCCTAATTGAATTGTAATTTATTTTGAGATGTGATGTACTCTTAGAGTTAGTTATGTTCTACGTTTCTTCTTTATATTGATTACATTCATAAATTTTGATTTATAGAGATTTTTTCGAACATTTGAATTTGGTTTTTTAGTACTGAATTAATTTTCAGCAATGATTCGGCATGAAACTTAAATTTACTGATTAATTAACTAAGATAAGTTCCAACTATTCTTTGGTCACTAGATTTAGATGTTATTAGAAAATTTGTAAGAATAATAATAAATATTTTTATACAAAGAGTTTAAGAAATTATATCCAAATAGTTTTTTTAAAACATTATTTCATTAGTTATAACAGTAAAAATGTATGTTAAAACTTTTATGAAGAATAAATATGCCTGGAGAAGGAATATATATCACTTTTAAAGGAAAGTAGTGCAAAAGTAACTAAAATGACTTGATTTAATCACTTAGATATTTTTCTCCACTAGAATGTTGTGAGAAAACACTTTGAGTTATTTTTATGTTTATATAACCACACACTCAGATACATATTTTCAAAGAATTAATTCTACAGTCCAAAACTATTTTTTATCAGCAAGAAAATATACAGGTTTGTAGAGTTTCATACAAATTAGCCTTTTTTTAGAGTATTTTAAATGTTAATCATTTTTTTCTTATACTAAAACTAACTAGAAATAACAAATTAGCTGATATGTATTCTTTTTAATGAAATTTCCTACTTAAATTTCTTAATCAGACATATGTTTTTTATTTCAGATATCGGCAGGTATTCAGTTCGGTGTACCTAACTTATTGTCAAAGATCAGTAATACATTTTATAGAAACTTTTTATAGTATTTCAGATACATTTTGATAGTTCATATGAAAATATAAAATATAGTTCCTAAAAGCCGTAATAAATATATTTATAGAAGGCAAATGCATTGACATGAGTGATTAAACTTTTAACGTGTTACTTTTATGTAAACACATGTGTATAAATGGAAAAAAAATGTGCTTAAATTTTGACAAGAATTGTTTGTTCTAAATGTAACATTTTATTAATATAAAATGCGCTAACATTACTGTTATAATGCAAAATTATGAATATTATACTACTAAAATCATTATTACTATGCATATAAAAATAATAATTATTTCTTTGATAATATTCGTACCTAAATTCAAAGAAGTTTCCAATAGCATTAGAGTTTTTTGAATGAAAATATCAATTAATATGAATTCTTCATTGGAAATATCAATTAAAGTTAAAAAACACTATTTTGTAAATATATTTTCTGCAAAAGTATTACAATCTCAACTGCAATAACACATCCATTTAAATAATTTTGTATTTAACTTCAACAAATAACACTTATTCAAAGTTAGTTTGTAATGAACTGAAGAAGAAAATTTATCAATGGGGCTTTAAAAAGAAATATTTTCTTAAGGAATCTAAAAATAATCTATAATGATTTATTTGATTAAGAAGTAAGTTTTTATTCTCCGAACCGCATAGCGTGACCATTAAATTTGGAACAGAGGGAGAAAAGGAAGAAAATCTAATCCCAAGCGACAGATGGGAGGAAATAAATTCTAGACATCCAAGGCAGCCTACGAATCCTTAGATTCTAAACTCGCATCTCCTATAAATCTATCTAATTTTATTTTAAACTCAGTAAGAGATATTCGATACTGATAAATTATTTTCGGTAAATCATTTGAAATGAATCAAATCGGGTATTCCAATTCATGGTTTTTATAAACTCCATTTGATCTAAAAAATAGATATTTGGAAAAAAAATAAAATCCAAATTACAAGTAAATTGCATCAGGAAGTCCTGAGACTTTGTTCGAAAGGGTGTTCCAATTTTTTATTTTATTCCAAGACATGGCTAACCTGAAGTACAGGTTAAAGAATATATAAAATTAAAAGGTTAAATATATATATATATACATGCATACATATATATATATATGTGTGTGTGTGTTATTAGAAATCAGAAGTGTAAGAAAAGTAAATATCAAGAAATTTGAAAAGAAACATTTAAAACCCTTAAAATCATAGGAAAAATGAAAAAAAGAGAATAGTAAGGTATTTAATATTGTAACAGGCTTTCTACTGTTATGTCGGGTTATTCTATAAATATAGACCCAAATATCCCATCAACAAAATATATTATGAAAACAAAAAGTAACAGGAAGTAAATATTGAGAAAAAAAAGGGAGGAGGAAGGGAAGGCGGACTTTCAAAATTTTGAACACACCAAAAAAAAATATATGAAGTAAAACACAAAGAAACGAAATAATCTTTACAAATACCAATAGCAAAAATCAAAAACTAAGAAACGGAATACAAATATCTGGATTTTTCCAAGTATAGCACTATGGTTAATAATATTACAAACAGTAATACAGAGAATTTACAAATACATTTAAAAGTTTGTGAGACACAAAAGATTAAAATTAGGAAAAACAATTACTTACTTAATGTACTCTATATGATACTATCATTTCAAGTCATAAAAATGTTTGAAAAAGCAAAAAAAATGTGTCAAAAATATTTTACCTAGATAAACACTAGCAATCATCAAACAACTAACAACAGGCTTCGCATGTGGACTAAAATGATCAAGAGTTTCCAGAATCCAAACACTAAATTCTAAAGAAACCTATTTTTAAGTACAAAGTAAACAATAACAGACCAATACAACTATTCAAAAATTTTGAAAAATTTAAAACTAAGAACTCTCAAAATTAAAAATATAAAGACAGAAATCAGATAAGACGCACAAAATTAAAAAAAAATAATAATAACAAAGAAATAGGATATAACAAAGCCATATATCAATCTGTTTCATAACTAAATCTAAAAAGAAAATATTTTAAGAATACACACACACACACATATATATATATATATATATATATATATATATAAATGAAACCATTTAAATAGAAAATCGCAAATTTAAATTAATTAAATAAATTCAAAAATAAAGCATTAAAGAAGAATGTGTAATAACATAGAAAAAATTATGAAAAAAAAGGGGGAAAATTCAAATAAAATCTTTAACAAGATTATCAGGATCTTTAACAAGATTATCAATTCAACAATTTCAACAAAAAAAATCTTATAGATTTTATATTTGAAGTTCCTCTTTAGAAAGTAATAGGATTATCAACTTTACATAAATACATATGAAAGTATGTCTAATATTTGTAACTCAATCACTCTCGAACATTTGAACAGATTTTCTTGATAGTTGTTATTGAAGTACATTATGTTATAGAATAGGGCATTGGTAAACGTATATCTTGATATTGTGTTTTAATAGGAAACGAAAAATATTTTAGTTTATTCCTTTTACGTTTTTCTTCTTTGTAGAAATTTCTTTTAATCCTTTTTCGTTTCTCGTATTCATAAAATGTGCTCAACGATAAACATTAATCACTTTTAATAAAAACAAACACAAACATTCTGACAACCTTTCATGACTTGCAAAAGACAATATTTTAATGAGTTTTTTTGAATAAAAATATCCGTTTCGTAATATTCTTCATTTAAAGGGATTAATTAATATTTGGTGGAGCGATTTCAATTATAGGAGCCCTATCCACAGGCGATCAATAAGACTTGAGCAGGCCATCTGTCAAAAACAAATTTGCCTGGCTACTACCCCAGAAAGCACAGAATATCGGCGTAATCGCCATGCAAATTACCTGGCTGATAAGAAAAGAACTGAAACTAAAGAAGTCGTAATTCCTCTAATAGAGAAAACGGTAGAACCTTTAAGAGAACAAAACAAAAAAGTTTTTCTAAGGTCTCTAACAGTTTCTCTCTGTTTGGCTTGAAAAAGAGGAATTACGTCATTTTATGACAAATCTCAGAAAATATAATTCGTGCTCCCATTTGACTTCTTTTGGTGCTGTGTCGTCCTGACCCAGATTTCGTAAAATTCTAGATAAGGTGATGGATCACACAGCTTTAGAAAAATTAGTTTTTTATTACTATTTAATTCACAAGTTAACAAGTCATTTTCGCCTTTTTAGATTTAGCTACCAGATACTTTATTATCCTTCTGCCTGATACGGTAACATTAAAGATCCATCAAAATATACAAAACAAAAGTTCGCTTTTCGCTACTTTCTCCCTGGATCTCTTTTTTTTCCTTCGTCTCTTTTAAACTTTCCGTGCAAGGCTGCCTGACCCCCCTTTCAATTCTTTTCCATACCTGAATTGAATGAACATCGATTTGCACACGGCAGCCTCCGTTTGTGTTCCCAACGCTATTCATTCTTTCAGGATCAGGACAGTCTGACTCACACCCATTCTGACGCAACATTTCGAAAGTCATATGGATGGGCCCTAAATGGACATGTTACTGTGACGAACAGTGTACAATTCTTGGTATTTCCTCTTCACAGCAGAGGATAATCCTTTACACGTATGTGTATCAGGGCCACGTGTTTAATGAAAAAATTAATTGTTCATTGCAGGTGACAACAGGAGCAAGAAGCGTTTTAGTGCGTCTTTTCACTTGGGGTGCCCGGAAACAAAAGGCGGACAGCTGACATCTGGTAATCTAAGAAGCTACGTTACAGTGCTATCGAAATCTTAGTAATGCCAGGTATTTCACCGATATTTACTGTTGAAGTAAAAGTTTACCATGGCATTGGGTCACTACATCCTGAATCAAATATGGAGCTAAATTTTCTACAGATTTCTTTTATAGAAGAATTTCTAAGCAAAAGTCGCTTGAGAATTATTCAAGGAATTGCGACAGAGGAAATACAAAACATACAGCAAGTACTACATGCTAATATAATGCTTTGGGTAAAAGATTTAAGACTGCTTCGGAGAGCATATCTGAGGGCAGCTGCTAAGTAGTAATCCATCCTGATCGGGTATCATGCAGGCCTCATTTTAGACTCTCTAACGTTCCAACTACAGACGAAGTGGCTGTTGTGGTAGCAGACGAATCATTTACTGCAACGCCTGATATCGTGATATGAGAACATGACGGTACGCGTTCTCGAGTTGTCAATAAGCATAAATGTTATGATCCTTTTCAGTACCCAATTAATTTTTGGAATGCTCAGGAATTATACAACTTTCGAATTTGTCAAGTTGATCCTGTCAATGGACATCCGATTTTAAATAAGAAGGTACACTGCATTGAATATTTGCTGTTCAAATCATGCTGAGACGAAATTGTATTAATTTGCTGTTGCATTGCAATACACTTTCGAACAGCTTTTGGTAGATATGTATGTTAAAATTGTTAGCTGTAAGTAAGTTTAGAGCAAAGAATTATGACCATTTACAAGAGGCTGTAAGAAATAAATTGGAACTGGATCCTAATAATTTCAGATAGATAATAAGGCTTCCAATGTCTTTTGTTAATAGTTCTTAGGAAATACTTGACAAGAATGTTAATGACGTAGTCCACCGGAGTACTACAGTCATTAGATCCTTTTTTTACTTTCCGAAGAAACCACAGCTTTATCACAATTGCCGGCTCACATTCTTTGAAGTAAACGTGCAAGATCACACAAAGCCACACTATAATATCAATTCTAAGAAGCAAACACTTTCATGATTTCTATAAGACCCTGTTTATTTTCGATTTACGAGTTTTTTTATTGAAAGCAACAAGATAAACTTTTTTATTCCTTTCGCATTTACATGCTTCTTTGATCCACATAACCACAACAAATTCTAAAGAAATATGTTCTCAAATTAATAGTTCTGAAACACCTTTCGTTACCAAATTTTGGTATACTAAGTTGAAGTCCAAGGTTTATTTTTAAAGTATACGGAAATAAATTAATTTTAATTCAAGAGAACTAAGGCGGAAAATTTTTAGGTTGAGGCATTCTCTCGAGATTACGAGGTAAAAGAGGAAACCTTGTTGCCTAGCAACATTTAATCGAAAGATTTAAAGAGAAAACAATTTAGAAGGCAATAAAACAATGGAATGAGTATATGACAAATAATGTGATTAAAAGGGAGTTTCGTAAAGTTTTAATTTTGGCTAAGAAATAACCAACATAATTGAATAAAAGTTCTCTATGTATTAATCTATCCTTTTGTACATAATGTTGTAAATTATATCTATTCATGTTGAATTGTTTGGTTTCAGAAAACAATATATTGAAGTAACTCTCAGTATAGTAAGCATTGAATTATTACTAAAACTAACAAGGAAAAAGAAACAATTTTAATTGGTTAGAGTTCTGTGCCTAGTCACCTGCCAGAGTAATACATTTATCCCAACGTTTCTTGACCTTTTCAAGGACGTCAATGTAGAACTCAGGAAATCGAACTTTATCTTCTATATAACTTAGAATGACTTCAATCTAAAATTTCCTAACACAAAAAAAATCTACATTAAACTAAGTTGTGTTTGTAAGAATAATTTAATGTTCAGAATGGATTTTCTTATCAAGATGTATCGATATTTCTTAGTCTCAATTAAGACCTTATGATACGTCTTCTTACTTAAGTATATTTGTGTGTGGGGGGGTGGAACTTGTATGAGAGTTTTATGTAATAGTTAAATGATACAATTTATATTTTAACAAAATAAAAGCGTATAAGTGCACGATAGACAAAGAAAAAAATTACCTGCTTTAGAAAATTTTAACTATTTTCGAAAATTTCAAAAAACTTGTTGAATATTTTTAGATAGTATATTTTATTTTTATAGATGTATTGTATTTAAAGCCATAATGAATTCATATGAGTTGCGGAATAAAAAGTTACATTACAATTATTTTCTGTTTACTCAAAAGACATTATTAATTAAACTTTCTGTATCAACTCCATTTAAAAGTTGTTTTCAAATGAAATTTCATTGAAAGTAAGAATATAATTATTTCTATTTCCCATCGTAAAATAGTGTAAAATTGAATAATCAGAAATTTCAATATAACTGTTTCTCACTAATTTTATAATAATTTGTTTAATATATATTTGTGTTTTCAATTATTAAACCCACTTCCTATAAGTTGATTTCTCAAGGATTTTTCATATAAGTTATAATTACATTTTGTGGGCACGTGGTCTCTTACGTAAGTGTTTTCTCAAATTAGTTCATTAAAATTAATTACTTAATAGGCCAAAATTACTCTCTAAGTATACAAACCATTCCATGCATAACACATTTTTATCTGAAAAACTATCAAACTTACGAATTCCAACTTAAAAAATATGTATCATGAAAAAGTCAATAATTTCATACCATAAGTCAATTATTCCTGTACAGTTTTTCTCAAAGTCCGCCATTTTGCACAAATATAATTCCAATAGAATTTTACAATGCTACTTTTTAAAAATAATATTGAAGGAAATAGAAATATTAAAATAATTTTATGCATCAAATACGTTCTCTCTCTATGTAGAAAAATCTTTTTTTTTCTTTTCTTACTACTTTTTTAAAAAGATAGGAAAACCAAAATTGTTCTGCATTTCTGTATGCTTTAAAAATATGCAAAAGAAATCAAATATATTTTATTATCGGATAGTTAAGATTTACTTTTCTTTTTAGATGTCGTAAAATATATTTCACTTCTAAAAGTTTAAATAAATATTTAAATCAAAAGGAAATTCTTCTGACATTTTTATTTCTAACATCTAATAAATTTGAAGAATTTCTTCGTATTCAAAAAGGTATTAGAGGAATGTATACTAAAGACTGATAATGTTATTGCTTTTTTTTAATTAAAGAATAAAAATGGAGAAAGTAATTTGGAATTATGAAAAGTGAATTTCATATAGTTATGGCTGCTATATTCCAGTTTTTGAATTAAACTCTTTAAAAAGTTAGACTTATTTTTTTGTGTCTAAAGTTACAAATCGTCTGCAATAATTAATTTTCAATAAACTATGAATCACTAATTTAAATTACAATACGATTAAAATGAAGAATATTGAAAAAAATTCTAATTTTCTTTACATTAAATTTTACACAAGTTAAAAGTTAATGTTAAATAGAAGGAAACAATGAGGTTACTAATTACCCCGATAATTAAAAATGTTTCATTGGTAAAAATTTAAAGTTTATGGAAAATATTCTTATTGATACTACAAAATTCATTTATTTGAGACTAAATGATTTAAAGTTGGCTTATTCAAGAATTTGATTTAATTATAATTTCTGTTTCTTATTTAATTGTATTGTTATGGATGATATTGATGTACTTTTTTAATGCTTCATTGCCATTAGTTTTTCTCATCGTCTTTTTACTCCAAAGAATTTTAGTGAATTTTCTTAAACATATCTCTTATAGCCTGGGTAAGTAAAATTGTAATTAGTGAATACTCTGTGGTAACGAAATACAAATTAATTTTGCAATAAATTTTAGGGTGGCTCAAACAGCACCGCTGTTAGGAATATAGGTAATGATAATAGATAACTTACACTACTTACACTACAATATTTCAATTCATAATTTTTCTTGGAAGTGGGAAATTCATGAGAATGCTACTCTACACATCCTAAAAGCCTTATCCTAAAGTTGTACGATCGATGAGACCATCTTCGCCTTCTTTAAATCTCTAGCAACCCATTGTTTTCCTTTGCGCTTGGTTTCCACTGTATTAAGAGGAATACAGATCTTTTCGATGGTGACAACAAAAACACAAAATGAAAGACAAGGTGGAAGCAATCACAACTTATCTGTAAATCCATGTCAACTTTGTTTTAATGGCGTTTAATTGATAGAAGCACTCAATAATAACACTAACTATCCTTAACAGTGCCATCTGTAGTATTTTACTGCTACTTCTAGAAGATGCCTCGTTTAAATCACCCCTATATTTATCTTTCCCTTACGGTAGAATCAAACATCATTTTTCTTTTATAAAAGTGTTTCTATCAATTACTTTCTAAACTTCAATGTACATCATCGTTTCAAGAATGAACTTTTGCCTTAATTTTGAATTTTTCTCATTAATTGATATAAACTAAATTTTCGTGAAACTATTGCGAATGAGGGAATTGTGTAATACTACTTAAATATAATTTAAGCCTCCCTTTTATTTGCTTCAGTGATCAACATTTATCACCTAAATTGTAACTAGTTAAAGTCTCTGTACGCAAATAATCAAAGTCAAACAAAGAGTAAGCAGATGATTATACTTTTAAGTGTTTATTTAAATTTCTTCAATGATGGTGGATCTCGCTTTGTCTAATAATTCAAAATTGAGGCAATACTCAACGATCTTGCAATCTAGTTTGGAATAATAGACATTTTGGAAAACTCTCGCTCACTAATCCAAATCCTAGTGAATCTAATCCTATACATAGGTGAATCGAGAGGTTATTCTAAAGACGCTCTTAATCTACGAAATTCTTCTAAGCCATTATTTAGATTACGATGCAGGTTCACACACGTAAAAACTATCACTAAGAATCAATCACTCTCCTGTAATCGCTAACATTCTATTTCTTACATCTAATTTCCATCTTTCTCATATGCAGTGTGGGTTCACTCAGATACACGCGTTTCTGCCATTTATTCTAATATAATCTTTAATTCAACTTATTTGCTCAAATAGCGTTTCAATTGGTTGGATCGTAGATTTATTTTATGTAATGCGAGTTAAGAAATGTCACCAAGATTAGTTAAGAGAAAATGGTGGATAGTATATTAACCATAATTGTTGATAACACTCGTTTTACTTTTTTCGGAAATACACAAATAGCATCACAATTTACTTATTCCATGTCATATTAGACAAATAATTAGTATATTTAATTTTTAAAGAAAGTGTAAAAATAAAAAAAAATATTGAAAATAGAAATGATAGCACTGAAGTTTTTGATTACCTTTGCTGCCCGTGTCAGTCTTAATATTTCATAAATCTATTCAATTTTGAGTCTACTCAATTCTCACATGACATCACAAATCTACTCAATTCTCACATAAGTTAGAAAACACCATTCCTTAAAATTCTAGTTTAAATATTCAAAACCAATATAAACATATTTCAGATATTCGATCATTATATCTAGTTTACTCACTCCATTAATAATGTATTTAATTTGATATCAATAGAAACACCGCAATAAAGATATATTTATAAAGCTGAATATCAAATTACATCCAAGTTAATCATTAAAATATTTTTTTTAAATATATTTAAAATTAGAATTTTATGTAGCCGAACACATGAGGGAGAACTATAACATGAACTGTGAGAAAAGAATTCTTTTGACAGTTAAACATCTGTAAAACTCCTCGGAATAAAGATTTTTCATCCAAAAATATTAAATTTATTGCTACGGATCCAAAGACAGTAACGAAACAAAACTTACTTCCAAAAACATACTGCTTTTTAATCTCTATTTTGTGTATCTATCTATACAATGACATACTAATGATATATCTATACTTGCATGATATACAATACTTGCGATTCCTTGAATAATGAAACACGTTTCAATGATATTTGAATTCAAACAAAAATATTAGAATAACTCAATTCTTAAATGGTAGGCCATCGAGTACAATATGAATATCTGAAAGAGTTTTTTTAGAAATATTTCCTATCTAAAGCACAATGTTACTTCCCTTAAGTGCATTTTCTGATTTAATTCTCTTTGAAAATGAAAACAAAATGTAAAATATTTCACATTTTCTCACGGGAATACCTTAGAGAATCAATTTACAAGGATTTCAGGAGAAAAATGAAATAGTGATGATTTGGAAATCAATAATATTGCTCATAAAATAATGCTGGAATGAACAAGAAGTAATTGGAATCTGTGTAACGATCGCTTTTTAAACAGTGTCTGTAATATTTTTGCTGTAAAATTTCGATCAAATTAGAATTAAGCATTTTCTCTTAATGAATGAACGACTTTTGTAAAATGTGTTAATGGAGTGTAAATTCCTATAACACGTGTAATCTTTAATAAGGATATATTAAATTTATAATCTTAATTTATGTTAATTAAGGTTGCAAAGGCAATTTAATTTTATTGATAAAATATGTTAAAACTGCAATGTTATATTTTTCTGAATAGTTATATATATATATATAACCTTCTTGGGGGAATATCTTCAAGAAGATTTATTTATTAATTAATGTCTCCGGGAAAGCACGCTTTAACTAAATCTTCTGTGTACCAGAAATAATTATTCTATTTTCCATTCGAAAAGAGCTTTAGAACTATTTATCCATTCGAAGTTACATTTGTGGGTTTTCTTACAGATTCACAAGGGAATTTATGTTGTTGTAATTGAATGTATTATTAAAGAATGAAATTTATTCGCTGGAAGTTAATAAGAAATTATGTCTTTGTGTATCCCATATGATTGGTGTCTCATACTACCAGTCGGAGCTCCAGAATATTTACTGGAGGTTAAGTTACGTGCTACAAAGTGTCTCTCCAGAAAACTCCATACACGCTCGATAGGAATTAGATAACGGAGACCTTGTCGGTATCCTCACTGTCCGACAGCTACTGCACGATAAGGTGAAGCATTGTTGTCCATGAAAAGGAAATGTGGACCGATAACACTTCTAAAAAGTCGCACTTACGGAAGAAGATTCTCGTTTTGATAACGTCTTGGTGATCGAAGCTACTTAGAAGATGTGAAAGTAGGTACGATATACAAGCACGATACCTTTCCAAACGAGAACACTGAGACCTCTAAGCCAATATCTTTCGATCCTGTTAGAAAGATATAGCAGGTTACCCGTTCTCTCCAGATGTTTATGCCTCCAGAATCGTTACTAAGACTAAACCGCTTCTAATAGGTAAAGAGAACTTGAGTTCATTGATTGTATGCGCAATTCATGTTTTATTGGCACCTCAGAAAATGCCTTGTCCTATAAGCAGGCATAAAAAGTACACACATTACAGGTCGTTCGTGCAAACAGACCACCAGTGGAGTCTCCTGACCATGGTAAAACGTGATATTGATTATTCAATCATCTTTGCTGTATGTCTAGCGATTTCTTCCACTGTCTGCCACCTATTCCTTCTGGTCTGTAGAGTAATGTACTATCATCCACTCGCGTGGTTGCTCGAAGTTAACCAATACCGAACCGTCGAACAGCTGTTCCTATAGTTTGAAATTTTCTCTAAATTCATGAAACGATGTTATGAGCAATCCTGAATTCTGCAGCCACACTTGGCACTATTAGACATTCCTCAATATTTCCAATAAATCTACAACCGGTAAAATCCTTCAGATGTCATCTAACAGATTCATTATTCGATGTTTTACACTGAGGCAGCAAATCGACATCTGTTTAAGCAAATATATGCTGTGAAATCGCTTTCCCAGAAATGATGAGATTACACCGCCGGGGTACTTTATCCTGCTCCAACATTCGTGCCTTACGCCTAGCTGCCTACCTGCGCATATGCTACCGTTTCTTTCCTTAGTTATTCTCCTGATAGGTCTGTAGTGAATGCAATCATAATTCATTTACAATCATGATTTATGTTAACCGCAAGTTGATTATATCCTTAGTGTGAGTCATTAGAAACGCTCTGGTACATTCGGGTTTTGTAATCCGTGAATTCAGTTGAAGTTCTCTTTCTTCTCCGCGGATTTACTACGCGTTACCACAAGAAGCGCGGTTCAGCTGGATGAATTTTAAAGTTGCTAAGTGTTCAAAGATAAAAATAAATATATTTTTAATAAACTTCTGATTGATTCAAACTAGCTACTCACAATATGTCTTACAAGTTTTTCAGTCTACTCTGCCTTTTCAGTCTACCATTTTGAAATTTTATCTATAATGCTCGGTATTTAGTGAAATAATGATTAATTTCCATCAGGAAATATTTTTGGTTCTGAACTCCTTTCAAATTTAAAAAAATAGAAAATCAATCCAAACCATATAATAATCTATATTCTCTGATAACGCTTCACAACTCTTATTATGTTGTCTGCGGTAACAAGCAAATACTATAATATCTTAACGCAAATGCATCCCAAAACAGCACTGATCCCTGTCAAGAATTCTGTAATAATTTCTCATGACCATTAATAGTAATTCATTACATAACATTTCATAATACGATCTTGCCCTTAAAATTAATGGACCTAAAAATATTGTTATATATTCCTGACTTTTATTCTTTCTCAAAGATCCTAACTTTGATTTCCAATAGACACAAACGATTTATTCCTCCACAAATCACATTTAACCTAGTATCCCATCAGAACAGAATCTCTCGTACTCGTAACTCTCACAAATGTTTGTTCAAGCACTGATTCCACCTAAGACATTGACACAAAAGGCAATTTTTCCATTGGTTTGTTGCTGAAATTAAGGCTCTTATCTATAGCTTCATGCTTTCTAATAAATTTATTCCTTAAAATTTCTTATTGTACTTTTAAATTCACAAAGTAAATTATCATTTTCTAAATACCACTATTTTGTAAAAATTAATTTAAAATAAAATCACAGTTATGAACATAGGAAGACCAAGTTCAGTACCAAAAACTACAAAATATGGAAATTAAGAGCCATGAGGTTTTGGGGCTCCAAATACGTTATCCAGATTATTCCTATAAAGACTGGTGCATTTTAAATTTGTCGGCCTCAAAGTACATCTTCTGACTTGGTGGAGAAGGTAAGATATTGGGATGCCAGCTCAGGTTTCGTCTTCGTCACTTGAATGTTGTCCAAAATTACGAAGTCAATTGCCAGTAGCTCTCGTGTTGCTTCAAAGATCGTACGGTAATTGAATATCAATTAGCAAATTATTTACGGAAACTAAATACGTTTCAAGCAAGAGTTTCGTCCAAAATTTATAAATTTTATTATATCATTCCAAAATCCAGCTTATTAGCTTTCCACAACCGATTTGTTTTAGCTTAGGATAATTAGAAACAAAATAATAACGAGCAACGAATTAAGTCAAAGCACTGAATTAAACCGGAAGTGCCTATTTTAATACTTTTTTCTAGAAAAAGAGAATTTTAAAAAGTATATTTACTCAAAACATGATTTCATAAAATATTAGTGATAAATCTGCGCAAAAATTGAAACGTACATACATTATTTTCATTATTGTTAAGCCTGTGAAGTAATGGTTTAGTTTTAAAACTGATACTTTTTTTTGTTTTTGTACAAAGGTATTGTTAGTTATATAAAAAAAAATTAACCGAAATGATCACGAAGAGCTACAATTTTTTCACAGTTTTTAGATATCAATTTATCGTGTTAACCTATGTAAAAATATATATTACAAAAATTTTATTTAGATTAATGCTGCAGAGGTTTGTATGGAGAGTTTCACGAAAGTGTTAAATTTCACCTAGTTTATCCTGAAATTCATCAATTTGTTAAACTTTGTATATTAAATGTAAATCTTTTTTCTCTATTTTTAATAATTTTGAGTCATAATCTTCATAAAATTACGTGGAAAAGCTATTTTAACATCATTTTATAAAAACTGATTCTAACGTACAATAAGTTATGTAATATCAAGAATTAAAAAAACAACAACAAAAATCTTTATATCGATAATTTTTCAGCACATGATATTGTAAATATATGTTGTGCACAAGTTTTCAAGAGTGTTATAGGTGCAATTTTTTTGTTTATGCTTGTTACTAATTTTATTAGAAATTCTTGCTCAAAAACAAACATTTTAATTCCGACTAAGCTTTTGAAGGATATTTTAATGCGAATTTTTCTGTGATTAAGTGTTTTTTATTTCTTCAAACATTTTAAGTATGTCTTGTTTTCTTCAGTATCCCATGAATATATCTTTTTAGCAAAAGATCAAAACTAATGATAAGAAAGAAATGATATCTCTCACACAGATGAAAGAAAAAAAATATGACAATATTTCTCTAGGCAATAAAGTAATTTTCTTATTCATCCGATTAGTTTCATTTTAAGACATCTGAATTTTTTTAGCCCCTTCATATCTTAATTTTTGGTTTCAATAACTTAATTTGTTTTCATGTTTATTTTTACACACATATTAATAATATTTTATATATCAGCACATGTAAATAATTTGAAACTTGTTCAGCACTTTTATAATCAAAATATTTTGGAATCCAGTAATTTAATTCGTTTATTCTGCATTACTTTTGATTTTTTAAAATTACAAAAACTCAAAATTTGTAAACAAGCTTTTTCCAAATACTATGATTTTTAAAATTTATCCATGTAATTTTCGAATGAAGCCAAATCCCCCTAACACTAAAAGGCCTCGATGCCTGATCTTCTGAAATTAAGAAAGAATGCTCTCAGGGCAAGAAAATTGATTTTCTGTAACGGAAAGGGCTTAATGAAAACCAGGAAATGAATCTCCAGGTGAATTTCTCTCCAGATAAAGAAGGAAGTGCAATCAACCGAATCTCTATCACGTGTTTATTATCTTTGGAAGACGGAAGAGTTCCGCGAAAGTGACTCAATGTAAGGATTATCCATGATTAAACTTGAACAAATGATTATGTTGGGGAAAAGCCCGAAAGTGATATTTTCATTCTAGTAAAATGCAATGAAATGTCGTGTGGCATTTAGCGTTTCGAAACAAGAAGACTCTATGATTTCTGCATTAGAATGTTTTTGCGAAGGAAGCACTTGTAATTCTTAGTGAAATGTTTCAGTCTTTCATTTATTAAGAGGTCTCAGGGATATAAAACTTCAACTTTTTCAATTTTTTGAGATATATATATATATATATATATATATATATATATATATATATGATTCTTATTTCATACTGAAAATTTTGATATCAACTATTTCACTACACTCAGAAAACTACAAATTTATTAAAATAGTTGTTATACAATATGTTTCCGTAAAATAAGCGTTTCAGAGGGCTTGCAACGCCTACCCGTTTTCCATTTAGACATGTGTTTTAGTTTATGTTGTTTAATATGCCATGTTTTTTTTTTTTAAACAATTGGAATAATTATGAAGAATCTTGCAACTCAACGCTTTGTTTATGATAAATTTCGATCGCTTTTTGTTTTCTCATATTGTTTGAATACGCCGTTTAGAATGCAGCTGCTAGTTTTTGGATTTTTGATAAGTATGTAAGTAATGTATAAAGTAAGTGTGTGCGGTCATCCAACCATGATGTCTGCCTTGACTATCAAGCCCCCGCTGCCGTAATAGTCGATTTCTCAGACATTGGATGGCAGGTAGCAGGTTTCTGATTCTCTCCATAAGAAAGTACGGTGAAAATTACAAGTTAGGCTGAACCGGTAATCATCAGTGAAGAGATCAGTCTCCATGATACAATCTCTATGATTACTGCATCATTTTAAATGAACTCCATTGTTCGCAGAACTGAGCAGAACTCAACAACAGGTTTTCTTGTAATCAGCCCTCTCTCATGAAATTTTTTGGAAACAATCACTTTTAAATCACGGGTTCCTGTGGCCGCATACAACTCATGAGATACCAAAGAATCTGTAACAACCCTGTTACGCTATAACGGACAAATGACGATCTTCTCTGGCCGTCGAGGCTCTTTTAGGACCTTGCCGAGATTTTCTCTCGACGGATCCGTCATCTTGAAATTGTTTTAATAAACTTGATACGACGCTGGGTGCAAATCGAATTCTCTGCAAATATAGATTTCAGACTGGCTCACGTCTAGACCACCCACGATTCGCCACATCATTGCATCATCTAAACGTTGGTCGTTACTCACTTTTACTGTTTGATTTTTAATTTAAGCGATTGCTGCGAAAAACACCAAGAATTTCGTCGAAAAATGTTAGCAAACGAAATATGGATTTTGGCTCGGTCGATTATAAATCATATTTGTATACTTGTTCCACCCACCCACACGTATACGCTTGTGTATTTGACATAACTATTTAGCATTTTTGTTTCGAAGCAGTATTTTTGCATTTCGTTCAATTCTTTTCGTAAAATTCGACAAAATATACAAATTCTCTTAATTTTGAACACAAGTATATATAAAGGCTTTTAATTATAATTAGTTTGCTAATGTGTGAGTGAATTTCTTTGTGCTAAAAATAATCTATACAGCTTAATGTTGCTTAGATGCCATAAAACTTTAGATTTTAAATTTGCGTGCAAAAGGGAAAATATCACGGATACGCTTTTGATTCGTTTGATAATTAGCTTACTTCTCAACCATAAAAATATTAATATTCTAGATTTCAGTTACAAGTTTCATGTTAAAGCTCATTTATTTTCTGGTCTTGCTAGAATTGTACTCAAATAATTATGTGTCAAAAGTGATTTTTTTACAGTTAAGTATTAGAAAAAATTATAAGGAAATAATTTAATTAAAAATATTAAATCTGAAGGAACAAATTTTCTATATAGTTTAGTTTAGTTTAGTTCTTATTAACGTCACGCTAGAAGCAACACGAGGCGACGGACATCGTAATTTTTGAACCTCGGTCAAATGACGAACAAGACACCTAAGCTAGCACCCTTTCTACATATGTAAATAATTATTTTGAAAATGCTTAGTAAATCAAAAATTTGTAAACATTTTTATAAGCAAATTTGTCTGTATAAAAAATAATAGAACTCATTGATTTTGAATAGAGTACAAATCCTAAATATTTAGTGTTTGTAGCATTTTGAGTTCAGTTATGGGTACCGGGGCATGCTGGGGTAATAAAATATCGAATTAAGATTCTTTTATGATATATCTGTATTAAAATTATTCATAGAACTAAATTTCTTTGTGTACCTAACAGTGATATGTTAGTTCTTTTAACGAACTATAAAATATTTATTTAGAAAAGAAGTTTTCCCCCTTTGATTTCAATATTGCCATGTATTTTCAGGTATATTTGTATTTTGGTACAATTTTTAAACTTAATATTCCTTAAATATACAAAATATTTTATTCCTCATATAGAACACAATGTAGAAAATATAAGTGAACTAATGTTTTATGATAATTCAGCATATTTTCATTGAAACAATTAAAGAGCTTTGTAATTTAGGAAATATTTTTTTTTCCATTTTTCATATACATTTTTTTTTCTTAAGTGGACTTAGTACCTTTCGAAATCAAAAGTAGAACATTTTGACACACTTTTTTCGATTCATCATAAATCAACAATTTTTGCTCATTTCAATATGAAACTTTGCCAATTTGTGTAATACAGTGTATGGTTTAAAATATTGGGTCAAGTTTTGCTATTAAATTAATATATTTTCTTAAACAACGTGAAATATGCGTACAAAAATTTAAAAAATAAATTAGCTTACCTTGCGTTACCCACATGATAACATTAGAAAGATGTACAGTAGAACCATATTTCTTATACCAAATTAATGCTAAATAAAGACCTTATTCTGTAAACCTCAAATTTTAAATTTATCTTACATTAAAAAAATTGAAAAATTAAAAAATGTTATCAAATTTGTAATTAGTAACTTTTTTTCATGTATCATGCTATAAAATAAAATCTAATCATCCCATTAGCAAAATTGAGGATCACAGAATAAAGATCTACAAGTACAACACTCATGTAAAATTTTGAAGCTCTACATGCAAAATATATTTTTAATGCTGAGGGAAAGTGTGAAAATAAGAAACTGAGAAAAAGAGGTTTGTTTACATTGCATTAGAAAGAACAAACCACTTTAGATACTTACATTTTTTGTTGCACAGGGCGTAATAATTGTCGGATTTTGACGTGGTTGGCTTTAAAATGTTCCTAACATTCAACACTATTTTTTGCAAACAAATTTGAAAAATCGAATTTTTGAAGGTGCAAAGATACTAAGTCCCTTTAAAATAAGGTATTTCTTGGAGAAAAAATATTTTTGGTTCAATACATGAATAAGTACTCTTTATAGAAGCAAAAACAATTTGGAACAAAAATGTATAATAGTTTACTTTAAAATTGCTCCTGAACACAAATGTACTTCACAAATGGCATCAATATTCACCTAAGAAAAGAAACCATTTCTATAGAATGATTAAAATATCATTATTACTCACACAAAAAAAAATTAAAATTTCCCTAACAATTTGAGAAGGCATATATCATAATAACAAGGTGCCTTAGATATGGAATTCCATAATTCCATGCCACAGATCCTGTTTCCCTTAAACCGTAAAAGAAACAGCCCAATACATTTCGCACTTCTACAGTAAAGAACACTTAATAGGAACATAAGTTATATTTTTTACACGTCATCTGTTCAAATGGCTGTCGTATTCTACTCGAAATCATTCTAAACTTCAAGGAAAATGGATTGTACCCAAACACAGTTACGTGGTTTGGGAGAACCTTTCATTGTGCCTTCATTGTCGTAGAAAGTCTCGTGTTTGCTGACGTCAATGACATTTTATTCATTTGCATATTAATTAATACGAAGCAATTTCTTAATTCTAAATTTTATGTTCCTAACCCCATTCGAAGTACCACATTTTTGGATCATGAGTGTAAGTATTCAGTAACCTTATGCATTTTCTAGTTTTAGAAGAAAAGGTTTAACATGGAATATGTTAAGCGCTTTCCAAAATTAAATTATGTGAAATGAATTTGTATTGAACGAAAATATAAATATTTCAAAGCATACATACTCACGCAAGCAAACACACACACACACACACACATATATATATATATATATATATGTGTGTGTGTGTGTGTGTGTGTGTGTGTGTGTGTGTGTGTATGTGTATGTGTGTGACAGAGATATAGTGAGTTTATGTGTACATATGTGAGTGTGTGTGTGTGTGTATTTGAGTGGTAACGAGCGTACGTGTGTATGTGTGCGCGTGTGTGTACAATAAAAGTAAGAAATGTTCATCAGAAAATTAAAATCGCTTAATCCAAAGCACTACAAGAATGAGCCAAAATGTTGAAATTATAACTGATTCAATATTTAAATATTTTTTTCTCTTTTTATATTTCAAGTTTTTGATTTCTGTCTTAGAAATACAAATTCATAAATACTTACATTTTCTGTTTTGTCATTGGTTAAACCCATTTACCAGTTAAAAAGCGAATTTCATTAAGTCACTATTTTCAAATACCCAATGAAGTTAGTCTTCTATAATCTGCACGACAAATTTCGAAAACCAATTGCTTAAAAAATACAACTAGAGTTCGAGCAAGTTTTCCTGTATACGCCTAAAGAAGAATTTCAATAGAATTGAATCTAAGAAATAAATGCTTCCTTATTTAATTAACATCTTCAGTTTAAATATCGTACGAAATTTTCCCTCAAAGTTAAAACGAAAAGTTGGTCTTTTACTACTTATTATCTATTAAAACAACTTAAGAATTACTTGACATTCAATGAAATTTAATTTAACTACAGATGTCAATCATATTTTTGTTGATAAAAAATAATCACTTTTCGTCTTGTGAGAAACAAGAAGAAATATTTAGGTCATTTTTAATATAAAAACCCAATGTTATGAAAATATAATGTTTCTTAAATACCCGAAAGCCTGTTTTCAATGATTTTCCATCATCTGAAATGAAATTATTTTTAATTTGGCTACGTCATAAAGTATGTTTTATAGCCACCTGTACGTCCTTGGTCGACATAATGCAGTTTTTTTCCGGGAAGAATAATCTTTGAATTTTTTTTTCCTCATCATGCAATATAACTGAAGAAGAATTTTTTTCATTAAAGAAAAATGAATCGAAGATCTTTCCTGCCGAAAGGCGAAAACATTATTACTTTTTTAATTAGAGAACAAAAGTATGCAAAGAAGAGTAGTTCTATGGAGTATAGTTTTCCCTTAGTTAAGGCTGTTGCAGGTAGGATCTACGATTACACCGTACTCCCGAAACAAATTAAGTTGCGTTTGCTATTTTTCTCGTTCTATTCTTCATTTTTTTTTAACCTTAAGTTATGAGTCGTGTGTGCCAAACATCATCGTAGTGAAAGATTAATTTCAAAATCGTTGTAGATTGCTCGAAGAACAATCTGTTTTCATTTTTAATAATAGTTAACATGGGAGAAAAGGAAATATATGACTCTTGTTTTATGAAAAATGTAGAATAAAATAAAACTTAATAAGAAATTAATTAAAAGCACTAATTGGATGTTTAATTTGCTAATTTTTGTATATTTCTTTTACTAATTTAACTATGGATTTATTCTATAAATAATTTCCTCAATGAATCTAAATGCCTACTAAAGTAGAATTCAGTACTTTATTTGAATGTTATAAATATAAATTTCTATGATGCCTTCTAGTGGGATTACTTTTACCTTAAATGAACTTTAATTTTTATAGAATATTTTTCACATTATATATTGCCTCAAAAGGAAGAAAAATATTAAGAAACGTTTTGTGTTAAATTTGAAAGTAACGTCTATTTACTCAAATCAAATAGGGATAAGAATAATATGCTAAACTTTGATTTTGGTGTAATATGTCATGGTAGTGAATGTTTATTAACGTCGCACTGAGAAGAAAAAGAATACTGGCGATGGGAACCTCGTAATTTCGAGTCTCTGTCGAGAGCGAAGGCAGATACCTGAACTAGGAACTGTCTTTACAAACTTCCGCAACATACCAAAACAGGAGTACTTGTGAAAAACAAAGATTTAATATGGTTCAGTCCCGGGTACACGGTGGGCTTTTAGTAGCATCAGGGCTTGCGCCATACCTCGACAAAACGCTGATTATTGGTAATACATGAGCATAATTACTAGACTACCGCGGCCAAGTTTTGGGTGCAAATATACTCAGTTATAAATGCACACACACACACACACACACACACACACACACACATATATATATATATATAAGAGGCATCCTGTTCACGAATACTAGAAACTAATACGTGGACAGGTGCCTTGTGAGTCATAGTTATAAAAACAAACCATTTTGGTTGCTATAAGCTCCATCTCTAGGTATTGAACGACTCTCGTATTACAATGCAAATTAACTAGAATATTTGTTTCGATATAAACACGGAATTTTGTTATTTTAAAGATAATTTTGAACTGAAACTTCTGTACAAAAATATCTGTTAAAAATAAACTTTCTTTTTTAAGTTGCTCGTGTATTCTCTAAGAATTATTTATCTACTTCTAGGTTTACTGCAGTTTAGAAAACTCTAATAAATGCTGAAAAAATAATTTACTTCAAACAATGAGAAATATACATGAGGTAGACTATAACTCTTTAAGATATTGAATAGAAAATATAATTCTAATATTTATAATTTTTCTCTTAAAAAATTCTTCCTAATTCTGTTGTAATTTGAATGAAATATTTAAAGATTAAGTCAACCAAACTATAAAAATATACTGTCATTTCATTGTCACATTTAAAACCTATATTTTTTTATTAAGTTTATTTCCATATTTTGAAGATATATTACTTCATTATTGTTGTTTAAATGGTATCAATTTATATATTTATTATTTGCAGCCAATCAATTTGTCAATCTCTCTAAAACTCAAATTTTATCATTTTCATTTTAGTAAGATTACTACATGTTCAATTGGATTTTAATCAGATTGGAGCAGAACAAAATTTATTTTTTTCAGCTTTAAGAAAATTTCAAACTTGTATCATTATTCGATAACAAAACGTCAACAAAATCATCTCATAAAGACAAAACGGATAACCGAAACAGTCTTTTAAAAGTTATCGTCCGTGAACTCTTTTTTAATTCATTCCCCTGATTTGCATTTGAAAATGTGAGGAAATCGAAAGTTATTCCGCGTATTTTATTGGAATTCCCAGTGGGAATCAATTAGCAGCTACAAATTCCTCGAGAAAAATATAATTGTTTCGGGATAACATAAAAGTACATCAACATAAAATAATGTTAAATGTTAAAGGGAAATATTTGTATTTTTTTGAAACTTTTATTTTCAGAGTAATACGGTCTTCTTTTTCAAAGCAGGAGATTAAGAATCCGTGTATCCTATTAGTGAGTAATAAATTAAGTACAGTTGGCTATTAGAGTATTAAATTCTGTCGTATCTGTAACTTTAAAAGAAGTATTTGGGTTTTATCCTGACATTCGATTTGGGTTTAAAACATAATAGGAAATTAAACAAAACGTGAATTAATTTTACATGAAATAATATAGAATTAAAAATGAGAATCTACTTCCGTAAGCAATAATGTTGCAGAAAGTAATTATTTCTGTTAAATAATAGGAAATGTTAATATAAAACAAACCTAATATTTTATTAGAAATCAAATCAGAGTTTTTAAATTAGGTAATGATTATATTTAAATCTAGTATTAAATTTATATGTAATATTCAATAAGATTATAGGATAATCATTTTGTTTTTCAAACTTTTTTAGTTTTGGGAACAAATTTATTAAAATTAAAAATAATTCTTTTAAATGGCTTCTAAAGAACACAGATGAAATCGTTCCGTTATCTATAAGTTTCTACAAATTGATATAAATTCGTGCAACAAATCTTTATGAAAAACATAAAAAAAATAATGTGTTAAATGATCTGCTCTCTCAAAATCTTTTGCAGTTAAGATGTAAAATCAAGTAAATATGTTTTTATATCAAAAGAATTGCGAAAATATGTAAACACTTTTCATTTATACTATTTATTCGGTAACGAATTTCACATTGTTTACGATATTCTAAACATATTTCTCACTTTATTTTAGATGACAGTGAAAGTTTTGAAATTAATAATCTACTCTTCGGAATATTTTGTATTATCTTTCTATATAGTTCTAAGTAGTAAATATT
>BMAW01090410.1:0-17614 GCA_019974015.1 Nephila pilipes | reverse complement strand
TGTGTGTGTGTGTGTGTGTGAAAATTAGGGGAATTAAAGTTTTAGAGAATTTTTATTAGTTTCTTTTAATATCGGGATTTTAACTTCCGAGATTTAACTAGCAACGAGATTTTAACTTCCATTAATGCGTCGAGTTAAAAAGGACCTTTCTTTTCTTTTGGGTGTGTCAAGTTTTATATATTATATATATATATATATATATATATATATATATATATATATATATATATATTATAAATAAAATAATGATGATAATAGTAATAATAATAAATTATTTGAAAATATTAAAGGCAAAGCAAAAAAAAACATTTGTTATCCTTTTATAGTTTAAAGTTTAATTACGTGTGGTAATTTATAATAAGTTTTCGTGTTTAAAAGCTTCCAGCCAGGCTTCTGCTGTGTACAAGTTGGCACTGTATTAAAGAGTACCACCGTTCTCTTACTATGCAGATGTTTCGTGACGCACAGATTCTCTGATAAGTGTTAGTACCAACATCATTTAGCTCGATGTGTCTCCCCTTTTTTACTCTTCGTATTATGAATAAAGAATAAGAAGAAAAATAAAATACCTGTTGTTTCTTGTCGTGGCTACTAAATAACTTTAGCACGTTTGGATATATCTTGGAAAACAACAAGCCTAAGATTCATATATGTATATCTCTCTCTCTCTTTATATATATATATATATATATATATATTATAATAAAAAATAATGATGATAATAGTAATAATAATAAATTATTTGAAAATATTAAAGGCAAAGCAAAAAAAGAAAAAAAAAAACACGTGTTGTCCTTTTCTAGTTTTAACACTAAGTGTTGTAAGATCCTTCAAATATTTTTAAGGTTCAATTTTATTATGATATTTAGTTTGACTTCGCTCTACTTTGACTAATTATTGGTTCTATTTCTTTCCAAAGAATTTTTCATTTCTTAAAATCTTTTTTGGTAAATCATTAAAATTTTAAAAGAATTATACGCTGTTCTTTTTGTGCGTAAAGGTAAAAATTTAAAACAATTTGCGACATTTCGTTATTCGTGATTTTTTGCACCACTGACGTCAAGACTTTTATATCAATTTAAATTGACTAGGTTTGGAATTTCTTCTCTACTAAAATGAAATATGATTAGGTAAATTAGATGGCGATAGAAGATAAATAAAGTGATTAATCAATGATATACAAATGAATAAGATAGAATGTAAAGAGAGGAGAGATAAAATGTAACAGTTTTCTGACAGAGTTTGGTAATTTGAATTGATATTCATCTATTACTTTTGTGGATAGAAAAAGATGAGTCAGCTTTTTGTAAAGTAATTGAATCATACTAGTGAATTAGTAAGCTAAGAAATTATTAGTTGACCTTAACTTAGAACTGATAAGTTCATTAGGAATACCAGAGTGAGGGAATTTAACTATCTACCACTGACTAATAATAAGGCATTTTGTTTTCTTTTTAAGTGTCTTCGATTGAAGTCAGACTTTATTACTTGATTTACGAATATTCAACTAAGATATGGCGCAAGAGCGCAGTAATGCAAGACAGTAGTTATAAAGTTAATATATAAATTACAATATAAATATTTTCATTGAATTATACAATAACATTTGATGCTTGGTATTTAAATTCCTATTTGGAATTCTAAAGAATGATATCAAAGCATGAATAGAGTATAGTAATTGTATTTTCTTTTATTGCTATAATTATATGAATGTTAATTTTTTCATAATATAATGGATATATCTTAGGTTTTAGCTTATTGAAATTGCAGTTATCAATCCCAAAAAAGTTTTCCATAGAATAAAACGCACTTGAAGAAAAAAAGGCTACCAAGCCTTAAGAAACATTCACAAAGAATTTGAAGTTACAGTAAAATGTGAAAAAAATATTTTAATATGCCATTTTCCCTTTCTCTCTTCATTTCTCGTGTTTTCATAGAAATATTTTCACGTGAAACGAAAAATTGTATCCTATTTGGATGCTTGATCAGTTTCAATATATAGCTCAAAGGAGACGAAAAATTTGTCTAAGAGTGAAAAGCAGATAGGAGGTAAGTGGGAACTTTTACCCTCAGCTGGTTTCAAGAGTTATCGTCGAAACTTTTCCTCGGAGTTTAGTTGAGTGGTGGTATGCCCAAGATTATTCTTTTCATTTTCAAACATTTTTATATCTTATAAGGAAACTTAATCATTCGGAAATCATAAATACGAAACTGAAAGATTGCGCTGGGTAACTAAAGTTGCTAACAGCACAATAATAATAATTTTTCTTGAAAATTTTTAAATCATTCAAATAGGATTCTTACTTTGGTGGTTAATTCCTTCACGGTGGTAGAAGAAATATATCGTGTTGTAGAAGAATTTTGCAGAGATTATTCTGTTCGTAATTCTTGCAATTTAGTTCGTTCTTTTTTATTATTTATTAGTACGTTCACAATGTTTTGGAATATCAAATCTTTTGATAAAAAAAAATAATAAAACAATTTAGAATTAATATAAACTACTGGTATTCCACGAAGAGGACCAGCCAGTAATAGTTAACGAATATTTACTAACGTTATTAGAAACATTATTACATTGATAGAGATAATTTCATACATGACTATTTGTATAGAATGGTAATCCGGCCTTTTTGAAGTTTAACCTGATTTATCTTTTCATTCTACATATTTAAATGTAATTTAAACTATTTAATTGAAATATGAAGCAGAATATTTAGATACACAAATGATAACTGTACGTCATAAAATTATGAGTGGTGTTTGACACAAGTGAAACATGTTTTAGTTTCATATTAATTTCTGTCATATAGATTTTATATAATTTCTTTATTTAAAATTATTGTACTTAATTGTATTATTAGAAATAGTAATTTAATATGCTGCTCTGAATCTTAAAAAAATAAATATATAAAGTTTTTCACAAGTTGTATAATGGCAAGTTATCCTATTAATTTTATTCATAACCTTTCAAAAATAATTAAAGTATATTATGTATATATATAATACATAGGGTAAAAAAAGTATTCACAATTACCCATAATTGATCATATTAACTAACAAAGGAAATTAGGTGAGTTACAAATGTGGCCGAAATTTCAATTGAATTCTACATTAAGTGGAAACACTGGTCTGCCATATCACCCCAAACGCGTCCCTGGGTGAGAATTCCTTACTCTTAGTATTGTTTCGTCATTCGATTTATACGGGTATACATAATTTCAGCTCCAATGGGTGATAGTATGTGGTTGAAATTCGATAGATAGGGACAAATGACAGCCATCTTAAGTCGTTTCTTTTTTTGAGCTTAATAAGTTTTCTTGAACCTATATTGATGAAAGTGGGTTAAAATTCAAATCTCGCCTACAAGCTTCTCTTCCCCAATCTCAAATCCGGCAGAACAAGAACATTCAATAGTATTGTATCATCAGTAGAGTTATACGTGTATGTAATATTTCATTTGGATAGCAAGTGGGTTAGAATTCGGGTACAAATTTCGAATTAGAAAGACATACACATACTCGTATTTTTTTTAAAATACATACACAGGCGTATATCGAGTGACATAAAACGCGTAAAAATGTATCGCCATTAAAGTAAATGTAACAATTTAAATTAAGAACCATGTTTTTTTCAGTTCTATGTCAAATATAACTGATAACAAACGATTCTTATTCATACGATTTTTTTTTGTATGAAATAAAAAAGAATTGACAAATATTTTCTCTGACTATCTTCGTCTTAATAATCTGTATGATATAAGAAAAGTGCTTTGACACCTCCTTATGTCTCATAGTAATAAGGTCATAAAATAAAATGGCTCGTTTTAGTTTAAAATTGATTGAGTATTTATTGGTTTAGGTTTAAAATTGAATGAATATTTATTGGTTTAGTTTTAAAATTGAATGAATATTTATTGATTATTATATAAGCAAGATATTCTATTGGAATTAGTTTTGAAATTTGTTTCTGATTTAAGAGTGCGAATTTAATGATAAGAAATAACAGTTAATTACAAAATGAGCACAAAATTCACTCACGAAAGATACTGATAAAGCTGGATATAATTCTAAAATACACTGCGGCAGGAACTGAATTTGTTTTAAACATATAACTAGCTTAGAGGTTTTGTTTGGTTACTAAAAACGTCGCACTGAGAAAAACAGAAAGCTGCTAGAAGCAGTCCTCGTAAATTTGAACCTCGTTCAAGCTACGAGGATGGCGCTTGAGCTGGTATCTCTTTCTCCAAACCTCCACGCCAACGTGAGGAATTGGGAGCCTTACAGATTTAAACGTGTTTTAATACCGTTGCACAGGAGGTTCTTCAGAGGTATCAGCTATTAGTTTCTTAATTTTATTTCTTTATTAACGTCGCACTAGAAGCAACACGAGTGCTATTGTCGACGGGCTTCGTAGTTTTGAACCTCTGTCAAGTGACGTACCTGAGCTGGAACCTCCTCTACTAACTTCCACACCACGCCATAGGGAGGACTTTGGGTCACGATAGATTTAACGTGCATCAGCTCCGGCTACACCACGGGTCTTCGGCGGTCAAGGATCTAACCAGCGAAAGAACGAAAACCGCCCGTCTCGAATCGTAAACCATGACCACCAGGCTACAGCGGCCTCAATGGTATCAGAGCTCAAACCCACAAAGAAAAGTGAGTCTAAGACCATTTGCTACCACGGCCACAAAAATTAGTTTAATAAATTAACTTGAATATTGAAAAGAAAACACAGAAAGAATACCAAAAATTCATGTATGTTTTAAAGAAGAATCGAGTGCTCCTAATTTACTTTAAGTTCATCTTGTTTATTTTATTTCGTTATTTTCGAAATGTAAAAAAAAAATCAATTTAAGAGCTAGTTGTTATGAAAGCAGTATTTAATAAAGTTCAGAAAAAGCAATAAGAACTACTTGTTTTACTATCAAATGCAGATGACTACTGAAAGCAACCACACTTAATTATTCTTCTTACGGAGTCTTAGAAATGGCGTCATCATTCGAAAATTTTGTAATTTTCTTATGGAGAGAAAAAAATTTGAAGAAAAAGATTTCAAGACATTTTATACAAAAGTTTAATATTGTGCTTCGCAACAAGTTTATAAATGACGACATGAAATTGGCAGTTCAAAGGCTTATCGGATCTTGCACAAAATTATATATATAATTTCTACATCTTCCTCTAACACTAAATCGGACCTAACAGCTTTCCCTCCTGTTAAAACCAAACAAGATTATAACGAGTTCTTCCGAAAATATTCCAGAAGATATCATAAAACGCTAATTAACTATATTTTTCCGAGACCGATCTCGTAGATTGGAACACAAAGAAAACCTTTTCGTTTTCTCTCTTCCTTCCAATGAACGGTTTCAAAAAGGTACTTTCAAAAAACTGCTGATGATTCGCAGCGAGGTGTCTTTAGATGCTTTTAACATTTCACAGAGGAGTGTATTGTCATCACCATCTGGTGGTGATGTGGTGAAAGATGTGAAACTCTTTTGGTTGTTTAGGAAACACAGCGGGGGTGTTCTAGACTGGGCACAAAGCGGGTGTTCCTTTTATTTGCAAGGTGAGAATATATGTGAAGGACGTCATTCTTATTTTGTATTAAAATAACACAATTGTTGTTTTCGTGCATACAGTGAGAGGTTTTTGATATCTTTGGGTTTACTCAAAGGATTTAGCAGAGGAAATGATATGGTCATCAAAAGATATATTCTCAATAAAATAGTTTTTTAGTAAATTAATTATCATGCCCAGAATTCTTTCTGTCGAGTCATAGTCTCAAGTTCCATTTCATACTTTATTTAATAGCGCAGATGCATGATAAATCAGTCAAAACTCATGTCTGATGAAATAGAAGGTTAGATAAAAATAATTTGGTGTCAGCTCAAGTTCCTTCCTCGACACTTGTCCATGACTCAAAATTATAAGGTTCGTTGCCAAAAGTTTACTTGTTGCTTCGAGGAGTGACGTTAATAGTCATCCAACCAATCCATGTCCTCCATGCATTCCACGAATGTGATTGCGTAATTCTTGATTTAAGTCTCTCGAAAAAGCAACGCGATGGAGATGGACTTCGTAATTTTTAACCTTAATGAAATGACGAGGATGACAATGTAGCTGGCTCCCCCTATCCAAACTTTCATACCACGCTAATAGGAGGACTTCAGATCTCAACGAGGTTTAACTGACATCAGCCCCGCCTAGTGACAAAAGCTCGATGAAAAGAAAGCTGGACACGAGTTTGCGACTATAACCGCTAGCCTTCCGCTGCCTGCATTCTACGAAAGATAAATCTATTGAATTGAAAAATGAGTAAAATTGTTTTATTCAATTATAAGAATTTTTTTAAATTTTATTTATTTAATTATTTATTAGATATTTCGAATTTATGGTGGTGATAGTCATGTACTCGCGGATGGCGTTGTTTCTATCGTATTTTATGTTCGAGTCTTAATTCCTGTAATGAATCATTTTGCAGTAGGCTGATGAACTTCAAATCTGTTGAGGCTTGAAGTGGAAGTTTGCACAGGGAGTAGTTACCCACTCAGAAACCAGAGGAGAAATTTCGAAAGTGTAAATTCATATTGTAACAGTTGTAATGCAATTATATTGTGATTTTACTTACACTTTCACGCGCGGTTCGTTTTCAAATGTTTTAGTTTTTGAATTTATATCTGTGGCTTAGTTCGACGCTAAATTGAGATAAATGATATTTTCTTTTAATATGTATAACAATTTATACATCTTGTGTCATGTCGTCAATATATTTCACAAACCATAGCAAGTGAAAATTGGTAGTTATCATCGATTTTCTCTCATTATTAAAATGACTTATTGAACCCTTTTAAAATTCTTGCACAATCGGTTAATAAAAAGGTTTTCAATCAAATTATTATGATATCCTATTACCCGTTTTATCTATCATCATATAAATTAATCAAAAGATCTAAATGTGTTCTTAAGTTTAAGCACAGACTAATTACTTAAAATATTCGGTTACACCCAAATATATTTCTTTACTACTAAACCAAGGAGATTGTTCTTCACAGTTCATACGAGTGTGGTTCAAAAGGTACTTACATTTGATGACAGATGGCATCATTAAGTTAAAATGCGGAAATCATTGGGTGATGCCATCTATTAAACGTAGCTGAAACAAATTTGATACTGATTCATAAGTTAATTCAGATTTTGAAGTCATTAGGTGCCAAATCATTATTTGATTTTTGCCACGTCTAATTATCGACATAATTTTGCGTCGAGTTCTGCCCGTCAATGATAAATGAATTGATCATTATGCACCACAAATAAAGCAAAAATGAAAACTTTGGGTTGCTGGAGATGAATCCACTCCCAAAAAGGTGGTCTTGTCGGCCGAAAAAAATTATGACGAAGAATTTTTGAGGAGCAATAGGATCATGAATACTAGTAACTGAGACTTATACAACTGTCGAGTGAGTCACGGTGCTTATTAGAAATAAAAACTATTTTCGATGACACTACCGTTATCTCTTTGATTTTTTAAAGACTTATTCAACGACCCATGTATCGTTTCCGCGAGAACTAACAATTTTCATGAAACATCAAAAAATTTTCTTACTAGAATAAGATTCGAGTTCTTCCTGCGATAGCTCTGACAGCGTTGAGTTCTTATCTTTCCAAATCCGCTATACACGCCAGAAATTTCAGTGCACATCAAATTAACATTCTTCTCCATAACCGTAGTTATTCCAATTCAATTCTCTGTCGCTTTTATACGACTTGATTTTACATGTTCTTTCCACTTCTGAAGTTTTCTTCATTTTTTCACGTTTTTTTTTATTGGGGGGGGGGGACGATAATCTAGTGGTCATGGTCGAGGACTCCCGGTTGGTGGTTTTCGTCGAGTTGCGAGTTGGAGCCTCGATACAATTAAGATACGTCCGTGTAGCCGGGTCTGATGTGTATTAAATCTTTTGGAACCCAAAGTCCCCCCTCATTGGCCTGGTGTAGAAGTTAGGAGAGGGGAGTGTCATCAGATGTCATCCTTGTCACTTGACCCAGATTCAAAATTACGAGGTTCGCCTCCATTAGCCCTCGTGTTGTTTCTGGCGTGACGTTAATAAAAGTAATCCAATCCATTTAAATGGGAAGGAGCTCGGAACTTAAATCAGAAAGATACCCAGATGTTAGTTAAAATAACCTATGTTATAATGTGATAATTAACAAATAAGTGTTAACTATATTAAATTAACAAAGTAGGAAATCATTTTTTTTATTCACTCACGATATAAATACAGCTGATTTGGCCACAGTACTCAAGTGGTCATGGTTACGCGTTTGCGGTTAGAGTCGTTTCTGTCGAATTCTGGTTTCCAGTCACGATGTCACTAAACAACCGCTACGTAGAGGGGATCACAAAGGGTTAAATATGTCTCAGCTGTCATTGGATTGGCGTGGAAGTTCAGTTGCGAGAGACTTTTCAGCTCCGGTGTCGTAATTGTCACTTGAATGAAGGTCAAAATTATGCATTCCGTCTAAAATAACTCGTTTTGCTTCGAAATTTGGAAATTGGAAATATTCAAGAAATCGACCAATATGCACCTGCTGTGAAAAGAAAAAAATAGTTGATTCTTTTTGTTGTATACAGGTAAGAAATTATTTCTAGTATCAAACGACGTGAATGAAAAAGTTCTTTCTGTTATTTGAAATCGAAAAGGAAATGGAATAAGCGTGTCTTTTCACTATAAAAAATAATTATACATACATAAATAGCAAATAAAAAATTATAATCACTATCTTATTGTTATCCTCAAAACATATTCACACATAAAAAGAATGAAACAATAGATTGTGATAAAATTCAAAATTCTATTCAGACCTAAAAATGGGCCAAACGATAAGTTAATAAAGGATTATATATCTTGATAAAAATGTAAATTGTCTTGATGCCGTAAGATGAAAATAAAATAAAGGATTATTATTAATCTATTAACAAAATTACTAGAAATATGATATAAAATACACATTTTAGAATAAAATAGACACATTACATAGTTGTTTTTATTCAAGAAGCAGTTTTTAATTATACGTATCAATTGGAATAAATATAGCTTAACATATACTTTACATTTAAAACATACTTATGTTCAGTAATTGCCTATATAAACATTCCTCTGGAATCACCGTAATTTTTTGAATCCTCACCTTAGTCTTCTTCATTACTAGATTCAGGATCTTTTTTTTTTCCAGCTAACAAACTTTTTCTTCAAACATTCTTTGGCGCGGTAGCCAAAGAATGTTTGAATGTTCAATGAATTCATTACATTCCGGTTGTGGCAGCGGACTCGCAGCTGGCGGTTTTCGTCGATTCGCCAGTTCGAGTCTGGATGACACTAAAGATACACCGTGTAGCCGGGGCTGTTGCGTGTTAAATCTATAGGGGCCAAAGTCCTCCCATTGGCGTGTTTTGGAAGTTAGGAGAAGGGATTTCCTGTTAGATATCATCCTCGTCACTTGACCGAGGTTCAAAATTGCGAGATCCGTCGCCAATAGCCTTCGTTTTACTTCTAGTGCGCCGTTAATGAAACCAAATCAAATCAAATATTCTAGCTCTTATTTTCTGTGCATGCAGCTAGAAAAATAATACCTCCGGCCCACCATTAAAACTGGTTTATTTAATATCGTCCCTCAATTGAATCGGATGACGAGAGAGTCGAATGCCTTCTAATTACCCTAGATGTACTTCATTACATTCCCAGGAGAATAGCACAAATGACTCACAAGGGGTCAAAGGGAGCTTGTTTGTTCCACGAATTTTATTTCTTGTTTTTTTCTCTTAGTAAACCAACCAGAGGATGATTAGCCTTTGTGGAACAAACTCTGCAATTAGAATGCATTTTATTCAGAGATTTCTTCGTAAAGGGAGGAAATCGCTTAGATCGTAAGGATTATTGAATAGAAATGTTTCAGAAAGTGTCCAATTCCATTTTTTTCACAACATTTCAATGAAGAGATTGCTTGGAAATAGGATACATTATACATAAGAATTTAATTTGTAAACTATTCCTCAATGAGAAATATTGAAAGAATGAATTTATATAAATAAAATGTTAAGACAATCTGGGTTTTTTTTATATCTGTGACGTTTTCGTGCTTTACCTCTTTATTCTCATACATACTAATACATGCGGAAAAAATAATGAAATACAATGGTTTTTGAAGTTTAAAGGGGTTATTTATACCGTAAAGGATATACCACACTTCAGTTAACTCAAATCAAAAAGTTGCAAAGTTATAGGACTTAAAATGTCACTTATTTGTCGTGTATATATTTTAGGAAATATCGCTTTTTGAAAAAGAACAAAAAAAAATATTTTAAATATTTGCATAAAAATACAGCTTGTATCATAAAGTAAAACTGCAGAAAACTCTGATTAGTTGAAATAAAAAACAAGATGAAAACAGATGCGGTTCATGGTGAAGTCAGCTGGTCGATGGAACGACGAAAATCCAGGTTTGTGAGTGTTCTTGCTGGTATAGTTGGTATTTATACCACCAGTATGTTCCTCTGATAGCTGTACTGGTATAAATACTAATACTGCAAATACGTACGCCCAATTCTTATAATTTGCTTAACTACGCTTATGTAGGTATTAGTTGTTCTGCAGTGTCCCTTCGATGACAAGGACCAAGTGTGGAAATGTTTCTTGTCACTCCATGCAGTGTTGGGGGGCCGCGGTAGCCTAGTGGTCAAGGTCGTGGACTAGCGGCCGGCGGTTTTCGTTCAGTCACGGGTTCGATCCTTGGCCGCCAAAGACCCACCGTGTAGCTGGGGCTGATGCACGTTAAATCTGTTCGGGGTCCAAAATCCTCCCATTGGCGTGGTGTGGATGTTAGGAGAGGGGGTGCAAACACAGGTGTTGTCCTCGTCACTTGACCATGGTTCAAAATTACGAGGTCCTTCGCCAATAGCCCTCGTGTTGCTTCTAGTGCAACGTTAATAAAAAAAAATTAAATTAAGCTAAATTCCATGCAGTTCTGAGAAGGCGAAAAGAGATTCAAGGTTGGGCCGCTACAAGTGATTTTCCTTCATCTGACGGAATGAGACATCTCTCATAAATGGAGACATTAATTAAGAGACTGATTCAAAACTACTAGAGTGGTTCAAAAAGTACCTGTATTCAGAGACAGATGGTATCACTATGGTACATTGTTGTAACTACTGGGTACTTCCATCTATTAAACGGAATCGAAACAAATTTATAATTGATTCATAAGTTGGTTTGATTTGATTCTCATTTGCTGCCAGTCAAAATTTGATTGCTTCCATTTCCAGGTGTCCTTGTCTTTCCACATCGAGTTGTCACCGTCAAATTCGACATTACGTACCGAAAGTCAGGCAAAATTCAAAACTTTAGGATGCTTTCGGTGAATATTTTATAAAAAGAATATGTTCTCATATGTCTGGAAACATTGCATTAAATCTTGTAATGCTAATGCGTTAAATCTTCTTAAAATATCAATTTACAGTTTCAAAATAAATTCTAAGACTATCTGAGCCGGTACCTCTCTTTTCAAATGTCCATTCCACGTCACAACAGATAAGTGAAACGTGAAAAAAGTTTTTCTTGATGCAAAGGTAAATAATATATTCAAACTCTGGTTTCCCTTGAGTTGAAACATATACCTAGTGTAAATCTAGGAAAAATGTATTCAATCACACAATTAATATAGATACGTCACCGGCGAGAGTAATCATTTCAGTTAAGGCTCCCGTCTACCCGCCATTTTGATTTCGTGGACGTAATGTTAATCCTATGGAATTTTGACTTGAATTCTCACATCTTTATTATTTGATCTATTTGAATGCAATAAAGTGCATTTGAAAGAGCAAAAAATAATCAATGCTTCTGTGGAATTACTTTTTTCCTAAGATTTTTAAAAGTATTTTTATTCTTATTTTAATTATTCGTTTTTGAGTTTTCTGGTCTTTAAAGAATATTTTCAAATATTTTTAAAAATCGGAGGAAAAAAGTAATTCCACAGAAGCATTGATTATTTTTTGCTCTTTCAGATGCACTTTATTGCATTCAAATAGGTCAAATAGTAAAGATGTGAGAGTTCCAGTCGAAATTCCATAGGATTAACATTAAGCTGACGAAATCAAAATGGCGGGTAGACGGGAGCCTTAATACATTTAATTTTGTATTAATTTCTTTCTTATTACTCACTAAATTTCACGAACGTTGATAGGAAGAGTCAGCCTTGGAATTGAGCCTCAGTTGCCTGGTTCGTAACCCGTTACATACATTGAAACTGATGTGGTTTCAAGTACTCTTTTAGGCGAGTTACGAAAGCTTATAGAGGGAGGTGCCAGCTCAAGTTTCTTCCTTGGCATTAGACCATGTTCGAAATTAAGAGGTCTGTTGTCAATATCATTTTCATGGGTTCACACTTAACAGCAACACGAGGGCTATTAGCTCCAGACCTCATAATTTTGACCCTATAATAAGTGAACACGACGACACCTGAACTAACACATCCCTCTTAAAACTTCAAAACCAAGCCAACAGAACGGCCTGGACCCTCTACCAAATTCAACATTCATTAGCCCTGCAACACCTCCATTGCTTAGAAGTATTAAGACTCGAACCTATGACTCGAAGGAAGCAACACCTAACGTGAGTTCACGACATGACCATTAGGATACAGCGGTCTTTCGAGAGGTTGAATAAGCTTTATAAATGTTTATTGTTTTAGAAAAACCAATAGATTCATCTTTCGGAGAATACATGAATTGCATTGACTACATGGCTCACTATTAACGTCCCTCTTTGAAGCAACACGAAGACTATTGGCGACGAACATTTTAATTTTTGACCATGTTCAAATGACGAGGAGAAAACTTTAGATGGCACCCCATTGTCTTAAATTACCTACCATTTCATCTATCAAGACTTTGTTTCGTCTGCTTTAACGTGCATCTGCTCCGTAAGACACTGAGTACTTAGAGGAATTAGGACTCGAGCCTACGAATCGATGACCATGAACTCTTAAGCGGGCCGACTCAAACTACCACAGGTTGTATAAAATTTAAATATTTCATAATTTTCTTAAAAAATTGTAAAATTATTTAAAAATAATAAATTAACTTAAATATTATTTTAAGCAATTACATTTTTTGATAATTCCATTTTTTTTTTTTTTTTTTTTTTTAATTATTTAAGTAAATCCAAAGATATTAAACATCTATGAATCTCATTGAATGCACTAAAACAACTATTGAATTTTTCCAATCCAAAATAAGAGAATGACCTCCTTCATATTTATTCTCGCCTTGAAAATAAAAAGAACACCCGTCTTGAGCACAACCGAAAACACCCCCGCTGTGTTCCCTAAGCAACCACCAGATTTTCGCATCTTTCACAATTTCGCCAACAGATGGCGTTGACAATAAACTCCGCAGCGAAATTTTGAAAGGACTTAAAGACACCTTGCTGCGAATCGTCTGCAGTTTAAAACGTGCCTTTTTGATACTGTTCATAAGAAGGAAGAGAGAAAACGCAAACGTTCTTTATTTTCCAGTCGCCGAGACCGGTTTTAGAGGAATATAGTTAATTAGCGTTTTGTGATTGCTTTTGGAATATTTTACAAAGATCTCGTTCTAATCATGTTTGATTTTAACAAGAGGGAAAGCTGTTAGGTACGATTTAGTGTTGGTTAAGGATATAGAAATTAAATTGAGCAAGATTAGGTAGCCTTTTGAGCTGTCAATTTCAAATCGTAATTCATAAATAAGTTTTTGTTGTGTTGCACAATACTGAACTTTCAAAAAATATTTGTATTATTTCTTTCCATTTTTAAAACTATTTATCATAAGGAAATTGCAAAAGTTTCCGAATAAAGATGACATTTTCATAAATCTGTAAGAAGAATAGTTATAAATAGTTGGTAACATTTGTATTTGATTAACTCAAGTAATTATTATTATTATTTGAAATGTTCTTTCCTTGCTTTTTGTTATATAAATATTTCTGTTTCTAAAACAACTATCTCTTTGACAAACTGATATTTGTCTTTTTATGCTTCGATAGAAATAGATACATAATATACATAAAGAATTAAACTTATCGCAAACACTCGCATTTGTTTTCGAAATCATACATGTTTCTGATATTCATTCTGTTATCTGTTCAAATTCAAATGAAGTTATTAAACTAACTAAAGCCTAAATTCTTGTCGCAAACTATAAGTAGAACTATTTCTATCATTAGCGGTATCTTTCTTGAATGAATTCAATGCATATTTTTTAAATAATTGTCTTTCTCATCATGAAATTCATACACTTAAATCGGGAATAATTTCAATTCCGAGCTCAAATGAATTTCTCGTATATAAAATGACCATAAATATTCTTTTAATTTTAAAAATCAACTGAGTCATTTTATTTTTGACCTTATTACAATAATATGAGAACTTTTCTTAAACAAAAGAGAATATTAAGTCAAAGTTAATGGAGATAATTATTGTGCTTTTCTTCATTTCTTAAAAAAAAATTGTATAAGACTCATTTAATATCAATTATATATAATTGATATGCAAGTGGAAAAACATGGTTCTTAATTTATATTGTTCTTCAAAAAATCAAAATCATGAGATATGGTTTGAAAAAAAAAATATTAGTTTATAATTAAACGTTGTCCTAAGAAAAATATAATGTTTTCATACATTGTTATTGCGATAATTTTAGAAATGTAGTTGATTTTTAATACTTTGAATCACGAATCTTGTATGAAAAAAAAAACGCTAACATAGCGGTGCATTTTTACAAGTATTATGTTTGTATATAAATAGGTATACTTGTGCCTCTATCTAGTTCAAATTTACCCGGTAGCCTAGTGGTCATAGTAGTGGACTCACAACTTGCGGTTTTCGTCGATTCGTGGGTTCGAGTCCAGATTTGGTTCTTATTTTAACCCACTTTCTATCGTCCTATGGAGCTGAAAATTTACATCCATATAATACAATGGTACACTCAAGCACGGAAGAACTTGAGGCAGGAAGGAGAGAGGGAGAAATTCTGGGGCCTGGTATTTTTTACTCAAATTTTAACCCACCTACTAACATTCAATAGAGCTGAAATTCTATGCGCACATATAATTTCGATGTCAAAACAATATTACGATAAGTCGAAGCAGAGTAGGGATTAGAGTAGCTTCGGAGTGGTAGTGGTATTTTCACTTAACAATGTCCAATTCAATTGACATTTTATACAAACGTATAAAAATCATGTAACTCCTTCTTTTTTTGTCTTATGATTCCAGACAGTTAAGATTTAAATAAATATAAGCTTTTATATAAGGAGGGACTAAAATGCATAAAAATATTTTTATAATGCAAAACATATATATAATTAATAAAAGTATGAACGTAAATACTTCTTTTGCTCTCATATGTAAGTAGTTATGGTAATTTCCGTCTCATAAAATACGTTGGTAAAAAATAAATAAAAACATGCAGAAAATCTCTGTGATGTTTAAAAGTTCATTCACCTTTTCGAAATGTGTTCCAAAAAATATATAAAAAAAACAAGTATTAATAGGAATGTGAAAAAATGGTTCATATTAAAGTAAACTATCACTTAATAAAAATTTGATATCGTTAATTAGCTAATTCACTTTTAAATCATTTCAAGGAAAAAACAAAATTTTAAGAAATACACATTTATAGCTTTCAGAATCCCGTTTGCATGTGTAAATTATTGATTACTTTCTTTAATAAAATATGTTATTCAGTTAGTTATAAAAGAATAAATTTTATTGTTCATATCTCGTTCAATTTAAAGTATTAAAATATGTCTAACAATATTTTATGATATCATAATTAAGTAATGGATTCCTTAATCAGATTCAATTTTAAATATTATGTTCACTACTTTTAAATGTTTCTATATTTATGTTAACAATTTTTCTTAAATAGTGTTCGATATATTCTATTTATAATTCTACATTCAATCCGGTCAGATATGTATTACAAATATCAACCAAAAACATAAGGCAGATGTTTTTCTATTCACGTTATTTTGGTAATTATTATTACGAACTACTTTCCGATTATTATAGAAACATATATCTACAAGCGATTATGTACAGTTAAGAAAAAATTATAACAGATAGAATACTGCTTTAGTTTAAATGCAATTTATTTATTACCATCTTATAACTTAAGTTTAAAATCCGAGATTAAAGGGATAAAAAGAATAAAAATATAAAACAAGAATAAATAACGTAAATTTTCTACCAAATAATAAAATAATAAAGAACCTTTACCAGAATATAGAATATAAAATTAAAATACAGAACATTTTCAAGAATAAAGAGCACTAAACAAAAATAAAGAATAAATATAAGGAACAAAAATTAATTCTATTTTCTTTTCAGTCATTATATATTCAAATTTATCATTTAAAAAGCAAATTTTATAAATTACTATTTTCAAATACCCAGTGAAGTAGTCCTTCTACAATCTACGTAATATATATTTCCAAAACTCATGTGTTTAATAATTACAGGTAGATAAAGCGTTTGTTTTCCATTTTTAATCGCCTAGGATCTTTACCATCTTATGCATATGAATTGAAAAATATTGGTATCGAAGAGCGGAATACCTTCTCTGATTTAATTAATATATTCAGTATAATTATCGTGAGAATTTCATCTCAAAGATAAAACCTAAAGTTTATTTTTCTCCTTATTTTCCTTACACACAACTTATGAATCAACATATATTTAGTAACATTTTATTTAACGTTTTAAGCCAATAAGATTTTAATGGATTAAAAATAACCCCTGTTTTAGTCTTATGAGTAACAGTAAGAAATATTTAAGTTATTCTTTAATATAAGTACGATATCATATATGGAAAAAGGGATACCTGAAATACACGAAACTCTATCTTTAATACTTCTCAAACATCTTAAATGAAATTATTTTTAATTTGGCTACGTCATAAAGTACGTTTTATAGCCACCTGTACGTCCTTGGTCGACATAATGTAGTTTTTTTTTCAGGGGAGAACCATCTTTGGATTTTTTTTCTCATCATGCAATAAAACTGAAGAAGAATTTTTTCATTAAAGAAAAATGAATCGGAGATCTTTCCTGCCGAAAGGCGAAAACATTATTACTTTTTTAATTAGAGAACAAAAGTATGCAAAGAAGAGTAGTTCTATGGAGTATAGTTTTGTCTTAGGTATAGCTGTTGCATGCAGGAACCTCCTCCCGAAATAAATTAGATTGTGTTTGCTATTTTTCTCGTTCTATTTTCCATTTTTTTTAACCATAAGTTATGAATCGTGTGTGCTAAGCATAACCGTAGTGAAAGATTAATTTCAAATCGTAGTATATTGCTCGTAGAACAATCAGTTTTCATTTTTATTATTTAACATGTGAGCAAAGGTTATATGACTCTGGTTTTATTAAAAATGTAGAATAATATGTGAACATAAAAACTTAATAAGAAATGAATTAAAAGCATACTCTAGATGGTTAAATTGTGCATTTTCTGATATTTTTGTTATAAATTTAACTATGGTTTTATTTATAAACAATTTCCTCAAAGAATCTA
>BMAW01090404.1:224933-261100 GCA_019974015.1 Nephila pilipes | reverse complement strand
TTAAACGTGGTCGTACCGACACAAATGACGCGGAACGCTCGGGTAGACCTGTGGAAGCCGTTACACCGGAAAATGTGAGTGAAGTGACAAAAATTATAATGAAAGATCGTAAAGTGAAGCTCCGTGAGATTGCTGAGATGACACAGATATCATATGGAAGTGTATTTACTGAAAAAGGTTTTTTGAAGTGAAGTGAAAAAGGTTTTTTCCAAGTGGGTGCCGCGATTGCTTTCGATGGAACAAAAACAGCAACGAGTCGATGATTCAGAAAGCTGTTTATCGTTATTTACTCGCAACAAAAAATATTTCTTGCGAAAAGAAAAAAAAAAAAAATTTGAAAAAAAAAAAAAAAAAATTTTTTAAAAAGCGTGGAACGATTGTATCACCCTAAAAGGTGATTAACAAAAGGTGTTATGTTGATGAATAAAAAAAAATTTGCAATAAAAATGTTGTTTTCAATGTTAGACTCGGGAGTTATTGTGGCGGCTGCTACGTCACCTTTTGACGTCACCTTTTTGACTGCGGAGCTGCAAGCTGACTTGAACAAAAGGAGGGAGTAACCTTTGCTCGCCACATTTGTTTCGCAGATTCCAGACCTGTGAAGTTCTCGTTTTAAAGTATTTGTTAAGTTTGAAATAAATTGTTAGTTCCTGGTATCTTGTGTTTTTTGGTCTTTCCAGTTATTTATCTAGCCTACACTTTCTGATCTGGAGACATCCCCCATAAGCTGGGACTGGATATTATAGGGAATGGAGGATTTAGCAACCCCACTCTCTATAAACCCCACTCTCTATCAACTTTCCGATTATCACATAACTTTCCCACACCAACATCATACGCTCTCTTACGCTCTAGCATTCTATCTCCAGCAATATGTTGGTTTACATAAGACACAGTTTATACACAAGGCGAGGTTCTTAAATAAAATAACGTCAAAATGTAACTCAAAAAGTTAGCTGAAGGGGAAAAAAGCGTGAGAATCAAAACAATTTTATTTTCTCTATCGCTTTTCAGACAAATCGTGATTTTAATAGTTTTCTACAGTTTAAAATTATGTATCTTTGCTTTTTCGAATTTAAAACATCATTTATATTTTTAGAAAACTAATTTTCAATCTTTCAAATACTCCAAAGGAAATATAATCTTTTCATTAATTTTTTTTTCTTCTAATTTAAATGAAAAATACTTAAGTTTAGTTATAATATGGGAGGGGGGGGAAAAACCCTCCGATAAAACAAAACAAAAAAAAAGTTCAATTTTGTTATGGCAGTACGGCTTTATGTTAAATAAATGTTCTGTTAAATTCAACTGAGTGCAATAGATATTCTTTGAATTAATTATAAAATCTGAGCTAATATGTATAAAATGTATTCCCCTCAAACTATAGTGCTTATTATGTTAAAAAGTAATTCGAGGACTTGGTTAGGAAATTGAAAATATCCGATTTTACTTTTCAATAATAATAAGAAAAGCTAATGTTACCGAACATAAAGTGCAAAGTTCTACACTGATTATTACATTACATAAATTAACTATCGACTAATTTAATTAAAATTTTACGCGATTTGTTTTCGTTCACCAGTTACATAAAAATAAGTTATATAAAGCTTTTTTTTTCATCCTGTTACTGAATGAATCATGTATGGTCATATACAGTATTTATTACAGTAATCATTTTCAATAAATCTATAATTATACAACTTATGTCTGAAATTATAAATGTAAGACACTATAATGAAATGTATAAGCAAAAACAATGGGATATGATGTAATGGTAGAACTTAATGGCGCAAGAGCCAGATGTGACTATGCTGCGCCAAACAAGATGTAATTGTGGTCCAAACATTTGAAAAATGAAAAATAGGTAAAAATTGTTTGACAAGAAGGAGGGTTAAAAATAGAGAAGGATCTCTAGGGTATCCAGGGGGTGCGTCACCCGTGTTCATCAAAGACGGTAAAATCCAAGGGAAATAAGAAGAGCATAAGGATGTCTTAGTGTCTTGTATTTGCCTAAAGAAGACAAGTTTCTAAGGCGATTAAGAAAAACTAAATATAACAAAGAGTTGCAGTAGACAAAAAAACGCGCAGGGATCATATGTATATTCTATTTTTCTGTGATAATCAGCTTATAACATCAAATATTGGGTTTCGAAATGGTTATATTTTTAACGAATGTGGAAAGCGCATTTCCACAGGATTCAGTTCAGTTTTCTTTATGGAAAATGTATAATAATTTTGAACATATTGGGAGAAGATGAGATTGAAATGCAAAAATATTAACTGATCTATATAATCTTTTGATAATATATTTATTTACTACAAATTTAAAGTTATAATGTATACTTATAATTGCATTTACGACAGAAATAACACTTATTACAATATATAATGTGTGTATATTTAAGATAAATGTTTATTTACAAGTTCAAATGAGTTGCAGTATTTTATTAATAATTTTTCCAGTGGCTCTAATACTTAAATATTGTGAGATACTTGATTCAATTTGAAAAATAATAATAAATCAATAAAAGGAATTAAGTTAAATTTAAAAAAATAACCTTTGTTGGAATAAACAAATTAATTCAGGGCATCATAGTAACTAAATTAAAATTTCATATTTTATGCTTCAAAAAATGAGAATTTGCATTTTGTGTTATATTTTTTAAAAGTTATATATATATAAAGAAAATTTAAGTAACTTTTAATTGATTTCGGAAAAGTTCAGTATTAATTTAATTCAGATTCTCTCTTCTCTCCTTTCATTTCACTGAATCAAGATTTTGATTCAGTGAAGTGAAATCTCTTGAATCCTTTCACTTTATTTTTTAAACATATTTTCAATAACACAAATTTACCATTGCAAACAAATAAATTTTTATGAACACACTCAGAATATTCCCAAAATGAAGAGTTTATTAGTGGTTAACTCGTACGCTTTTTGTGAATCATAAAGCTTTCTCCATTATTTATCATTAGTCCCAATTTACAAGTTGCTTTAATTTCATTTCAGAAAGTAACTGTAAATGTTCGCCAAAAACATGCTTACCTTGCCAAGAGTACATTCTACAGAATAAATATACTGGTGCCATCTGTTGCAGATAGTCCGAAGTACACCAATAATTATTAAAAATTCATTTGAAACTTTAAAAAATTGATTAATAACGACATAAAACTATATTATGGCTACACTATTCGATAGAGAGAAGTGTATACTTCTAACTGATTCAGTTCTACTTGAATGAATAAATTTTTTCTTGTAGAGAATGTGTTCGAACATTTCGTCTCGTATGCTTTAACATAGAAAATTGAATATCAATTTTACATAAAGGCAAAAAATTGCATATTTTTTTTAAAAAAATTCAAAACTCTAAGAAGGCTAATTAATAAATAGTTATATTTGTTATATCCATAGTAATTTATATTAGTATTGAAGCATTTCTTTTACCCGAAAATGAGTTCTAACTTTGAGCCCTATTCTTAGACATTAGCCGAAAACAGCCTTAAGACTGTTGTGAATCCACTGTGCAAACCTCTCAAAATTATTAGTGTAAGAGATTTGTACGAGTTCCACTTAGTGGCAACAGTGTGGAGCTGCAGTAGTAGCGCTCAAAGTATATTGTGAAAAAGATTATTCAGCAACTGATACTCTCGAGTGAGAGACGCCATGTTTTTCCTTGTTTTTCATTTCTTGTGGTTAACGAGTGAATAAGTATCATTATTTTAAACTAGACGGGGAAATTAGTACTTTGTAAGCTTTTGAAAAAGCATAGAAGTAACTGATATTCGACTAAAAACCGTTTTGGAATTTGTTCATTATTTATAATATTTTTTTTCTTTTTTTTTCTTTTCATGCATTTAAATTCTCAATATTTTTACTGTTCCAATTTATGGAAGAAAGTGTTCTCTTAACTAGTTTCAAATATTGAAATATTCTGGAGGCACGTTTCATCGAATTCGACTCTCCTCTCTAAAATTAACTTTGAATAGCATTTTGTCTCACTTGTTTAGTGATTGTCATAGAAATTACGTATTTAAACAATATTTCATCTTTCAGAGCATTCTCAAATTAATATCCAGAAAGAGAGAGAGTTCAATTTCTACTGCTTATTCTTCAATTGTTCGTTTTTTAAACATTTCAGTCATAAAATATTTATAACAGTTATTTTGACAATTAATATATACCTACGTTTATCAGTTTTTTAATACTTTATTTAAATATTGATTTCATTTAACGATAGGTTCGTATAATACAGATTCTTAGGCATAATTTACAGGGAACAACTCTATTTATTTGATTTTCACCTTTTGGTTTTGTTTTGTAAATCTTTTATAGATTTTGTCTCTTTCAAGGATCGCGTCCTTGAAGTTGTGTAGTGAGTACGAATACTGATGGTTGCTGCACATTATACGAAAACGAAATGGGAAGAAATCTAGTTAGCCAGGTGAATTACAGTTAAGGCTCCAATCTTCATCGAACCTTTGATTAGATTTATAAATTCCGTTGTTAAAAGTCCTTATGTAAGGAGACTCCAAAGCAAAATAAATTTTTAAAATTTTTCCTTTGCCATTGATTCATTTGCAATTGAATAAATCTACTTCACTGCTGTTATTTACATTTCATCATTTAGCGGTGTTGAAATACCTTACAATTTTTATAATTTGTGGAAAGTTTTCTAACAATATTCATTGAAGAGTTCAGGAAGCACGCATTCAATCTTTTCATCTTCTGTGTTTATAATGTTCATTAATTCAATAATTATAATTACTTTATTTTATTTGAATCAATAAATTTATGTATTTCTTGAGTCTCATAATATATTTTAATACTTATTCATCTCATTTACTATTTAAAAAATTAGTAATACCAAGCATTTAATTTTGAAATATTTAACTGATTTTATTAATGATTAGTAATCAGATAAGACTTTTTTTTATATGTTTATAAATTTGCCAAGTTCTACTTGTAAATTTTTAAAAACAGAAACTATGTTTTGTAAGCTTTTACAGATAGAAGTAATAATTGTTGTATGTTTTATTGTAAAATGCATAGATATATACAAAATTTTTACATGACAAATAAAAATTTTTACTGATAACTTAATACAAACTTACTGAAATATATATATATATATATATATATATATATATATATATATTCTAATGTAAGAATCTTAACTTTTTTTTCTATTTTATTTGTGCACAAAATTCGACTAAACTATCAACAAAATTCAACAATATGTGAGTTCCTTGATATTACATTTAAAATAATTGATTGTTTGTGATATGATATTTATTATTATATATATTACACTACAATAAATTGCTATTAATATACATTTCTTAAAACAAAAGGAGTATATTAGTGTTTCTGCTTGTTTTGAATCCTGAAACTAATCAAATTCATTTAATAATTTTGTTATTGCTTGCGACCTAACGAAACTAATTCTGAACATTAATTTTTGAAGGTTTACCAGGAGAAAAAAATACTTCCTTAATTTTTTTTAACGATTTAAAATTCTAAATTCTACGATTACCCTGTTTACACGTTTTGCCTTTAGTTCTAGTACAATAACCCTGTTATACGTTTTGCCTTTAATTCTAGTACAATATTTTTAAGACCATAATGAATTTTTCAAACTTTGAATAAAAGAAATTAATGTTTAATTTTTTTTACCAAATTTTATGGATTTAGAAATACATAAATATGGTCTGTCTACTGTTGGAATTGATATTCTGCTTTAGTTTTTTGCATCGATAATAAGAATATAGGAATTTGATTTTTTATTTTTTAACTTATTTCTCATCTTAACTATGAAACCTCCAATTTTTTTAAAATTTAATATAATAGCTATTACGAGAGTATTCGTCCTTTTAAGAGAAAGGTGTGCCTTATAGTAAACTCTTTAGCTTTTAATTTTGGTTACGGTTTTATTTATCGAAATATAAATTGCTTTGAATATAAGGTAAACTTTTTTTCATCGAAAATATTTCTGATATCATATAGCTTTTAATCGTGTGATTTTTTTTCAGAAAAAAAAAAGGTAAAGTAATTCATTCTGTAGAGATACATAATAGAAAGGAGTATTTTTCCAACAATTTTTAGTTTGATACAATAAAAGAGAAAGAAAATACATAAAGCTTTTTAATTATTGAGTTTATTTCTAGAGCAATATTTTAAATATTGAGTTTATTTTATTTTTATATACTAAAATATATTAAAAATGTAAATCTCAAAATTTAGAAAAAGAAAATGAAGTTTAATAATTTGTTAAAAATAGGATGTTAAAATTTTGATACGTTAACTCTAAAAAAATTAGAGTACATTAATATATACTCATTCGAATGACAAATGCTTCTCAGCGAAATAAACTTTTGATTGATCACATTTCAATTTCCGGCTTTGTGAAATCGTTCAGATAAAAACACATTTCACATTCATCCCTTTCGAAAATCCTACCTTTAAGGCGTCAAGCTATTTTCCGATCGTTAATTTCTTGATATTTTCAATATCTTCACTTGAAGGATTTCATTATTTGGAATAACAAACTTATTTTCAAATGCTGTTTACTAACGAGATTCTTTTGGCAAATATTTTTTCCTTATTTTGAATTACATTTTTTCAAAAGCTATAAACAGTACTAAGGAATGGAAAATTACAGTACGCTTAGACACTGTTCCGTAGAGTTATATTTACTTCAAAATTACATCTTTAGCTATTAATTTCAATATTTTTTTTAAAAAAAAATTGTATGAAAGATTCGATGTTATGCACTAAATCAGTTGCGAATGAATTCAGTACAATTAAACAAAATTCAGTAAAGAATTTGATCTTTTTGAAGAATACGAGAATAATTGTCAGTAATTCAATAATAATGAAAAAATAAACCAATTTTATTGTTAAGGGGGAGGGGGACTTTATTCTAGTACTTAAGGTTGTAAAAATTATGCCATTTTTGTAAGGTGTATACCTACGTACCCTCCGAGCACTTTTTTTTAAAAAAGAATTTTTTGTACAACACTTATGTTTTTTGTTACAGTAGTCTATAAAATTGTAAATTCAAAAGTCATTTTAAAGAACTTTTTTTTTATTTTTCAAATTTTGGTCACATTTGTTTAAAATTTAGTAAAAATTAACATTTACGCAAAGTTCAAAAACAAATCATGATTAATATATTTCACTTTTTGTTTTAACAATATATTTATTATACATATATGTGTGTTGTGAAGCAGAAAAAAGGTATTACTTACCGAGTTATACCAAAATTTATAAACACAAAATGATTTTACAAAAAAATACATCACTTTTTTTTAAACAAAAAGAGCTTCAATATAAATAGTTATGTACTTAAAAGCTGTGTTTGAGGTTCAAAACATACCTAGGGATGTACAGAACATTGTGGTAAAATTTGATATGGATATGTGAAGTACATTTTAAGAAAAGAGACTTTTCGTAATAAAAAGTAAATAAATAAAATCGCCGTGTTCCAGATAATGCATTTAAAAATTTTAACGCTTCTTAAAAAATTATATACTTACATTAATGCACTAACTAACTGCAATAGAAACAAATGCAAATAACTTTTGAAATCTTAAATATGTGGGCTTTAATAAAAAGGAAGAAAGAAACTTTCGAAAATTTTTACGAAAACGGTGATTTTGGGGTAGGCACATAATAAAATTTTAATTTATTTCTTTTCGAATCAAATAACTTTAATTTCTATTTATTTTTATTGCATAATTAAATTACTTCTTCAAATAGGTAAGCATTTCTTTAAAAATATTTTTTGAACAGTTCATTTGAATAGTGGCTTATTTAAAAAATCACAGGAAATTCATATTAATAGCAAGAAATTGGCTGGAGTGCAGCTACGACGGCAACATTTTTCAGAGCATTTTTCGTTTTTTTTTTTCAGAATTTTTATAAAAGAATATCGTTTAAAAATGGTAAATGTCCAAAAAGCAGTGTTTTACTACGCAGAGAGCTTTTCCCGCGGATCGTCTAGCTCATGGTTGCTACAAACTAGTTTCACTAATTTCACGCTTTTTCCCCCGCGACGTCGAAAGATCTCTCTGCTTGGAGCCTTGCACTCGCTGTACGGTGACTGCTTTGTTTTGCCGGTTTGCGCTTGCTAGGGTTACGGCGTAGGTTTTCGGGCCTACCGGTCAACTTTTTCTCCCTCTGGTTCTTCGCTCTTCGGAGCGGTTGAGTTTTTTCCCCCCGGCTGAGCGGGTAACGCTTTTATTTTCCCCTCTTTTGAGAGGGTTTACTCATTAACATCGTTCCTGTCTCCCACATACCGTGGTTGGAGTTTCAAGATGGATCCCGTCCAAATGGAATCAGGTGAATCGGTTTCCAGCTGTTTTCAGCCAATGTCTCTTGAGCAATTAAAGATTACTGTTGATACTATTGATAGCACTGAATCCGCGTGGGCCATGTTAAGCCAAGTTGAAAAACTAATGGAAGCTCTTCTTCGCTACGAGTATAACTCCGAGGATCACCAATCTAACATGGAATTGCAGGTTATTGAATTAAGGAACTCAGTTCGATATCAAGTCCAATATTTCGCTAGGAAAGATTGTGTGGCAAAACTGTTCGAGCTGAACGAATTAAGAAAAGATTGAGATCCACAGGCTCAAATCCTTTTTGATGATGGGTTACAGGTAGTCAGGCGAGGTAAGCAATGCTCTCCTCGAAAAAATTCTGGCGATAACACCTCAAAAAAATAAAAAAAAAGGTGCTTATAGAAACGTCGAATCAATTCGACAATTTAACTATCAAAGAACCGCCCGACTTTTTGGTCGAGCCGGCCACTACTTCGACCGCTGCAGCACGTGCTGCCGTTAAGCCTAACGTGGCTTCCAACCATCAGGCCAATAGAAAGGAGCGAAACATCCCTCCTATAACCATAGACCACATTCCGAGAAAAGATCTCCTCATTAAGCAACTGAGGGACTTGACCAGTGGAAGAATTACCGCTAGGGTCCAGGGAACAGGAATCAAGGTTTTCCCCCAAACCGCTCAGGCTTACCAGCAGGTACGCAAATTTATTGATAAGTTCAAGCTTCAAAGGTTTACCTATCAGCTGCCGGAGCACAAAGAACTCCGCGTCGTGATCCGAGGCTTCCCTGAAACCACTCCTCCGGGGGAAATTATTCAGGAATTAAAACTAAGAAATATTTCTGCTAACTCATGCCAAGTCATGATTAACAGACGAACGAAGCTTCCGATGCCTCTCTTTCTCATCACATTGGAAAGAAACGAGGAAAACAAATGTGTTTACAACCTTGGAGAGCTTGGTTATATAAAAATTAAAGTAGAAAGCCAGAAGAAGCGTGTAGGCCCTGCCCAGTGTTTTCGCTGTCAGGGATTTTTTCATAATTCAAATTTTTGTACTAGGGAACCTAAATGTGTAAAATGCGGAGGCAAGCATCTTTCCGCTGAATGTTTCAATTCCTCGGAAATTCCACCTATATGCTGCCATTGTGGTGATAACCACCCCGCAAACTTCTCTGGCAGTAGTAAAAACCCCTTAACAAGCCTCCCCCACCACCTAAGTTTAATGTCTGGGAAGAGAGGAAAAAAAAGAGAAGAACTTCTAGCGAGAAACGCTAAGCCTACTCCAGCGTTAGGGAACCTATCGGAAATCTTCCCAGTTAGGCCTCCCTCGGCCGTAGCGGGTACAATGGGAACAGCCTCCTCGATCGGCGCCAGCCTCTCGGCGTTCAATGCTCCGCCATGCCGCGACATGCTTTCCCTGGTCAATTGGTTTATAAAAATTTCAAACTCCGACAAAACAAGGTTGGAAAAATTAAATGAGGTTATGGTCCTCCTCGGAGAAGACATGTCATTTTGAATTCTTGGGGGATGCAAAATTTTAATTCATTAATTATCGTCAGCTTTAACGCTGACGGAATTTTTAAAGGTTTTGCAGAATTTTTAAATTATGTAAATGAACACAGCCCTGATATTGTTGCTCTTCAAGAGACAAAACTACGCCTTTCCGACTCGTTTAATGTGGCTAATTATACTACCCACAGATCGGACAGGACTACACACCGAGGAGGGGGTACTGCTATCCTAATAAAAAATACAATTCCACATCACAGAGTCGACTATTCCACAAAAAAATAGAGCACACCACCATAAACATAGAATTAGAAGAAAAACAATTTCTCACAATTAGCTTGGTCTACAGACCTCTTAGCAATAGAAATTTTACTACTGATATTGAAAATCTTTTCAGAAATCATCCTCATTGTTTATTAGTGGGGGATCTCAATTGTAAACACCACTCTTGGAACTCAAACACTAATGAAAATGACGAAGGCCGCAAATTATTTTGACATTCTTTAGCCCATGGCTATAAAATCATTGCTCCGAGTGAACCTACCCATATCCCCTACGATAAAAGATTCAATTGCTCTATAATAGATATAGTTAGGTCTCTCGCAAGGTATTTGCGACCCAGATGTTTCCCCGCCGTCGGTCCTCTCTAGTGATCACAACCCAGTCACCTTTAAATTAAATATAAAAAAAAATTCTAATCCTCTAAATACTTATTTATTCACTAACTGCTACAAATTCCAAAATTACCTCTCCAATAGCATCACTGGGAATTCTCCAATTAATAATATAGAAGAGCTCGATACTGCAATTTCGAATTTTAATTCGAGCATATCAGCTGCAATTAATCAAGCTAGCGTTGGTAGCTAGTTCTAAACAAACCCCACACGAATCTCCCTCTGTCTATAAGGCGAGTGATTCAAGAAAAAAATAGAATCAGGAAAGCCTGGCAGGACACTAGAGATCCAAATTACAAAACTCAATTAAATAATATGAGGGAAAAAATCACTAAACTAATACGAACTCTTAACAAAAAAACATTACAGATAACATAATAGAAACTGCCAGAGCGGAGGACTCCTCACTACACGAATTGGTCAGATCAACCAAAAAAACTGTTCATGTAATCCCACCATTACTAGGACCCAGAGGATTAGTTCATTCCAACATAGACAAAGCAAATTTATTTGTTGACTCACTAGAAGAGAGCTTTACCGAAAACCCAGACGTGCACTCTGATGAGCACATTGAGAGTGTAGTCAGGCGGTTCCTAAACAGAGATCCGAACCCTATGCGTCCTGTCCTCACTTCCCCAACTGAAATTAGTAAAATTATTATAAATCTAAAAAATAAAAAAGCTCCAGTCTGCGATAAAATCCGAAATATTTTACTTAAAGTCTCTACCGAAAAAAGGACTAACTTATTTAACAAAAATTTATAACAAATGCTTACTGTATAATTATTTTCCTTCGGCATGGAAGCATGCTATTGTCACTCTTCTTCCCAAGCCGGATAAAGACAATAGACTTCCTCTCAATTATAGACCAATTAGCTTACTAAGTACAATTGCTAAAGTTTTTGAAAAAATTCTCTTAATCAGGCTGCAGCACCATGCCAATAGCTCCAACATTATTCTTCCATTCCAACATGGTTTCAGAGGGCAAACCTCGACCAATCATCCATTACTCAGGGCCACTAATTACATCACGCAGGGCTTTAATGACAAATTATACACTGGAGGAATATTTCTAGATATAGCCAAAGCTTTCGATAGGATGTGGCATGACGGCTTAATCTATAAAATGATACATCATAATTTTCCAGAATACTTAATCAGAATCACACACAGTTTCCACGAAAATAGAACATTTCAAGTAAAATTGCATAATACCTACTCTCGTATTGGAAACATTCAAGCTTCAACCCCTCAGAGAGTAATTATCTCGCCTTTTCTCTTCTCGGTCTTCACCAGTGACTTTCCTACAGATGACAATATTAATATTTGTTTATTCGCGGACGACTCCGCAATCCTAACCCAAGACGTGCATCCTACAATAGTCCAGCACAACTTACAAAATTACTTAGAGAAACTGGAAGATTGGCTCAACTTGTGGAGAATATCAATTAACACAGATAAATCCTTTGCGATAATTTTCAGTAAAGGTCCCTTTAAAAACAGACTACCCAAACTCGAGCTCTTCGAGCGAGAGATAAATTGGGTAGATAGCACACTATACCTGGGGGTGACCTTAGATAAAAGACTCACATTTCGGCACCACATCCAAAATATCAAAAAGAAATTCAATATGAGACTAAATAAACTGAGACGACTATTGTACAAAAACAGTAACTTAACCTTAAAAATAAAATTCTAATATATAAGTCATATCTACTTCCAATAATCACGTACAGGATGCGCTATTTGGGGTACTGCAGCCGATAGAAATATCAATATCCTGCAACGCTTACAATCTGGTGTGCTCAAATCATTCATCAAGGCGAGTAAACTTCACAGAACCAAAGCATGACACACTGAAAGTCGACTCAATTAGATCCACCGTACGTAAATTAGCAGCAAGTTTCCATAGCATTATTCCAACTCACACGAACCCATCCATTTCAGCTCAGGCATCCTTTACAGGGAGAGCGGGTAGATACAACTACCCACAAGCAACTACAAAAATAAATGGTGGTTTTAGATAAGCCAAAAATAACCAAAAAATATATTAAACACAAAAAATACATTACTATAGAAAAGTATAAAAACGCTCATCTATTTCCTCCAGGAAACCCCCCCCCCCAAAAAAAAACCCATATAATTTATGTATATATATCAGTGCATCAACTGTAAAAATATTATGATCTTTATGCAATAAGCTCTGTGACATCTCGGAACCGACTCGCTGTTTCTCATTAACGGCTATATTCATCAAAACTATTCTCTTCTAATTTCCACTGCTCTTTGGCGCAAGCCTGAGCACAGTTCTAGATAGTTATTTCCTTCCTTAATCGTTTAATTCAATATTCGATTCTTCGATCGCTGATCCCAGAACCTGGATCTGTGCTGGTGACTTCTTTTGTAGTCGATTTGGTAACGACACCGGTATCGTTCCCAATTCTCCTTTTAGCCGGTAGGCTTTCCCTACGATGCTAAGCGCCCGACTTCCTCTCTTTCACGCATTTCGCTTGCTCCTCCTTGAGGCTGCTAGTCCAATGTTGTGAATGTTCTATTATTTTCTTCTGAAAAATTCCTCTTTTATTCCTGCACTTCGGACTCTTTTTCAGGGTGTAACTACTCCTTTTAAGCGTTCTCTCTATTTTGGATTTATTTCCATTCTCCATTTTCTACGGAGTATAGATCCTCTCTTTTGAGGATTGGCACTTCGAATCAAGTTTATCCCACGACAAACTGGTTCCTCTCGAGGACAAAGCCTTGGGGATCCATCTTTTATTAGAAATCAGGATCTAGTAGGACATCTTATTTGTACACTCTCTGTTTCGTATTCCTTCGCAGAAATAATGAATACTTTCATAAAAATATATACTGTTTTAGTTAATTTGAGAAATGATAGGATTACAAAATACTTTTGAAATAACTAGAACTTTATTATGATGTATTTTATTTCTAAGAGTGATAATTTGGGCGAAAATATATCAATTTAAGTATAGCTTTTTTATACATATATAATTTTCATAGTTTAATGCTAAAACTATATTATAAACTTAATAAGCCTAATTTAGTTGAAATACATTCACAAATTTATGTAAAATAAGGCATATTTCTTTACTGCACCGACTGAAGTGAAATTTTCTTCCCCACTTCGTTTCTGAAGATAACTCCGATCCTTCAGAAGAGAGATCTTCAAACAAACCATGTTCTTTCTCAATCGAAAGTCTCAGTGTAGGCAGTCTTTTAAAGATATATTTTAGAATATATATATTTAAAAAATTAATTAAAACTATATTATAAAGCTACTCTAAATAAAATTTGAATTCATTTGAAATAATTATGCACACAATTATACGAAATCTAAAACAATCACGAGAATTAAACGAAAACATGAATTCAATGAACTCTAGATAAAACTAAAATTCTGTTCGTTGTATGGTCCCTGTAAAAGTTCAAAAGCCTGCCATCCATAGTTATTGAACGTATTCAGAACATACCCTCCCATATGTAATGAACAGACGTGTCAAACAAACAAACAAAAAAAGGCCAGCCCTCCTTTCTCCGAATTACTTACAGGATGTTGGTCTCAAACGCCGAGGACTCTGTTCTTCTTTCAAAGCTGGTACCTCTTTGCTGTATTGTACCTTCTGTAATACTAATTGTTAATGATTTATATATCAGTTTACTTAGTCCTTTTGATAGAGTCTACCGCTATAGGCAATAAGTTCATATTCTCGCTCCTCTTCTGCCGGTAGCTTATCATCTATTTTTATCTCATACTAACATTTTATATCCATGATTGTTTTCAAGTCTCATGTCTATCAAAGACGAAAAGTCCCTAATCTACTGCCTCCTAACAGTTCAAAAGATGCCTTGAAAAGCTGTACCTCCGTCTTTGCGTTTTTCGATTTTTTTATTGCAATAGCTTTAGTTTTCATATATCCTTTTTTCTGCGCTTTTTTTTTTATGGGAATGCACCGCGTTGATAAATTTCTATTCCTGTTTTAAATTTCTTTTCTTAGGAGAATAATTCTGATTTTTGCCACACTGGAACTCGAAAACATATTTATGACTACTATTTTTCACTGTAACAAAGGGAACCGTCACATATCAGTCTGAATTGAAAATTTCAGTGCTGCCATCTGTTGCTCCCTCCCTCCTGTGTGCTCTAAAAGGGTGGTAGTATGAATATGATACCATTTAATTCAGAGTAGGAAACCAATACTTTATATATTTTGTTTTGAGTAATTAGTAGTATTTACATAAAGTTTCAAACATGAAGATTAGATAGTTCATGCATTTAAAACTTTCAGATCGTTTCAGAAAAATTTCTGTGAGGCATAAAACAATCATTTGTTAGGAACTTTCATTAGATTCAAAGCAATAATTTTTATAATTATTCTGCATGGTTGTGCCATTTAATTTAAGTAAATAAAACTATAAGCTACCGTTTGAAGATAAATATGTGGGGGGAAAGCATACTTTACTAAGATTTTTAACTTGCTAAATATGTGGTATATAAAAATATACCACTGTCCCTGAAAGGGTGTAACGTGTTACTTGCTCCTTATACTTATTATGCTTAGTTTTAATTTTCCACAAAAATTATTTCTTCGTGTGTGAGCTTATATTCTTATTATCCTGATTATATAACTATGTATTCATCGAGTTTATAAAATTATGTCTTTATTGAGTTTACAAAATCATATTCATTTTATTGCCAGGCGCCTAATATTTGCCTTCTTAAAATTTTATATAAATTCGATATTTATAAGCATCGAATTTATAAAATGTATAAATATTTAATAAAAATTATCAAAACCAAATGATCGTATAAATTAACTGACTTATTTCTGAACAAATTTATGGATAGTGTAGTGTTCCCTTTCCCTCCGAGCAATGGTTCAGAGCCTCCGTTATGCGACGCTGGCAGCGCCAGCGCGAGGAGGGAGAAAGAAAAGTGAGTTTTGTGAAAGCAGTTGAAGGTTTTAGTAGCATGGGAACAGTTGAGTAGGCCTCCCCAGGAATGCTACGAGCCTATTTTAATCTTTGAATAAAGTTTCTTTATGTTTTAAAAATCGTAACTCATTTCGCTATATCTTCGAACCACAATCAAACATTACACTGGCGCAGTCGACAGGATATAGTGAGTTTTGAGTTTGTTCGGAATTGAGTGAATTTTGTGAAATTTCTGATTCTGTATATTTACGAATCGCAATGGCTTTCCTAGCGAAAGGGAAAAAAGAGGACTTGCAATACGTCGCTCGAGAAATGGGCATCGAGAATGTTTCAGAGATGACAGTAATGGCATTGAAGAATGCTATTTTGAAATTGGAAGGGTATGAGGAAGAGTTTGTCAGAGAATTGCTCAATAAGCAGATAGAACACAGAAAAGAACAAGAGGATGAAAGGAAAAGATAAGATGAAAGAAATGAAAAGAAAAGGCAAGATGAGAGAGATAAAAAAAAGTCAAGATGAAAGGGACGAAAAGAAAAGACAAGATGATGAAAGGAAACGCACACAAGAAACGGAATGTGAAATCCTGAAATTACGCCTAGAAAACGAAAGAATTAGAATAAACGAAATACCTAACTCAGAAGCCGTTGTTAAATCGAAAGTCGAGCTGCAAAACTTTCTCCCGAAATTCGATCCGAAGAACATCCGATATTAGCTTATATCTGGTGTTATTTGAGAGACAAGCTAAAAGTGTTGAAATCAAAAAGGAAAATTCGACTTCTCATTTGATCGGATTATTGCCATACGATGTTGCACACATCATCGCACGTGAAAACGAAGAAATCACGAACGATTACGATAAGGTGAAAGAAATTCTCCTGAAGCGATATAAGTTAACACCAGAGAAATTTAGACAATTGTTTGTGAAGCATCAGAAAAAACAAGACATCATTTGGGGTGATTTCGCATACGAACTGACAAACCATTTTCACGAACGGATTCGAGGTTTACAGATTAACACTTTTGAAGATTTGTGATTTTGTGTTCTGATGATTACTGACCAAATCAAAAGAAGAACTCCGCCTGAAATGTATGATCCTTTTATTGACGAATGGACACATTTGAAAAAACCGGATCAAATTACCTCAAAATTAGACGATTATGAAAATGTTAGAGCGAGTATAAACAGAAGACCGAGAGTAAATTTAAGAAGAGAGTATTCAGCTTTTATCAAACGACCGCCATGGGAAGAACAGCAAAATTTACCAGTACGGAGATATACTCCATCCCATTCAAGAGAAAATAACAGAACTCCAAAGAAGGAAGAAATAAAAACATCAACGAAAAAATGTTACATTTGTGGATTACAACACCTGGCGAAGAACTGTCCAAAAAGATACAAAGCGACGGGAGTAAATGGTTATATTGATAGACACACGCACGATGATCAGGCAGTAACCGCAGAATTTTGAACTGAGTTCCTTTTAGAAAGCAGAAATAAGAAAGAATCAAGCGAACAAAAATTAGCTATGAGTGATTTCCAATACGCTGAAGTTGCTGTCAACGAAAAGAGTGTAATGGCTTTAATTGATTCCGGATCGATGATAATTGTGTTGAACTCGGATCTCATTTCGGATGAAAAGAATGAGGAAGGGAAAATTATTTTAAAAAGCGCATTCGGAGAAAAAATAGAAGCTTCTCTTTCCAGTATTCAGTTATGGATAAAGAACAAGAAAAACGAAGCATTTTCGAAACCAATTCAAGTATTAGCAGCAATCACAGATGAAATCCAAAGTCAAGTATTAATCCCATTAAATATATTTAAGCTTTTGTAAGAGAATGTAAACGAATCCGCAAGCGATGAATCAACATCAGAGATTAATGGATATTGCTGAGGCGAATCGAAGTCTGATTTCATTAGCAGAGGAAGGGCAGAAAGCAAACAGAAAATGAAGGATGTTTATGTTTGGAAATATTATTCCCCACACAGGAGAAAAATGAATATCAACATCGCGGGAGTGAAAGGGCTTTGTTAAGAGATCAGCAGTCAAAATGTGATACGTTGAATGATGTATGGAAAGAATTCACTTTTAAAAAAGGGAATTTTTTATTTGAGAGATGATCTATTCTACGACAATAGAGTAACTGGAGAAAAGGTGGCTCAACTGGTTTTTGGCTAAAATTAGAAGACCTCAAATATTAAAATTGGCTCACGATTCTGCTTTAGAAAGTCATACGGGATTCTAAAAGACCAGTGAAATAATTCGTTTTAACTTCTGGTGGCCTGATTTGAAGAAGGACATTTTAGAGTATTGCAAATCTTGCAATAATTGTTAATTAAGAAGCCAAGAGAAAGCTATGGAGCAAATACTTATAACCCCTGTTCTTAGACCAGATTTACCTTTCGAGGTCGTGAATGTTGATATAACTGGCGAGATTGACCCACCTTCGGCCAGAAAACACAAATGCTGTCTTGTTATGATAGACCAGCATTCCAGGTAGCCGGAAGCGATTCCTCTTCGATCGTTGTCTGCCAAAGCTACATGCGACGCGTTAATGGAGATATTTATGAGGACTGGAATTCCAAATGTCATTGCCAGCGACATGGGTACTAATTTCACTTCAAAGTTAACTCAAGAATTCATGAAGAGCTTAGGCTGTACCCCACGACTTTCAGTTCCTGGATACGCAGCGTCGAATGGACTCGTGGAGAGATACAATAAAGTATTAAAAAATTCATTGCACCACGTGATTAGGACTGATCCAAGCAATTGGTATAAATATATCCCGTACTTGCTTTTCGCATACAGAGAAGTCCCGAACGGCACAACGGGAGTTTTACCTTTCAAGTTAATTTATGGACGAACAGCTAGAGGTCCTCTGAGAGTGTTAAAATCAAGCTGGTGTGGCGACATTGCCATTCCGTTGAACATGGGAAAATCTGTTGTGGACTACTTACAAGAACAAAAGATCAATTTAGAGATGGCTGCTGAGCAGGCGTTATTAATTGCCTCTGGAAGACAAGAAGCTTATACAAGATATTTCAATTGCAAAGCACGTTCCAAAAGTTTTGAGATGGGCGAAAAAGTATACTTATTGATACCTTACTCAACGAACAAGCTCTACGCGCAGTGGACCGGCCCGGGAGAAATAGTTGGTTTGAATCCTCCTCACTCTTATAAAGTGAAATTGAGTGATGGAAAAGTTGGGTATTGTCATGTGAATAAGATAAGGAGGTATTATCCAAGAGTTAATGCAATCGGTGTGATATTCGAAGACGATGAAGATTTTGGTGAAGTTCTTCCCACTCCAACTTCTCTGAGGTTATTATGAAAGAATTATTGGAGCATATTGACGTAAGTCGTCTGGAAAATGAGGAAGAAACCAAATTGCTAGAATTGTTAAGTCAGTACTAAAAACTGTTTACGGGCAATGTAAACATTGTTAAAGTGGATGCTCATAAAATCAATTTAAAGCCAAACGTCGAACGGATAAAACCGTTCATGTACAAGATCCCCGAAGCACTGAAGGGAAAAGTAGATCAATAAATCCAAGAATTATTGGAATTAGGATTAATCGAGGAAAGCAACGCTAAGATTGCATATCCGGTAGTGTGTGTGAATAAGAAAAATGGATCCCTGAGATTGTGCATCAATTACCGGGCGTTGAACTGTGCAACGGTAACGGATGATTTCCCTATGGAAGACGTAACAGAATTGATCCAGTCGATTGGCAGAACTAACGTAATAACTATTTTGGATCTTTTGAAGGGATATTGGGCAATCCCGATGTCAGAAGAAAGTAAAAATTTTACTTCTTTCAAAACTCATCGCCAAATGTATAGATTTAAAGTCATGAGTTTTGGGCTGAAAAATGTATCTGCTATTTTTCAACGGGTAATGAATAAAGCACTTGCTCCTTATGGAGAATTCGCCCGTGCGTATATAGATGACATAGCCATATTTTCGAAAATTTTCAGTAAACATTTGCTGCATTTAAACATCATTTTATCGAAGTTAGAAGAATTAAACTTCACTGTAAACCTTAAGAAGTGTGATTTCGTGAAACCCCATGTGAAATTTTTAGGACTCGATGTCGGTTCAGGAAAAGCATTTCCGACAAATAAGAAAGAGTTGCGTAGTGTTCTCGGTTTGTGCAATTACTATTGCGAGTACATTCCCAAATATTTGGAGCTTGTGTATCCTTTCACGGAGTTAACTAAAAAGAGTCTCCGACAAAATTCCGTGGACTGATAAACATGAAGAAGTATTCAAAATATTAAAAGGTGCACTTGTGTGCCAATGCTCCTTCCTTATATACTCCTATGATGAACCGGTCGTACATCATTCATTCAGACGCTTCATCAGTCGGAATTGCTGCAATTTTTCCCCAAAAGTTGGATGAAAAGACTTACCCGATATCTTATGCGAGTCAGAAATTGACCAAGGCCCAGCAAGCTTTGTCAACCATTGAGAGGGTAGCATTCTCGATTGTGTGGAGTTTGAAAAAGTTTGAATCGTGAGTGTTCGGCACCGAAATTGAATTCTACACGGATCATAATCAGCTCTCATTTTTAACAAAATGTTCACCGCAGTCGTCTAGACCTCAAAGATGGGCATTCTCCCTGCAAAGATTTAACATAACTCTGAAACATTGTGCGGGAGCTAAAATGCCTCATGCCGATGCGTTATCACGCTTAGTGTGAACGTTATCAATTGTTGCTGAACGCAAGGATATATTTTTGATTTCTTTATATATATACCTGTGCTATTTTATGTGTTCTTACAATTCTCTTGCATTTAGTATACCTTATTAATTTGAATCATTTTAAAATCATTTAAATGAAGTTTACATCAATTAACGTTTTATATAGTGTGTGATTTTTGATGATATGAAATGTGTAATAGTGTTCACGAATATGTGTTGCTTCTTTTCTTATAATTATTATAGTGCATTTAATGTTAATAATTGTGCACTAATTTTGTATTGTGTGAATATTTTGAGTGTTAATTTTAAGTGGTTCAGCTGCTGACTTAAATTTGTAAACAAATGTAACGTCAGAGTTTGGTGGGGAGATGTAGTCTTCCCCTCCCCTCCGAGCAATGGATCAGAGCCTCCGCTTCGATGAGTTTAGAAATTCAGCTTCCGTTCCAGACTCTGTCAAAAGCCTTCTGGATGTCAAGGAAAACAGCCACCGTTCATTCCTTGCTTTCAAAGTCATCTTTAATGAAATTGACCACTCGTAGTAGTTGGTGTGATGTGGAGAGCTGTGACATAAGCCCGTGCTGTTCCTGTATAATAATGTTGTGTTTTGTTAGGAGGTCTATAAATCTATTTAGATTGACCTTTTTAGCTATCTTACCAAAAACTGGAAGAAGCGAGATTGGGCGATAACTTTCTGCTATATTTGGATCTTTGTCTGCTTAAAAATAAGTACCACAGAGGCTGTTTTCCATTGGCTTGGATAATGACCGAGTGCTAGCATGTAGTTTATGACATTATTTAGTTGCAGGATGGTTGGAATAAGTAGGGTATTGATCATTAAATTCGTAATACAATCTCTTCCAGAGATCGGTAGATATATTTGCATTGATTTTGTTTATATACTTAATAATTTCTGATGGCTGGGATGGGAGATTAGGCGGGAAGTTTTAAGAAATTATTTTCATTTGTAAAAAACTACTTTATAAAATTTCTGATTTCCCCACTGATACAATTCGTTTCTTGGTTATGTCGTGGTTTTGAAGCATTTTTATGTGCATTTAAGATATTTGTGATGTGGGCGACATATTTTTCTAATTCCTCTTCGCTCTGAATGACTGGAGGAAAGTAGTCCGAGTTACGGAGATTTTGACTAAATTTGCTCCAATCTATAGTAATTTTCCTTACGGTAATCTGAAAATAGTTTTTCATATCGATTTCAGTTTTGACCGTATTATGGTCCAATGATAGTCCTGGGAGAGAGGAGAGCTTAACTGAACAATCACAGCCTCCCGTTAGCATAAGGCAGATGATGGAGTGAGTGGAGATACCAAATCAGGCTGAAGTGGGCGGAGCCAAACTTTCAAAGTTGTGGACTTCTGCAAAATATTGTAGTTTTGTTCCTCTGGGTTATGTTTTAACATATCTCCATCAGATATACTTTGCGTTGAAGTCCCCACAGATGATGGTAAGAGTTCTTAATTTTAGACTCTCCTCCAGATCTAAGAGAAGAAGGGTAACTCTTGAGTTTGGAGGGATGTAAAAGGATGTAATGATGATGTTGCTTCCTCTGGAAGGAGTGATAGCAACAATTGTTGCTTCAGTCACTTCAAGGTGAGGTGTAGGGATGTTGTGGTGAGGGAGAGAATTCTGGATTAGAATTGCAGTGCCGCCATGTATATGGTTTCTTCTGTCTGGTGTGACTATATAAAAATAGTAGATTTTATAATTTGCAATTTTAAAATCGTGTGTAGGTCTCGGGTGTGTCTCTTGTAGTAAAATAATATCAAGGCTGTGCTTGTCTAAAAAATCTCGCAACTCGACGATACGGGATATGACACTTTCTGCGTCCCATGTTACGATGGAAAGGCCAAGAGGATTGAATTTTAAAATTAGATTTGGGTAACATTACCCTAGATGAAAATGTTCATTTTGTCAGTCTTATCTTGAATTTTGCTCATTTGTTCACAGGCATGGATCAGACCTGGAAACGTTTGGAAAAACGATTTTAGCTCTTAAATTGCGTCAAACATAGTAAAATTACAATAGTTTGTTTCATTGTTATGGTTTTGGTGATTTGCATTTCCTCATGGCTTGTTCCTAGTTATTTCAGGGGCCGCGGTAGCCTAGTGGTCAAGGTCGTGGACTCGCAGCTGGCGGTTTTCGTTCAGTCGTGGGTTCGATCCTTGGCCGCCAAAGACCCGCCGTGTAGCCGGGGCAGATGCACGTTAAATCTGTTCGGGGCCCAAAGTCCTCCCGTTGGCGTGGTGTGGATGTTAGGAGAGGGGGGTGCCAGCTCAGGTGTCGTCCTCGTCACTTGACCGTGGTTCAAAATTACGAGGTCCGTCGCCAATAGCCCTCGTGTTGCTTCTAGTGCGACGTTAATAAAAAACTAAAAACTAAACCTAGTTATTTCAGCTACTTCCGGGCTTGCGTCGAGTGACGCCCTCTGTTGCTGAGTTTTGTTGTCAATGTTTCACATGCTCGTGCATGTGAAACATTTGGTCTGAAGGCATTGTTTTCAGTATTTTTATTTCTATTATTTGTTTTCATGGTTGCTTTTCCCTTTCCAGGTTTAGAAAAAGAGGGACAGTCCTCCCATGAAGCGACATGCCCAAAAATGTTACAGTTGATGCATTTGGTTTTTTCCTGGCGCAGTTTTTATTTTGAAATCCCCAGAGATGTGGTTTTCACCACATCCGAGTTGACTTTGTGAGTGCACACCTATATGTTGGGGTGAATTCCCCTTTAATAATGAGAATTTCTTTTATATGTTACTACTTTTTTTTTTATTAAATCCCATATATATATATATATATATATATATATATATTATATATATAAGTATATATATATATATATTTTAAGAAATTTTAAAATCTTTATATGCATTTTTTTTTAGAAAACTGTGATTTAAATTTTTTTTATTCCAAAAAATATAATTTCTTAAAAGTGTTTCATTCAAATAAAATTTTACCACAATGTTCTGTACATCTCTAGCTATGTTGTGAACCTCAAACATAGCTTTTCAGTATATAACTATTTAATTTGGAGCTATTTTTATTTTAAAAAGTTATTCATATTTTGTAAATTCATGTTGTGTTTATAAGTTTTTGTATAACTCAATAAGTTCAACAGATAACTACATTTTTTTCTTCTTCACAATACACATATATAATATTAAATACGTTGTTAAAACTAAAAGTGAAATATATATTAATTAGAGTTTGTTTCATGAACTTTAGCGCAAATGTCAAGTTTTAATAAATTTTAAGCAAATATGACCAAAATTTGAAAAATAAAAAAAGTTCAATGAAATAACAGTTGAATTAACAATTTAATAGACCAATGTAACTAAAAACATAAGTGTTTAACAATTTTTTTTTGAAAAAAAAAGTTCGTCAAAGGTATCCACATACCAAAAGAATAACCTTTTCCAAAAATATCGGTTAGCATGTTTCTCTTCGTATCATCAAAATGATACTGAAGCGGGAGTATGCCGTAACTCTCTTCAACAACAAAGCCAGAAATTAAAACGCCGTTACACTGGCCCTAGAGAGACATCTCAATTAGGCTAGTTGATAACAGGTCAATTGAAAAGTCCCCGGCCTACCATAGTGAAACACATTTTTTTGGCAAAATTAGTTTTTTTTTATTCAACATAATTCCTTTCAAGGGTATATATAGCGTAAGGGTATTTTTATAGCGACCCTCCAACTTTTCGATACCATTTTTGTAGTACGATTTGTCCTTTGCTTCAAAATAGGTCTCAGTTTCGACGATCACCTCTTCATTGGACGAAAATTTCTTCCCAGCGAGCATTCTTTTCTGATCTGAGAACAGGAAATAGTCGCTGGGGGCCAGATCTGGAGAATACGGTGGAGGAGGAAGCAATTCGAAGCCAATTTATATACGCATCTTTTGAGGGTTAGGGCTAACTAAAAAACATATGGATTTAATTATAATAGCGCCATCTATGTGTCAGGCCGGGGACTTTTCAATTGACCTGTTAAATGCGCGACAAAAACAACATTCTTCGGAGGGTAAACAAAGGGTCAACATTCTTCGGACCCACTGGTCCAGAGTTCTAAGCACTCTAAGGTAGGCAATGGAGGCTCAACAACTCTTTCCCCCTCCTAGGGGTCGAAAAAACCTCAGCCACCGAACATAATTCTTCATATTCTTTTCAACTCTATCTTTTTTGTTCGGCTTTTATCACAAAAATTTCTGCAATTTACGGGGCGTTGGACTATTTGTCAGGTCCACTCAATGAGAACTTTATTTTATTCATAGATTCCATGAGTGCGTTACAGTTTTTAAACCATTCCTGTCATCCATTAGTCATTGAAATATTAAAAGCAATTCATAATCTAATGTCTTCAATTATCGAAATAATTTTTTGTTGGATACCATCTCACGTAAATATCAGGTCATTGAGTCAGTAGATAATGCAACAAAATCTGTAGCAGGTGCATTCTGTCCTACCATTTCATCTAGGGATATCGGTCACTTGCAAGAAAAATGGAATTTGGAAGTAACCAAAAAACTGAATCACGTTAAACTAGTTAGACTCTATAACAAAGAAATCGACGCACCAAGAAGGAGTCGTCCGATGGGGACAAAAATTAGCGGATAGGAAAATCATGTACAGAATAGAAAATGATTAAAGTTTCAAAAATATTGAATGAATTATTTCAGAGTTACATAGTTACAAAATAACGAGCTCAATGAGGTGTTGACCCACTTCTAGCCTGGAGGCAAGCCGCCACATGATGCAGCGTAGAGTGATACAGCTTTCCGGTAGTCTCCTGCGGGATTTCTTGCCAACTTTGCTCCAATTGACGGGCTAGGTCATCAACATTCCCAGGTAGATGCAGTCGCCTTCCCACCATATTCCAGACATGCTCTATTGGAGTGATATCTGGCTGGATTTGGAAGTGTTTGACAAGCTGTAAGACAGTTCATCGCCACACGTGCCGTATGGGGTTTGGCATTATCTAGCTGAAAAATAAGGCCAGGGTAATGCAAAATAAACGGTAGCAAAACAGGTCACAGAATGTCGTCGACGTACTGCTGTGCTGTAAATGTGCCTCTAATGACGACCAAAAAGGTTCAGCTCTCAAAGGAAATGGCACCCCAGACCCATAACTCTTGGTTGAGGGCTTGTGTGGCGTGGAATAGTGAAAGCAGGATCGGCACGCTACGCTGGGCGTCTACAGACACTTTTTCGGTGATCGTCAGGACACAGTTGGAAGCGGGATGCGTCACTAAACACTATATGTCCCCAGTCCGCCTCATTAAAACCTGATCGAGCCAAGCACCACTGTAATCTGTCTCGGTAGTGTACAGGCGTGAGTGGTAGGTGGTGTAATGGTTGGTAAGAGCGTAGATTTCTCTCTATCAGCCGTCTGAGAAATGGTCATGATGGACACTCGTGTGCGGGTCGCACATCTAATGGTTGATAAGGATGAATGAGGCGTTGTGACAGCTGATCTGACAATCACTCTGTTCTCCCGATCTGCTGAGGCCCTAGGCCAACCGCTACCATCAGGAAGCTGAAATCTGCCATTGTCCACCCATTCTTGCCACCATCTTCTAATCGCCGCATCGCTTCGACCCATATGACGAGCGATTCTTCGATTTGCCCAACCTGCCTCTTTCAGTCCAATGATACAAACTCTTTCAAACTCTGAAAGTTGCTCGTAATGTGTTCGAATCCAGCAGCGAGGCATTTTTACAGTCTTTAAAAAGTATCCTAAATCGCGATGCAACGGAAAATTTGACCATCAGTTTGATTTATATATACGCCTGATGAGTGCACAGTTCTGATGCGCTGCAGCTCCCGCTATTCATTCATTATACATTAAATTTTATTCATTAGCATGTTCGGTCCAAATACTTTGAATAAGAAATTTCATTACAATGGAGCAACTCCTTCTTGGTGCGTCGGGTTTTTTTGTTTTGTTTTGCTGTAGAGTGTATTTCTCAATGAAAATCTTTTTCATATATAAGACAGGATGTAATTTTAACACGTTTACGTGTAAGGTAATATACGAATAGACTTACACATAAGCATCTTCTTATGGAGGAATCTCTCTGAGTGTTGTCATTATGTTTATCTTCTGACTGTTTTGACATGTTCTGACTGAATGCTCTGTTTTTAATTCCATTCATTTTAAATCTAATTCACTATCTAGTATTCACTTAATTGACTTGGTTAGGAAAATCACTAAAAATGTTTAATTTCTTGTATATTTGACATTGGTTTTACCCCATTCATATAACTTCATTTATCTTGATCTTATTCTCTACCTTGATTTTATTTTTTAAAAATTTTTAACTACTGAAAAGTTTAAATCTATTCTTTGAATTTGGCCTGATATATCCCATGAGGCCTCAGTGCCAGAAATGTTATTCAACCAACCTCTTTATATAATTCATACACCTTTGATCATATCTGTCCAAATTTTTAAGGTGCATTCCTGATATGTAAAAGGAGTCGTAAGCATATTCTCCCCAATTTTTTTTTTATTCATAGGGAACTTTTTTTTTTATCTCCCCTTTCCTTTTTTGTCCAACAGATGCAAAAAAAAAAGTTTCCATAGTTAAATGTTATAATTATTTATTACTTGTACAGCCAAACTAATCTTTTTTATAGATATTTTGTTTTTCTAACTTGATACAGAAGTAATTTTATGTTAATCAAATATTAATAAAAGTAAATTCATCTTGGAATTCTCTGATTATTAAATTTTTTTCTCTATTTTATCTTTATAATATACCTTTTTCCTTTTCAGATAAACCCAAGAAATACATGGTAATTTTATTATATTTATGTACTTGACTTAGCTATTTTATTTATTAAATAATTCTTTCCTTGGAGTCTAAATTGCTGTTCACTGAAAATTACTCAAAATATCATTTAAAAATTGACCCTCATTAAAATTTTTTTATTCTTCCATTTAAATTGTTATACTTTTCAATTCACCTGAAAGAAAATGGGTATAGCAGCTAAATAACGAATAATAATTATTTTAAGATATGAAAAATATTCTTTTATTGTGGTGGTGAGTTTCTATTATTATGTATTTATAAGCCTTATAATTAACAGTAACATATATCAATATTTTAACATAAATACACATTGAGTAGAAACAACAAAACAAAACTATGTAAATTGTAGCTGAATTGAAACTTCTCAAGAAATAGAATTAATAATCGTATTAATAAGATTGTTCGTTAGAAATACTTCTAGAAATGCTTATTCGAATCAACTTCCAGATTCATGCTTATTATGAGTTTCTTCTTTATTTACAATATTTTCATCGTCACTTGCATTAAATTCTTCGCTGTCGATATCAGATGGGGTTACTCCACTATGTAAGTTGGGTTCTGAATAAGTTACATTACATTTTTCACTTAAAATATTTTGATGATTCTTCTCCTTAATCGTATTATCGTCGACATTAGAATGAATTATTCTACTATGTAATTGAGACTCTGAATAATTCATATCGTGTAATTGAGTGACTGGTAAATTTACTCTGTCTCTTTTGTTCTCTGTCAAACTGTTTCGATATTTTTCTTCAGATGTGTCCCTATGAATATCAGATGAGATAGTTCTGTGAAGTAATTCGGGGTCAGAATATATTAATTTAGTGGAATCTGATAAACCATATGGTTCTGTGACTTTTACATTTTCCATACATTTTGAAGCCCTTGTCTTATTTACTGTCTTTTTGGTAATATTTTTCTCAACCTCGAGTCGAGTTCGTTCAATTAACGCTTCGTAAAACATAATCAAATCTTTAATCTTATTCACCCTAGAATCTTTATTTTTTTCAGCAATCTGTAAGGCATCTTTATACAAATTCTTGGCTGCCTCCATGTCATTTGCTTTTACTGATATTTCTGCTAAAAGCATCGTAGCATCGCACTGGAGTCGAGAATCTTTACGAGATACCGCGATCGTAAGAGATTTTCTTCCGATGTTTGCCGATTTTTCTAAATTGTCCAAATACATTTCACAATCAGCGATTTTATATAAAATAATTGCTTTTTCATCATCCGATTCAACAAAATCCAAGGACTGGTGGAACATCGCTGATGCTTGTTTGAAATTACCACCTTTTAAATAATCTTCACCAAGGTCAAGCAAAGCCTTTTTCTTCAATTCGATAACACCACATTTTTCAGCACTTTTCAGTTCCTGTTTGTGGTATTTTAAAGCAGAAGAAATATCATTGGTGAACATACAAGCAAGACCTAAAATATGAAAAATATTTGCTCTTGTTTCTAAGCTATCCGGCGAGGATTCTTCGAATACCGTTTTTATAAATTTCAAAGTTTCATGACACAACTTCTTGCACTTGCTGATATCACCTTCCAACAGATATTTTTCTGAATCTGCACATTGCTGAAATGCAAGGTCTCGCAGTAGCTGTGAACTATATTTTTTTCTTTCTCTTTTCAAAGGTCTTCTCGTTAAATCCGGATTTTGAGTCCTCCAGAATTCTCTTCTTTCTTTCAAATACTGATACAGATCTTGGCACTTTGCAGACACTGAACTTAAGTCTTTATCTTTCAAAACAGATTTGATAAGTTTCAGATCCTTAGTGAAAGGAATTTTTCTAAAATGTCCCTGAAATCTGTAATCAAGTTTCATAGTTTTATCTTTGAGCAGTTTATTTACTTCACTTATATCAGTTTGATCTAAAAGTACATCAGTATTTATCGAGTTATCTGTAGCTTTTTTACACATCTGCTGTCCTAACTTTAAAGCTATTGAATATGGTTGGTTTTGAAAAGCTGTACAGAAAGACTTTAGACCTTCTTCGAAGTTTCCCTTCGAGTATTCTGCATTGCCATGCAAAGAAAAAGCTTCCGAGCATTTTGAATCCAACTTCATGATTTTTTCTGCGTGCTGTCGGGCCTCGTCGTATTCACCAAGTCCGATTAGACATTTTGCTCGCCCTAAGAGGCATCTGATATTGTTAGGCTGAGTCTTAAGACCAGCGTTGAAACGATCCATTGCTTTTTTATATTGAAATAAACGTATGAGTTTGTTGCCTTCCGAAATATGCAATGTTATTGGAAATTTCGAAGCCTTTTTCGTGACTGTTTCGTTTTCAAAATCTTCATATGCCACCATTTTCCTGCTGTTTTAAGAGACAAAATAATTTATTTTTTAATTGAAATGTACTTAAAGGGTACCAGAACATCCGAGGAATTCGGGAACATTAAATATAAGACTCTTTGTTTTTGTGATATATATATATTTGCAAATTAGTAGTAGAGTTTAGATTTTGTGTGTGCCTAATAAAGTTATTTCAATCTCTCTATCGAACTATAAGAGTAATTTTTTCGTCATAAAGATTCCCAGCCCTCCTCTCATTTGAATATAGACATGTTTTGTGATTGTATATGCATTTGGGTACCATTTTTAAAAATTACATTTCATAAATTAAAACATAATTTACTCATTATATAGAAAACTAAACACAAAAGCATAGACAAATTAGGGAATTTGAGCTCGAACGAATGAGACTGGCTAATATCACAAATAGGTCGAGTGTATCGTCGGAAAATTTTTAGAAGGCCAGTGGGTAAATAGAAGAGTGAATTTAAAAGATCTGGTGCCTAAATTTGATCGTAAGAATGCTGATACAAATTTATTTTTTGAAATTTTCGAGAAGCAAGCCAAAAAAAGAAAAGGTAGCAGAGGAGAGATGGGTTTCACAGCTGATTCATTTACTTCCAATGGAAATCGTGGAGTTAGTGGTGAAAGATCCGCCAGAAAAAGGTGACAATTACCCCCATATAAAACATTTACTCTTACATCGGTCCCAACTTACACCTGTGGCCCTCAGAGATAGATTTGAATCCCATCAGCGAAGACCAGGTACGTTGTGATCCGATTGAGTGTTTGTTTTAAGGTCCTATCTGGACAATTGGTTAGTCGGCATGAAGGTAGATGATTTCTTCGGATTAAAAGAGTTAATGTTAACTGAACTATTTCAGAGACGAATTATGTGATAGATTTATCCGGAAAAAGAGATCGTAGTATTATCTACCATGTGAATTTAATAAAGCCGTAACATAAGTAGGAGGAATTAGAAAATCTTGTCATAAAAGAAATCATAGACGAAGTTTTTTTTTAGTTTTATATTAACGTCGCACTAGAAGCAACACGAGGGTTATTGGCGACGGTCCTCGTAATTTTGAACCACGGTCAAGTGACGAGGATGACACCTGAGCTGGCACCCCCCTCTTCTAACATCCACACCACGCTAACGGGAGGACTTTGGGCCCCGAACAGATTTAACGTGCATCAGCCCCGGCTACACGGCGGGTCTTTGGCGGCCAAGGATCGAACCCGCGACTGAACGAAAACCGCCAGCCGCTAGTCCACGACCTTGACCACTAGGCTACCGCTGCCCTAAAAATCATAGACGAAATAGAGGGAGATGCTGAAATTCTGTATCCAGATAAACAATGTATGAAATTTGACTATCATGAAATACTGAGAGAAAGTCAATTGCAAGATAAATTAACTCCTGACCAAATTGACGAATTCAAAAATGTAATTTCTAAAAATAAGGAAGTATTCTCCCCGATCCCGGGACGACTCATCTGATGCAAATGGATATTCAATTAATTACAGAAAAGCCAATTAAAACAAAACCTTTTCGTATGTCCCAAAGACAAATTAACATCCTAAGGGAGGAAATTAAGCGTTTATTTGATTTAGGTGAAATCGAAATTGGCCAGTCCGATTTTATATCGCCCCTTATTTTAGTAGAATGTCCAAATAGAGACCCCCGCCCGTGTGTTGACTATCGAAGCTTGAACTAGGTGAACCGATTTGAGTTCTTTCCATTACCAAATATGGAAGCGATTATGGAGAAGATAAGTGTGGTACCATACGTTACGGTTATGGATTTGGCAAAGGGATAATTTCAAATTTCCCTTACACCAAGAGCTCAGAAGTGCGCAGCATTTGACACACCATGAAGCTCTTACATACCTAAAAAGATGATGTTTGGGCTAATATGCGTGCCCTATTATTTTTGTAAATTAATGATCCAGGTTTTGGAAGGGTTGGAGCAGTTTGCCTAACATTATATTGATGATATTGCCATTTTTTCACAAACTTGGAAAAATCATGTAAAACACTTTGACATTGGTCTAGAGAGGTTAAAAAGGGCGGGTTTGAGAGTGAAACCGTCTAATAATGTAAGTTCACGCAGAAGGTGGTTTTGTTCCTGGGACATAAAATCGGTTCGGGGAGCAGATCCCTGAGTGATTTAAGATAAAAGCCATAAAAGATTTCCCTCAGCCCACAAATAAAACACAAATGAGGTCTTTTCTTGATTAGTGGGATACTATGCTCATTAAATTCCTAATTATAGAGCTATAGCTTCACAGCTAACCGACGCTCTGAAAGGAAAAATTAAGAAAGAGAAAATTATTTGGAATGACAATTGTTAGAAAGCTTTCTTTGAGCAAAAATCCAAACTTGTCACACCGCCAATTTTATTCACTCCAGACTTTTCTAAAGAATTCATCTTGCAGACAGACGTGAGTGAAGTGGGTGCCAGAGTAATTCTGTATCAATGGATAAAAGTAGAGCACCCAGTCGCTTACCCAAGTAAGAAATTTTCGAAAGCAGAAAAAAATTACAGTACAGTGGAAAGAGAGTTAGCCGCAATATTTTTTGGCCTAAAACTCTTAAGCTCTACTTAGATGGGCAAAAATTTATCATAGAAACTAAACACAATCCATGAAAATATTTAAACAAAATGGGGAGTACCAACCCGAGGCTACAAAGATGGGTGTTGAGTTTATAACCTTTTAACTTTGAAATCAAACATAAACCAGGGAAGCTCCATGGCAATGCCGATGGATTAAGCATACTAGAATAACACTTCTTTACAAATTCTTTTTTTTTTTTTTTCTTTTTGCATTTTAAATTTTTTGGGTTTTTTATTTTTTTTTTTTTTATTTATTTTTTTTTTTTTGAAAATCTTTTTTGCCTCTTGGTAAAGTGTGTAATGGAAGAATCCGAATGGAATCCGAATATATAAATGAACATTAATTTTTTTAATTAATGTTCATTTATATATTCGGATTGCTATATTACTAGCATTTTTCTTATTTTCTTTAAAATTAAATCTGTACGTTAAAGTGTAGAAAGGATAAGAAAAAAAAAATTGAAGATTAAAAATTTAGGTTTTTTTTCTTATGATGTATTTACGATTATATATTTTTGAATTCTTATGTATGTGTTTATTTCTATGAAATTGCTGCCCTGGCTTATCTCGTTGGATGGACTAATTTTCTCTGTGTATGTTCATTGCTGTGCGGCACTGTATGTTATATGCCAAGTCCAGTGAAATGGACATTTTAAGTGGGAAGGGATCTATCTATATATATATATATATATATATATATATATATATATATATATATGGGGGGGGGGAATTGTCCCGCTGCGCTGCAGCAGCGCCACCTTCAACTTAGATTAGATGGTTAGATCTCGAGGTGTAAGATCGCAGAAATGCGTGTCCGTCTTTTTCTTTAATTTTTCATATGTAAATAAACATTTTTCCTCCTTAAATGAGCGTGGTTCTTGACAATATACCGACGCCAACCTCCACAATGGGGGCTCGGGCTCGGCAAATGAACCACTGTTTAAAGTTAAATTAGGGGGCCGCGGTAGCCTAGTGGTCAAGGTCGTGGACTAGCGGCCGGCGGTTTTCGCTCAGTCGCGGGTTCGATCCTTGGCCGCCAAAGACCCGCCGTGTAGCCGGGGCTGATGCACGTTAAATCTGTTCGGGGTCCAAAGTCCTCCCGTTGGCGTGGTGTGGATGTTAGGAGAGGGGGGTGCCAGCTCAGGTGTCGTCCTCGTCACTTGACCGTGGTTCAGAATTACGAGGTCCGTCGCCAATAGCCCTCGTGTTGCTTCTAGTGCGATGTTAATAAAAAAACTAAACTAAACTATTAAAGTTAAATTAAAATTTAAAATGAAATCTTGCAACTAGAACGCGAACAGGCTAACGGTTTGGCTGACGCCCAAAAAATGGACGCTAGTGTGCAGACTACGTTGGAAGTAATTTTGTCGGAGTACAGACGGTACGCCTAAGAAGAAAAAAAGTTTTGGGACTTGAATATATGAAGTGCAGACGGCACTTACATCACTACCAAGTTACGAAAAATCCATAATTTGTGCGAAACTGGAAGTGCAGACGGCACTTAATACCGAAAATTTGTTGTTGTTGTGCCACCATTCCGTTGGACTTGTTTCAGAATTTAAAAAAATCAACTCAAAAAGAATAATAACAGACGGTTTATGTGTTTTGTGTTCCCGATTTGGATATACCATTGTTGGATATACCACTGCTGAAAAGAGGGGTAAGTACCTCCTCTCTTTACCTTTCAATTTATATATGAAAATAAGTTTCATTCAGTGACTGTGCTACTCGAACTATATAAAGATGATCACCCTTAATGATATTCCTGTTGTGTCAAATTTTCTAAAAAGAGGAAATATTAAAACAATTAAGTTGTTAAACAGTATATTATTTAACGATGCATTTGATCGTAATTCAAGAAAAAAATTGCTAAGTTTTTCCTCATTTCCCAATGATTTCAATGTTGAAGATCGTAAGAAATTAATATTCGATTCTTTTTCCATAAATGATTTGGTTTGTGTATTAAATGTGTTAGGTCTGGATACTAATGGTAGTAAAGAAGAACTCCTTAATAGACTTTTTCAATCTTTATCGAATCTAAATGAATTGCAAGCTTTAAACTGTAAATCGTTAAACAGCGACTCTGAAATTTCTGATGACGAAGCAGAAAAAAGTCCTACTTCATTCTTTCCCCCTTCTGTAATGTCTCCGGCTTTGAATCATAACATGTCTGCTAATACTTTCGACCCTACCCTTTATTTTGTTTTGAAAGATCTCAGAAATTCACATCGAAAGTTTACTGGTTCTGATTCATATGATATAAAGTGTTTTATTCAAGACTGTGAGGAATCCTTTCTTTTTTTCCCATCGTTGAATGAACAGCAAAAAATAATATTCGCTAAAACTTTGATTGAAGGTCAGGCAAAGAGTTTTTTATATACGCAACGTAATCTTACCACATGGCTTTTATTTAAAAATGCTTTATTAGAAGAATTCCGCCATCAATTAAATTCTGCTGAGATTCATAGACAGTTAAGTAGACGTAAATTACGTCAAAACGAATCCCTTTTCGAATATTTTATTGCAATTCGAGAACTAGCTAGTACTTCCAGTGAAATTATTGATGAATCTTCATTGTTTGAATCTTCTATATATATATACTAGCTGATACCCGCCCGCTTCGCTGGGCAGATGATAATATTATATTTTGGAACCTATACATAAAATATCAAGAAAATTGAAGCATTGAAACGACCTTTGTGTTCTCTAGATGGTTTTTTATCGGCATTAATTATAACCTTTAACTCCTTTTGGTCTTTAGGAACTGAATCAACAGCAGCTTTGAAATCGTGAATATACCTGTTATGTTCATGTAGCTCCTTTTGTAATTGGCTAATTCTGGCTTAACACCTGGGAAAATACCACAATGAATGTTTCTTTCACATTCATCATCACAGAGAAAGTAAAACTGAAGAAAAGAAGGTTGTTGAGGAGGCTCAGCCAATAGGCTACCTATCCTGTGGTATACCTGGCCCTGGACTTTAAATGTTGGCATAAAATTTCCTTCCTTCAATTCTTTTGCTCCGAATGACGTCATCTGAAAACATCCATTATACTTGCGAATTGTAGAAAGAAAATGTTCTGAAAGCTGATCCTTATGGCTAAGAAGACTATTCAAAGGTTCAGGGAAGGATCTAATAACAGGAAGCAGGACTTGACCACCACTCCAGCACATTCCTGGAGGTTCTTCTATCCTTTTAAAGCACGGCACCTCGAACAGGGCAAACGTTTTCCGATACTGACAATTTTATCATTTGAATAGTCAATATATATTTCATATTTAAAACCAGACAAATTTTTGGAAGTCCATGGCGCTAAATTAACTTTTGATCTTTTATCATTGTATTTAATTACAGCTGCCTGATTCACGTGGGGGGTATTAGAAAAGTATTTTCTTACGCTCTATGTACTTCAGGATGGCTTTTAGTATATTTTGAAGCAGCTTCTCTATGTTCTTCAGGATGACTTTGAATATATTTTGTAGCAGCTGGTCTTACTTGTTTATATCTAATTGAATTTGTGAATCTTTTTCTTCATTTCTTTTACCTTTATTTAGTTGAAGAGATATTACATCATTAATAATTGATTCACTTGAACTTGAAAAATCAATGTTAGATATTGATTGAGTCTTTGAAACTAACACAGACACATTTTCTTGAGGCTGAAACACTAAAGATGACACATTTTCTTCATTTTGTTTCACATTATCATAACCAAGATTAACTTTACTTCTATTTCTTAATCCAACTATTTAAATAAAACATCAAAATGACAACTATTACAGTTTCCCGTAAAACGTAATATTTTTTCCCCCTGAATTGTTTCCCCAACAGAAGCTAAATGGCAGCCACCTTGATAAACTTCGAACTGATAGGGAAATAGCTCTGCCGCCGCCATTATTTAGCAAATAGATCCATACGTGTTTGGTTTACACATTTCGGTAAAATATAAATCGTTAGTATTATAAGGGACGCCTGATAGCATTTGAGTGTAGCATTTAAACCGATCCCAGTTGTCAAACACGTGAGAAACAATAATATTTCTCATTTTATACGCCATCGATATGTCACCGAACACCAGCAAAGACAGAGACGAAAATAAACATGCTCCGTCGCCAAGAATTTTAAAAACTTTGAAAGGAGTAGGTAATCTATGGATCCAAATATATTCAACATCCATTATTAAGAACTATAACTGAAAAGTAAATATGAAAAATCAATTTTTATTAACCTACAATGAAATA
>BMAW01090404.1:195080-219933 GCA_019974015.1 Nephila pilipes | reverse complement strand
TCCATATATGTATATTCATATATATATATATATTCATACATATATAAATGTTCATATATATGTGTGTGTGTGTGTGTTATCCGACAAACTATTTCGTTTCGTTCTGGCAAGTGTAACACTTGAATTCGAATATTTAACATTCATTTAACTGAATATTCTGGCATTGATTAAAAAAAAACAGCAAAAAAGAAAAATAAGAATAGTTCTATATATAGTGTTTGTGTTGAAGCAAGTTGTGACGAGCTACTCAATATTAAGAAGAAACGCTACTGTTTAAAATATTGGATATCATGTTGCCTCCGTATTTCGGATCTATTCAAAAAATCACAAATATATAACTCGTCGGGCGTCTATTATGGCTGGAAATCGTTATATATATATATATAACATATTTTTAATGAATAAGTAAACACAACATCAGAATTCATAGCTGGAATTACAAGACCACTTCCGAATAAAGCCTATGTATTGCGGTTGAATGAGAAAGGGCTTTATTAGATTCAGTATACATATTTGAGGAGACTAGGGACCAGTTTCTGCTTTCGTGGCCAAATCGAAAGAGAGAGAGAGATTTACCTTGCTTAGAATTTTAATAGAGGAATACTGAATTTGAAGAGATTTTTTTTAGATCATGTGGTACGAGTATTGGATGAAGGGATTGTCGGAGACTTTAGCTGGAGACACAGGGATTTTTCCTACTATTTCGAAACTTGGGATCATGTTGATTGTCCAGACTTTAACAGCTTGTGTTTGCGTAAATTTAAAGCTTAATTTGAATGCTATTAGGAAATAAGAAAGAACTTTTCACTGGGTGTTAAGGTATGTGCCTACCTTCGGAGCTTTTTTTTTTTTTTTTTTTTTTTTCCAAAAAAATTGTTTTTTGTGAAACTATTATGTTTTTTGCTATGCGTGGTTAAGAAAATTTGTATTTTATGTATAAAAATAATGTAAAATATGTAAAATAAAAAATTTATTTTGTTATGGTATTAATGGTTTATAAAATGGTATTCAAAAGTCATTTTCATGAACTTTTTTTTTTTTTTCTAATTTTTGCCATATTTGTTTAAAATTTAGTAAAAAATTCACATTTACGCTAAAGTTCATGTAACAAATTCCTTTTTATATATTTCAATTTTCGTTTCAGCAATATAGTAAGTATGTGGGCTTTAACAAAAAGTAATAAAGGAACTTTCGAAAATTTTCATGAAAATGGTGATTTTTGGATAGGCACATACCTTAAAAAAAAGGAAAAATTTGGAAATTAATTTACATTTAAGTGGAATTTTGAAGAAAGAGAAAAATTGCAATACACTTTTTTTCTGAGAAACTTGAGAAATTCAAAGATATATTCTAAAACGTGAAAAAAGAATTTTTTTTTATTTATTTTAATCGAAATTAGGGAAATAGTTGAAGCTAGCTAAAACATGATGAAATGTAAGCATATATTGCTGGATAGTAAAGAATTCAGGGTAGCTGAAGAATTCATAAAATAATTTTTGGCCACTACTATTGAGAACCGTGAAATAGAAGAATATCGAAGAAAAGGAGAGCAATGTCATTTAAATTGTTCTAGAATTAGGGAGAAACTGTGGTTTAGAATGAGAGCGTGAACTGGAACAAGCGAGAATTCAAGAGGGTTTCGCGCAATGAAAATAAAAGTCCGTTAATAAGCTGCACAGCAATGGCAATAAAGAAGACAAGCAAGAAAACAAGAAGAAAAACAAGACAATTGGAGATTAAACTTGAAGCTTGTATTAGGAGGAAGACCAAGAAAGAAATAAGCAAGAAAGGAAGGCAAAGGAATATTTGAAGTAGTTAGTTGAATTTGAAGAAGAAAATAGAAAGAAGAAATGCTGAAGAAAATACAAATGAAGAATTAGAAATCAAGACAGATGGAAATTTAACAAGAAGAAGCTTTTTGTCAAAGAGAGCTTGAAAGAAAAGAAAGATTGAGAATAGGAAATATAGGAAAGGTAAAAAGAAATATACTTGAAGCAATTAGTTGAGGGTTTCAAGAAGAGAAGAGAAATGAAACATACGCTTTAACTAAGGAATAAAAAGAAAATGTGAAGTTATCTAAAATCGCAAGTGTACTAAACATTTACTGGCGGGGGGGGGGGGGAATGAACATTGCTCAATCCTACAAAATCATTTACGGAATAAATTGACAGATGTGTCTAGCTCTTCGTATCAAGCTGATAAATTAAATCAAATAAAATTGAGAAGACAGGAAGATCTAAAAAAATCGCAAGAAGAATTGCTTCAAGAACAGTTTGAAAGCAGATGAAAGTAAAGAAAAATAAAATGGAAAAATTAAAATTAAGATAGAGGATGACGAAGAAAGTCCTAATGTAAAGGACTGAAATCATATATAAGAAATGAAATTGAAATAAATCACTGAAAAAGATGTGAATGTAAGGTTTGGAAATTTTGGTAGAGGAGACAAATTGCTAGAGAAAAAAGAAAAAAAGGTTTTGCAAGACTGAAATAAAAAAAAAAAAAAAGATTCATGGAGCGTGTTAGCAGAAAGAAATATAGTGAAAATCGGGAAAGTGATAGGGAACTGCCAATAAAGTGGCAATAGCTGAAAAAGTCAGAGGTCAACCAATCCATTTTCAAACCCGGTGAAACATTATTGTAAGGTGTGACACTTCGGACAGTGGTCTAATGGTCTCATTAGAATTCGGAAGAATGGTAAGACATCTACAGCTGCAAAGATGAAGTACTTGCCTGGAATGAGGAAAGAAAGTCATTTCTCTCACAAAAATTTAGATTTCTTGGCCCACTATTGTATGAATTATGAGTAATCCTGCGGAATGTCCGAACAGTTAATGCGAGAGGAAAATATACGCCTTTCCCCATGTCGATAACTGATGAAATACAAAGGGAGCTAAGAAATGGGAAAGAAAATTCTATTTTTATCTTTTCCTTTAACCGAAGAGAATTTCAATAGTTCTGAGAGACCTTAAATAAGAGACTGATTTGAAAAGGGGAGGGGGAAAGAACTCTAAATAAATTTTGCTTGTATTAATGTGTCCTTTTGATATTTTTGTGATTCAATTTGAAAGTTTCAATGTGCATAAGCCCTGTATTAATTTATAAATTTTTATTTTAAATTCAAATTAAAGATTATTAATTAAATATTTTTATGTATTATCTGAATCAGTATACGATTTTTATAAGGGTTTATTTGACGAAACATTTTTCTAAGAATTATTGAGTTAACATTTTTTAAAGATAATGGATTAAATAATAAGTAGTAAAATGTGTGTAAATATCAATACTCTAAAATACATGAAATCTGCTGATTTGAAATTAGGATATTTGATCTATTAAGTAACATAAATTCAATTGATTGTGAGAAAATTGCTTCCATAAGGTATATTTAATTTGATATTCGTATTGGAACATTTTACTGTGGAATTTTGTTTCTTTTATACCTGAATTTTAAGGAGAGTTGATTGAAGTAAAAAATGTTTTACTCGGAAATGTATTCTCAGAAATAAAATTTGGAAAAAAAAAAAAAAAAAAAAAAATGAAAGTTCTTTATATATTTTAATGGATTTTCTTCTACTCACATTATAACTGTCTGGGTCAAAACTTTAAAAGTTTTTTCTCACATTTTAAAGAGCTCAATTGAACTGAAATTTTCTACATACGATTGTTTTGGATGACAATTTAACTATAATCAATAAAAATTAATTGATTAAATTAATTATTTAAAGAATTAAATTTTACTCAAAATTCCATTTGCTTACAAAGGGAAACAGTTGAATATTGAAACCAGCAACTTAAACTATCTGCTCTTATTGTTTAATAATTCGAGATAAAAACCAACATTTTTAAAAACAACGTTTTTATATGGTGGCAAAGTTTATTAAAAAGAATTATTGAAATATTAGTTAAAACTGATCACAAATATCTAAATATTGCATTGTTAGGCAAGTAAGAACGGTTCCCAAAATTTCAGAGCTCTAACTTGATGGGAAGTTGGTTAAATTAATGATAGAAAATTTGATGACACACTGATACGCACACAGACAGACACACACCAAGTGAAATACATAAAAACGTAAAAACTAACTAAAATTAATTAATTCATCCGGTAAATTAATGGTTGGAATGCAGTTTAACCCAACCACCCTTGGCGACAAGAACTATTTGGCAGTATTTTGCCAAATGTGGCTACCCTGTTCCGTTTCACGGATTTAACGCTCAGCCAAAAAAAAAAAAAAAATCGCCAAGTTTGGTGCCAATTTTTGAAATCGCGCCAAGTGTTTGGGCTAAACTGCATTATTAAAGAAAATATTAGTTAAAACTTGTCGCAAATGTCTAAATATTGCATTGTTAGGCGAGTACGAACGATTCCCAAAATTTCAAAGCTCTAGCTTGATGGGAAGTTGGTCGATCGAAAATTTGATGACACACACACACACACCAAGTGAAATTCAGAAAAACATTTTAAAAAAGTAAAAAAAGTGCATTACGCAAATCTTTGCGATTTGGTTTTAAAATGTATCGTCAATTTTTAATGCATTTTGAGTTATTTTACTTCTTTTGTAAGTGAATATTCGTTCACTTTACAATGCTTAATTGAGCTAAAAAAAAATTTACTCGAATTTATTTTAGATTACAAATTTAATAAATATCAAATAATAAAATGAATTATTAAAACTAATTATTGAATAAATTCATTTTTACTTAATGTTTCCTTTTGCTCTTAAAATTTAAGGTATAAAAAAAACTATGCTACACAAAGTGTGAAGTTTGAAAGCAAACCCATGTTTAAAAAATTCGTTTTTTACAGGTGTCGTCATTTCTTGTTAAACAAAATAAGTAGTAATAGCAGATTCACAGCGAGTACAATAGAAGTGGGCATGGCCCCTGTCAATCTAACTCCCCTCCTCTCTCACCATCTTCTTACAGAATAATTATCCCCCCCCTCTTCTGTTCCCCAGGTTCTTAGATAGGGTTGAGAATCTCTCCCCCTTTTTCGTTCACCCTCTTCTTGTAGGAGGGTTAAACTTACCTCCCCCCTCCCCTCCCCCCAAGTTCTTATACCGAGTTGAGGGTCACCACCTTTCTCTTACACTCACGCGAAAAATTCCGTAACTTAACTAGAAAACTTTTCCCCCTAATTGGACGAAATTCTGAAAAGACTTTAAAAAATAAAAGACTTTTATACACCTCCGTTATGCGCCCAGTTATAACCTATGCCGTCAGTATAGAGTGGAGTGGTACACGGCTTCTTGAAGTTCTCTGATTGGCTGTAGATATGAAATAGTATGTCCCCGAAATTATTATTAAATATTTCAGAAATTATTACTATTATTACAACTGAAAAGAAACTGCTTTTAACACAAAGATATTGGAATTCACTGTGGACTTTAAAAGCATTATTACTTTATATTTTGTCATTTTAGACAACTCTGTAATGAATGTACTATTCTACCCGAGATTTTTTTAAAAAACTTAGTCATACAATTCCTTAATATCTGAATATTTTGCTGTTTAGATGCATTATATTATTTTTACTATACGCTTATTACTTTTTTAGAAAAATAAAACATTTACATAGGTTTCACACTTGTATTATTCATTCTATAAGATATAAAAGGAGCATTAATGATGAGTAAATTAATACATTTTCTGAAACGAAAATAAATTTGACAATCGAAGTCAGTTATCATTTTTTGTACTTATTAAAACTTTTAATATGTTTCTGCAAAACTTATATGAAAATTACTAGTTCATGTTGTCTATTACGTATATGACGATGTGAATTCTTTCTTTTCGTAATTTTTCTTGGCACTTGAACTAACCATCCAAAAACTGAATTTAACATGAAAACATCAAACTAGTACTTTTGTAGAAAAATAAATTTATTTCGTATAATGTTAATACAGCTAACTATCAAGTTAGATTTTTTTTTCTAGCAATAATTTTTCTGTGAAACCTGAGCAAAGAAACCCTGTGTATATTTTCACAGAGAATTCTGCCTTAAGTTTGGCCCGAGATATTTTAGTCTTACTGAAATGTTATCTACATATGAACAAGGTAGTTCTGTTTATATTCAAGATGAATTAAAAGTTTTACATAACTTAAAATAAATGTAGCTAATACAATCTGAATAAATTGAAAAAAAATTAACACTAAGTTCCTGTCCTTACACACAAAGTGGAGGGATCGGATATTATTTAGTTTAATCAAACGCATTAATTGAATTCACATTTCTGAATAAATTAGTTTGTTTTGCTTAATTTATAGCATCTTAAATTATAAAACCATTACATTGATAAACAATTTGTTTATAGAAAAATTACTTATAATACTGCTGATTTTGAATATCAAGTTAGAATTCCTTAACAAATTTTACATGAATAGGAAAATAATTTTAAGTCATATTCTTACTCATTGAATTTGACTACATTCTTTGAAACCAACAAGCTTATACTCAACATTTTTCCAAAATTTCTACCTATATTTTTACTGATATATAGAAAAATTTATTGAAATTTGAACAATAATGGTAAATATTAGCTAATTTTTCGCGTAAAATGTACGGTAACAGAATGATTATTTTTACAACTGTCTTTAACTCAAAATTTTCGAAAATTGGTATTAACTTTACCTGAGCATAATTACTTCATCCTTCAACATTTTACAAAACATTGCATTGATAATACTACTTTCTATAAGATTTTTGCACTTTGTCTTAAATTTTCTTAATATGTTACTGTTTAGATATATGACTTGGGCTTTATATAGATACCTTTTTTTACTATGTGCTTATTATTACTTTTATTCATTTACTTAATTATTTTTAGTTTTATTTAAAGAATAATTTAGCAATACGAGAAATGTTGAATTTTTACTTAGTACCATGACGACACATGCTATCTTATCTTTGGATTCTGAAGACATGTTGAATTAAAAAATTTTATTATGGGTACTTGTAGATTATATGGTGTAGATTTTAAAATGATAACTTGTAGGTTTTAAAATGATTATATTTAAAGCAACCATTTGAAATAATCACGAGTTGTACAGAATTAACAAATTTATTAGTTTGTTTTGAAGTTTCCATTTGAGTTTCCATTTTGAGTACGTACAAAAATGAGTACGTGCGAGTCTTAAATTTGAGTACGTTGGGATCGGAGCTATTTTGAGTATGTGACGCATTCAAAAGTGAGTACGTGAAGTTGCCATTTTGAGTATGTGCCTGTTACTAAAAATGAGTATGTGCGAGTCTCATATTTGAATATGTTGGCATCGGAGCCATTTTGAGTAAGCAAAGTATTCAAAAGTGAGTACGTTGTACTCGATTTTGAATACTCATTATGTTGTTTCTAGGTTATACATATTTTTTCCTTGATTGTCAAAAAATTCTCACTAAATTACATTTTTTTTCTTTAGATTGCGAGTCTTAGCATTATCAAATATACTTATAACATTTACAAGTGATGTAACAGTCTAATTTGTGATAATACACATAATGAATATTCAGCAAGCAAAATACTTTTTTTATAAAAACATAATGAAATAAACCATTTTAAAAATGAAATATATTTATTCCACTCAAATTACATTCGCATTCCATCCAGTTTATAGCTTTATGCACACTGCAATTGTTTTTTTTTTTTTTTTTTTTTTTTTTTTTTTACAAATTTTACATTGTTTACTTTTACAATAATAATTTTCGATTGTAATTCCTGGTAAAATTTGTTTTAACAAATTACTTAAATTTCTATAGCCCCCATATACCTTCAATCTGGAAATATCCATGGGCTCTATTAAATCCTTCTTCAAATTCTTGTACCACCCTTTATAAACATTAAAAGTTCCTTTTCCCCTTTAGGGGTTGCAATAGTACATTGTAATGGAATTGCATTTTTGTAGTAGGAAGAAAATGCAATTATCCCAATCGTGTCCCGATGACGAAATGTAGACGGTTCTAAATGCGACCATATTTCTTCATCATCTATTGCCGTTTTCAACATTTTCCTTAAAATCTGTCTGCCTTTATACTGTGCCGTGAAATTTTTTTTCCTCAAATTATTCACATTACTGTATAATAAATTATAATGAAAATTCATTTTTTTTTTTCATTTTGGAGAGAAACATGTTTCTAATAATATATTAATTACTAAACAAATTTTTAAAATGTTTTTAAAACGTTTTTATGTATTTCACTTGGTGTGTGTGTGTATGTCATCAATTTTTCGATCGTTAATTTAACCAACTTTCCATCAAGCTAGAGCTCTGAAACCTTGTGAATCGTTCTTACTCGCCTAACAATGCAATATTTAGACATTTGGGACAAGTTTTTAACTAATATTTTCCTTAACAATGCAGGTCAGCCCTACAACTAAGCGGTTTCAAAAATTGGCACCAAACTTGGCATTTTTTTTTTTGGCTGAACGTTAAGTCCGTAAACGGACCAGGGTAGCCACATTTGGCAAAATACCGCCAAATAATTCTTGTCGCCAAGGGTGGTTGGGTTAAACTGCATTCCAACCATTTAATTTATCTAATGAATTAATTAATTTTAGTTAGTTTTAACATTTTTATGTATTTCACTTGGTGTGTGTGTGTGTGTGTGTCATCAAATTTTCTATCATTAATTTAACCAACTTCCCATCAAAATTTCAAGCTGGAGCTCTGAAATTTTGGGAACCGTTCTTGCTTGCCAAACAATGCAATATTTAGATATTTGCGACCAGTTTTAACTAATATTTCAATAATTTTCTTTGATAAACTTTGCCACCATATAAAAACGTTGTTTTTAAAAACGTTAGTTTTTATCTCGAATTATTTATTATTTAAAAAACATTTATTGTATAAGGTTATAAAAAGCCTTAATATTTCAGACATTTTGTATATTTGAACACCATGTGTCCGGAAGTGTTAAATTCTTTCTCGTTGGATGATGATTTTAGCATTTACATTGTGAAAACGTGCGATAAAATAGAAATTGATTTTTGTCCTCGTGAACCTGGTCTATACGAGATGATGACACTTTAACTTTATCGCCTTTAACGTGGCAGTATCTCGCGGACGGGATGGACACTTTTTAAATACCTCTTCAGAAAGAACCAGTAGTTATAAATAATTCTCTCGTGTTTTCTACCCAACAAGTGACAAATGATTCATTTCTCGTCATTTTGCAAAAGTTTCGAATAGAAAAAGATTTTGCTCGGCACTTTCTTTCGCCCATATACATTTTAAATAAAAATCAATGGCAAAAGTTATTCATCGAAATGAATGATATATCAGAGTGTGTTATAGGCAGTCTAATTGAACATTTTATCAATACTCTATTACCGATGGTTTCCTAAGGAGGAGGCAAAGACAAAACTTGTGACATTGGGCTATTCGCGGTTTCTCTTCACTAACCTTGGGGACTTTCAATTGAGATTGATTGCTTCCGCTAAACAACCTTTGCCCAATTAAAAATGAAACGTGATGAAGAACATAATATACAAAGCAGTTAGGAATGAAGTGAAGCGGTTAAATTAAGAAGTATATAAACTCCATCTGAAGGAGTAGAGTATCTGAAGGAGGATCAGAGAGGCGTTGTAGTGAGAGGAGGTGGAATCTAAATGCTATAGTATTGAAAGGCAGGTTTATAGATTAGTGTTGAGGTCCGAGTGTAAACCACTCGCATTGAGAATTGTTCTAGTGTTTTCAGCAGTTGTTCCAGATTCAGAGTTGCAGTTGGTAAGAAATATTGGTAAGAAGCTGTTAGATTATTATTGGTGGGTTGAATTAAAGTGTTAATAAACTTAACTTGGAGAGCACTATTATTAATGTCATAGTAGATATATATTAATAAATGTTGAAAGCTGTTTTGGTGGTTCTGTAATTATTGGTGTCGTATTGTTTAATATTAGATATTAGTGATGGCACAAGATAACGCCCGGGTTGACCGGGTGTTACAAACTATCGAATCAAAACTGGCCGATTCGATGTACGAAATCTTGTGCGATCATTTTAAGACATCAATTAATAATGCGTCAGGCTGCTATGTTTGTTTTAACAATATAGACAATCAAGAGAGTCACGATTGTAAAACTTAGGATTCTGCACAAAAATTAGCCCTTTACAGGGAACTCACCTGGTGTGGTATAGATTTCCAACAATTGGCTCGAGAATTCATATTCAAAAATGAACATTGGGCAGATTACATGAAACAATTTCTACTGGATAAGGAAAACTTTAAGAATTTTATTGGAAAAGTAGAAGATATGTATTTGACGAGCCATAAATAAGATTATTTGATAAAAAAAATATTTGTAAAAGCAATAATTCGAGTTACTAATAATACTTGTAATTTAAAATGCTATACCTATTTGTAAAAAAATAAATTTTTGTTTCAAAACTAAGGGTTTATTTTTTTTATGTCTGTGGATATATTGGAATTATTGAAATAAATAATAATAATATAAAAAGATTTTTAAATATATTATTATTTACTTTAAAAGTATTTTATTCTTAAGATATTTAAATTCTAGTTAAAACTATTCTATTCGAATAACTTTTTCGATGTCAATCTAAGCACATTGTTTTCTTTCGAATATCAATACATTTTTTTTTTAATGAGATAGTTTCTATTCGACTAATTATTTAGAAATGTCAACGGAATTTCATTATTCTGATGGAATACCAGAGCCCGTCGAAGACTTTGTATATGTAATCTTTGAAGAACCGAATAAATCCATCACACCTTACAGTTTTGTGAATCGAAATATATTTTAAGTTTGTTCAACATGTTATTCGAAGATACAAGTACGTCACATCGAAAATTATTTTAAAAGAATTTTGGAAGTATTAGAATTATCGATATACTATTTTTAAATTTAAATGTGTTAAAGGAATATAACTCATCGAAGATTGGGAAAACTGTTTCAAACTTTGAAAGTTTCGTCATACAGATTTACGAAACACTAAAAAATTGCTCACATTAATATATCCAGAAGATTACATTTACTTCCATTATTATTTTGATTTTTTTTTATATATTATGAGTGCATTCGACGCACACCTATACTATTCTGGAATTATGATATAGAAAACTTGATAAATACGTTTGAGATTCGTTGATTCCGAAAGTTTCAGAGCTCTAGCTTGATGGAAAGTTGGTTAAATTAGCGATCGAAAATTTGATGACACACACACACCAAGTGAAATGCATAAAAATGTTTTAAAAACATTTTAAAAATTTGTTTAGTAATTAATATATTATTAGAAACGTGTTTCTCTCTGAATGAAAAAAAATGAATTTTCCTTATAATTTATTATACAGTAATGTGAATAATTTGGGGAAAAAATTTTCACGCAAAATATAAAGGCAGACAGATTTTAAGAAAAATGTTGAAAACTGCAATGGATGCTGAAGGAATATGGTCGCATTTAGAACCGTCTACATTTCGCATCGGGACACAATTGGGATAATTGCATTTTCTTCCGACTCCGAATATGCAATTCCATTACAATGTACTATTGCAACACCTAAGGGGGAAAAAAGGAACTTTTAATATTTATAAAGGGTGGTACAAGAATTTGAAGAAGGATTACATAAAGTCCATGGATATTTCCAGATTAAAGGTATATGGGGGCTATAGAAATTTCACTAATTTGTTAAAACAAATTTTACCTAGAGTTCCAATCGAAAATTATTATTGTAAAAGTAAACAATGTAAAATTTGTAAAAAAAAAAAAAAGATTGTAGTGTGCAAAAAGCTATAAACTGGATGGAATGCGAATGTAATTTAAGTGGAATAAATATATTTCATTTTTAAAATGGTTTATTTCATTGTGTGTTTATATAAAAAAAAATTTTGCTTGCTGAATATTCATTATGAGTATTATCATAAATTAGACTGTTACATCACTTGTAAATGTTATAAGTATACTTGATAATGATAAAACTCGCAAACTAAAGAAATAAATATAATTTAGTGAGAATTTTTTGACAATCAAGGAAGAAATATGTATATACCTAGAAACGACGTAATGAAGAAACTGATTGGCGAATTATAAAAAGCATTAGTTTTCGTCACCGAGGTTTGTCAAGCATAAAATTTTAAATTGAGTTTTACTTTATAATAAATGCATTCATGGTAAATTACTGGAATTTTAAAATCATTTCCATCAAGGCATTGTTTTAATACGAATCATTGAGTTTCTTTTCATTTCGATTCTGATGTGTGTAAAAGGACATTCGGAAACATTAGTTGTAATCAGAAATGGACCCAGAAGGTATTTGGGAACATTTACCAGCTCATACTTTTCGACATGGGCAAATTCCAGGAACCATTGCATTCTCTCGAGTCCAACACAAAGAAACTTTTTCATACATGTACGATTGCTACAATAACGAGAAATGCGACTTTTGACTACCACGAAAATTCTTTTGAAAGAAAGCTCCAGAATTTCATCGAAGCTATGGATATTATACACTTAAGTGTATATCGTGGAAGTGAAGGTTTCATGAATTTACTTCAAAAATTTTTAAAAAATATCTGTAATTCAAAACTATTCTTGTGATCAACAGAGGAAGTGTGAAATGCATCACCGAAAAAACTTTAGTTTACAAAAAGCTAAGACTTGGCTTTCTCATGTATATAAACTAAAAGATGTAAATATATTTCATTACTAATAAATATATTCTTTCATTTTTCTATGTGAAGTTCAGAATCATATTTTGCTTTTGACTGTTAAGATCATGCCAAAAATTTATCACCCAATCATCCTTAAAAAAAGAACATTTGTTTAATCTATTTTTCAGAATAGTGATCTCTCGGCAAAGGAAACTGACATTATATTGAGCATTACTTTTTTTGTGTAATTTTAGTAGAGTTACTGTTTATATATTTAAACCCGCTTTTAATTTTTTAAAAAACAGTGTAAAATACATATTGATAAAGTAAACTTTATTATGAATTCACTGATGATAATTTTTAAAAGAATTTAAACCTCATTCTTTCAAAATGAGAAAAAAATTTCATATCTATATTATTATATAATAATATATTTATATATCTATATATTGAGATTGTAAATTTTTACAGCTCTAAAAAGGAGTCATTGGAAAACAATTTCATTAAACAGCTGATAATTTATGTATTTCAATGTGGTTTTGAAAACATTAAAAAATACTCGATTCTGAATGGTCAGTGAAAAAAATTTTTTTTTTGGTTTTTCGAGTATATATACCAGAGTCTAAAGAAAAATCGTCAGTTGAAGGCAATATTTTTACATAAAGATGTCATATTATTATAATATAGATATGAAAATATTCTGGATCTGAAAATATTTTTTTCGCATTCTATCTAGTCTTGAACGATCTGGAGACTACGAGTTCGAATTTTGTGAAAAAATAACTTTAGTCAGTTCATAATAAAATTCACTTTCTGAATATAAAAATATACATTAAACAGCTGTTAATTTATATATTTGAATGACTTTGAAAACATTAAAAAAAATACTCGATTATGATTGTTCAGTGGTTGTTTAGAAAAAACCTTTTTCTTTCCAGATTCGTTATTTTTAAAAACATTCCAAGTTCAAAAAATATATTTAACTGGAAATTGTTTTTACGGATCTATCCATCGATATTTGGATTCTCAAAGTAGAAATTGTTTTTACTGTTCTATCCATAAATTTTCGGTTTAAAACTAGGTCCATAAAATCAAGAATTTTTGTAGAACAGGAACTAAAGGAGATTTTGAAAACTGAATGACGTAAAACTAGAATAGATGAAAAAAGTTAGTTAAAGGAGAAATCGTAATTAACCAATTAGAATATTTTACTCTTGTTATAATAAATATATTTAATAACAATTATAATTTTTTTTTATAATTATTATTATTGAGCTGCTAAAAATACTTTCCAGAACTTTAGTTTCAAATCTCACTCAAAAAACCATTCATTTCCATCGTTTGATTATTCGACAATAAATTTTGCCACATTTTTTTCATTCTTTGATCCAATTCATTTTATTCGAATTATAATTATTTAACTTTTAAATAATTATTAAAATAATCATGACAAATTTGGTCGTAATTCGTAAATAAAACATGTGATAAAAGCGTTAATACAACTTATGATTATTTCAATAATTGCTTTAAATATAACAAGTTTTGAATCATGAGTTTCATTTACAATGGACTAAATTCACAGGATCACGTGATATACATCATAAACAAAAACCTGCGTGGTCTGTGTGTACATAGGATTTTCTTATATGCAAGTTGTATATATATTGTATATCCACACTTTATTTCGATTATTGTATTTAATATCATATTTCTTACAATATTCAGTTATTTATATACGGCAGGAAATAATATGAGTATAATTTTGTGTATGTCTTAATATCGTTTAATAGTTAAAATATCGTTCGGTAAGCTAAGCCTATTTAAACTTGTTTCCGACGTTTGTTTGTATACTTGAGTTATAAGCTTTAGATTATTTTCTGCTTTAAACAGATACATTTTCGAACTACTAATAGCCATTGAGTTATTTTCACCTTTTTGTTTTGGTAAAGCTTATTTTATATTCCAAATGATTTGATTTAGAAATATTGTTATGGTACTTATCCATTTCGTCGGTGCAAATCTCGCAAAGCAGACTTCATTGGCGACAACAAACAGATTCTGTTTGACGTTGGTTGTATCATTTTTGGCGACTTTATTGCTTGTGCGGGTGAAATAGAAAACTACCTTAAATTTTAAAGAAGACCAGAAGAAGATTTTAAAGAAGATCAAATCATTTTAAAGAAGATCAAAGATTTAAAAACACTTTTTTAAACACTAGAAAATGACAGTTAAATTAGGATGTTTTCATAATTCTAACAAAATGTCTCCATATAAACCAAATAAATTTGCTGCCATTATTCCAGCTCTTTGATAGAAGAGAGATTCAATGCCTTTATACTGCAGTAATCCAAAATTTCGATTTTTTTTTTTTTTTTTTTTTTTTTTTTTGCATTTATTTAGGTGGAAAGATTCATAATAAAGTTGTGCGATCATTTCTTATTCAATTAAAAAGCAGTTTATCTATTAAAATGTAAGTTATTTAACTTTATGAAGCATAACACATTTCATAAAAGCAGTGCAAAACAAACGAATAATAGACTTGTTTACATCGACGAATATCACGTGGTTAAGTTATCATGTGATCGTGATGTCACTTGAATTTAGTCTATTGTGATGAATTGTGGCCACTAATTAACTATAAACTGATTCATTTCCTTAGAGGATTTACAATTTTTTTTTATAATTAACGTATTCAACAAAATGTTATTTTTTTGGTATGGAGCCATTGTTCGAAAACATTTTTGACCTACTGTACAAGCTTGGAATTACTCCTTTTTGTATTTGGCAATGAGTCTTTAGATGCCAAAAATTTTCCGTATACCATGTTAGGTTTAAATACCACAAATATTAAATTGGTGGGGAAAAAAACGAGGTACTTTTTCATTTCGCTGGCGCAAATCTCACCAAGCAGACATTATTGGCGAAAACACATAGTATACATACAAAAAGACATACTTCTGTTTGGAGTCGGTTGTATCATTTTTGGTGACTTTTTTGCCTACCCCCGACGAAATAGAAAAGTATCAAAAACGAATTTGATGCAAGGGGTATATTAAATACATAAATGCCGTTTAGTCCAACCACTTGGAGCGATTTCAAAAATCGCCAAAATTGCGAAAATCACAAGGGTCTGAAGCCATTATAGAGCTGAGAATTATTAGCTGGTTGGGATAAACTGCATTCCAACCACATATTGGCAAATAATCCTCAAAAATCTTATCGTAGGTTAGAAAAAGGTCTCTTTTATTTTTCAAATTGTAAATAAGTTATTGCCAATTTCTAACAGTCAACCGCTACGCTGAAGAAATAAACTAGGTACTTTTCAGTTTTAACCATATCAATATGCCATAAGGTTTAATTATAACAGAAAAATACTGAAACGAAATCTAATAGTACTATCTAGGCTCGAGAAAATATGTTAAAATAAAATAGCGCAAGTATTGAGGTTTAATGAAAATCACCTAAAGAAAGAACGAAAATGGAACATTTGAATTCAAAATAATATTACCATAATAGTACTTCCCTGGGTTGGAATGCAGTTTAACGTAACCACTTGGCGACAGGAATTATTTGGCGATATTTTGCCCATTGTGGCTACCATGCTTTCTCTGGTGAAAATGCAGTTTAGCGTAACCACTTGGCGAGTTAAAAAATCGCCAAATTTGGCGATTTTTATGGCGGAGCCTGAAGCCTTATTCGAAAGGGTTGCCACGGCTAAAGTCACCTCAGTGGAGAGAAAGCATGGTAGCCCCAATGGGCAAAATATCGCCAAACAATTCCTGTCGCCAAGTGGTTACGCTAAACTGCATTCCAACCCTTTCTCTCCACTGAGGTGGCTTTAGCCGTGGCAACCTTTCGAATAAGGCTTCAGGCTCCGCCCTAAAAATCGCCAAATTTGGCGATTTTCCAAATCTCGCCAAGTGGTTACGCTAAACTGCATTTTCACCCTTTCCGGTTACAGAGGCCTCGTTAAATTACGATTACGCCCAAGTTCACCTCCAAACTCATGAAGTCTACCTTACGATACAACCTACTTTGGCGATATTTCTCATCGCCAAAGTAGGTTGTATCGCTTGGTAACTCATCGAAGGGTACCGTTATAACAGGGAGAGAGAAGTATTTATTTAATTATCCAAGATCATTGGTTAAAATTATATTATAGCGCATACCTTCGTGAACGAAAATAAAACATGGCACCAAATAGTACCAAGCAAATAAAGCTTGTAAAAAATCGAAAAAAGCAGTGTCTATCGCACTTTTTATCGTCATTTGTTTCCTACGGTTAAAGTCGGGAATAGGGTGTCCCCTAGGCGATTGGCGACCTTTTAGGGACGATAATGATTTAAATGTGGCGATTTGTTATGATAACCCTAAGAATACTCAATGCTTAAGTCACGCACGTTTGACGATCTATCTAGGAAGTCGCCAAGTTTCGTCGTCAATCGCCTAGGGGACATTCTATTCCGAACTTTAACCGTTTCCCACTGCTGAGGCATAGAATAAAATAGGATACAACCAGATCGCTTTAAAAAGTATAATCTATAGTTACATTACCTGAAATTGTGTACTGTATTTGTTGCAATTGGCGTATTACTGTATTTATTACAATTGATATAACAGAAAAATTCTGAAGACTTGAATAAAATGGGAAGTTCTAGAGAATTATGATATTTCAACTGGTTTTCAACTATTTGTTTACTGGAGGTTTTGATACTTTAAACTAAATAGATAGGAAGTACTGAACTATTGCTTTATAAGCCTTTTGGATAGTTTTTAAGATTACGTGAGTATTTAAAAATGCTTGGTCTAAAAAATGTTGCCATTTCAGTGAAACAAGTCAAGAATTTAAAAAGTTTGATTTCTACTTTTCTTTCACATGCACTCTGGGCTCTGGATACCAGGCTTTTCCAGAAAAATATTCTTGAGTGCCTGAATCTCATAAAGCAGGACCTTTATGAGAACCCCCTATTGGTTATTGACTTTCTGAGAGTAAACGATATCATGGACTAGATATAGCTTGGCTAGACACGGAGATGAGCTACAACAACAACACTTATTTTCTTTTTCAATCTAATATCCTTTAGTATTCGTCTCAAATAATGCAGAATGTTATACAATTCAGTTACACATCATTTCAGAATTTATAAATTAATATTAATCCATCTCATTTTAGAAGCAACTACAGTACTTCGTCTTTTAATCATATACAATATACAATTCTCTAACACGGTCCTTAGAATTGACCTTTGTGCACATCATTTGTCTCCAATCTGCGTCAGAATTCAGAACACAAATGAGAGCTTGAACATAGAAATAAACAAAGAAATGAATAGACAGATTTCAAAGCATTTTGTTTATTTGCTACTTATAAAGGGGGAGGGAACAGTGCTAATAAATTTATTTAACAATTTAAATTTTAAACTATCTATACAAGTAGAAGTAAAAACGAAACTCTCTCTAACTTATAATGCCTATTAATAAACCTATGATGTTTTTAAAAGTGCGAATTCTGTAACTTTAACCTTTTTCTGTCAAAACGTTTTCAAATAATATTTTCAAAGAAGCCTTTGATATTGAATTCAGAATTAAATTATAGAATATGTTTTTAATTCCAACTCAAATACCTTTTTATTCCAATGTTTATGTTGTTTATGTTATAAATTTTAATAGCCTATACTTCGTGATAAAATAAATTTATTTCGAAGTGTAATACTATAAATTACTGTTTTCTAATAAACCAGTGCCATTATCTAAGAGCAGCAATACTGTGGTGGATGACATCACCAATACGTTGTCAATGCAAACCAGTGACTTTATTTCCTTCAGTTCAACTCTTTTTAGAAAACCACACCACCTGGCTTACACAGACACCGTTTTAATGATGTCATCTACAGCAATATTGCCGTCGCCATATAATGGCTCCGTTTTTCTAGGAAATCATAGTTTATCAAATAAAAATCTACGCATCAAGAAAAAAAAAGCTAATTGCAGTGGAATTTCGGATATAAGGGCATTTCGAATGAACATAAAAGATTAAAATGTGTTGTTCGATGAATATATAGTCGAAGCTCCAGATAATGTATAACTGTAAAGGAGATATTCTCGATCTGATGGTCAATATGTATGCTGTATTTCGAATGCGGATACTTGCATTGATTGCAACAATTTCTTTCAGATGGATTTTTACTCATTTATGAGTATACGTCATAAGTTAGAAAGAGACTGAATGGGAAAATCAAAGAATCGTTCGACATTTTGGAAGAAATGATGAGGCAATTAGACGTTGCTGACGAAAGAAGGTGAACAACAGTCGATTTCAACCTCACAATCCTAGCTTTCCATCTAGGCCCGCAACAAAACGGAAAGTTGAAGTGATTGTCAATTAGGCATCCCAAAACCAAATTCGTCACTATCAATCATCTGATGCGTAATCGGCTCACAAGTTACCTACAGTCGCCTTAACTCCGCTCTTCATGTTGGAACCTTAGGTCCTGATTCAATATTAATCTTCATCGAGGAAAGTTTGTTGTGAGTTTGGTGACTCTACGCTTCCTGCCATGATATTTAAATGACTTTTAAAACGATAAGTTTCATGTCAGAAAAAGGGACTGCTAATTATAAAGGATTAGTTGCCAATCTTGCGGCTGAGTCCACTTGTTCATTGTCTAAAATTCCTACATGGCTAAGTATCCAACAAAATTTGACGTTATAATTATCGATGTACAGATGCAAAATGATGTATGCGATATCAGTCACTACCGGATGACTCTGATCATTCAAATTTTCCAGTGTTTTCAATACTCTCATGTTGTTAGTATTAATGAACTTACGAAAACTGGAATTTGCAACCAATTGAAGGGCATAGTGAATGGCTACAACCTCAGCAGTATGGATATTGCAAGAAGTGTCAAGCCGGTAACTGTTAGCAAATTCATTAGAAAAGACACCGCATCCAACATATCCGGTTCAATCAAGCCGTCTGTGTATATGGGAATAAAATCCGAATACTGACAGCGGTGGAAATGAAAGAGGCATTGTAAAACGATTAGATGTATTGTGTTCTTACTTTACAACACATCAAAAACACGTTTAGATATTCGTATCTTGAAAAGATCTATGGGAGGAATTTAAATAAATTCCTTTGTTGTATAACCAAGTCAGATAGGTTTGAGTTCCTCCTTCAAATTATTCACCCTTTTGGAAAATGGATGAATGCTAGACGGACGAGTTTCATATAATCCCTGAAAAGATGGAATGATATGTATATTCTGCAATGAGTGAAAAAGTACGGATAACATAGGGAAATAGTAATTGAGTAACTATTTCTTACGTCTCAGAACTAATGGTAACTGGTTGCATTCTACATAGAGACTCTGCACAGAAGATGTTCGAAATGCACCACGGTAAATTTTCAGAGCTTTGTAGAGGACGGCGTCAAGTTTTCGAAAATAAGTGTTGCTGGTAGATCCTTAGTCTGTACGAGACAGAATGCCTGACTGATATACTCGAAATAAAGATGAAGAATTCGCTCCCCATGAGACATTGGATAACATCTTCGAGGTATTCAGAGATTTCTAACACTTCTTCCACAGGTGCAAGATGTGCGGAAGGGAAGCGAGCATGCTGTTGAAAATAACTCCCAAGAAGTGGACGTCACGGATAACGGGTATTGAAGTAATGCGGATGGGAACGCCAGGATCAGAATGAAGAGCCGCTTTCTGCAAAAATTCACTCATAAGCATTTACTGGTAAAGTTACTCTGACCATTTACGTCACACCTTTCTACCAGTTTATTGACTGCGATTTTAAGTCATCGCTCAATTAAATTTATGGTCGACCCTTCGCAGGATATCTGCAAATTGTTGATGTATAGAAATCTGTAAACCGATGGTTGCAGTTAGGAAAATAAGAGTGAAGAATGACAAATGAATAAAGTTAGACAAGCATTATGATGTCGTTAAGAGTAGATCTTCCTGTACCACTCTGAAAAGGAGGAATGTAACGGTTCTTTTCCAATTCATACATGAGACGGAAATTGACCTTACGTTCCAGGATTTTCTAAAGGCAGCTTGTTAGTGCAATAGGTCTGCAGTCGATAGAGCCTTTGGAATTTTACCAGGCTTCAAAACAGGAATTACTATGACCTTCTGCCACTAACATGTTCCCTCCATATTCTGTTGAATAGATAAAGGATAGTTACTTACAAGAAAATTCTCGTTCAAATTATAATCATGTTATATGTAATTCCATCAGGACCCGAACCAGTTATATGGGCCAAAGATAAGGCCTTTTTTAATTCCCACTTGTTAAAGTCACACTTATATGGTAGATTCTACAGACAGCTAAGTTCATATGTGTCTGCTGAGAATAATCCTTATTCGCTAGAACTTTTGCGCTGTGTGAATCGGAGCTTGACATGGCTTACACTTTCCTCCATAACTATTGAATGGTGGAAGACAATGTGATGGAAGATACATACCTTATTCAAAATTCTTTCTGATTATGCTTCCTTACTCTTCGAACAAATTTTTTTTTTTCATTTTTAAAAGCTGTAAGGTTCTCAGAAATTATTGGGAATTAGAGGAAGCTTATCGAAAAGTTTTGAATGCATTTGAATGTACGCAACGTATTTCAAAGTTCTACTTTAAGTATCTATTCAGTAAAACCTATTGCTAAGTCTTCGCGTTAACATAGAGTGGAGTTGGAGAGTGGGATTCCAATGAGATGTCAACCTCGTCATCAGACCTGGGTTCAAAATTAAAGGCGTATAGGCTATGTTTTGAGGAGTCAGGAATAAATGTCATACGCTGTGAAGTTTCAATAAAAACAAGCAAAAACCATTGTTTGGAATAACGGAATTCTGTTCGGATCTCAACGTCCTCATAAAAGAGTAATTGAAGCTGAATGGGATGTTATTTCAAATATCAACTTCGTCATCAGGCTGTAATTTAAGTTATAAAACTCGTTATCAATAATCTTTAACCGTAGTTTTTGCACGATTTTAATTTTTATCAAATTAAGTAAAAAAAAAGTTATGGTTTCAAATAATCTCGAAAAGCTGGAACCAAGCCGAAGAAGAATGAAGTTTGTAAATAAGTGTATTAGAACCGGAGTCTCATCTACTTTATCTCTCCATTCAATCACGGTTTCGAGATCATACGGTTAGACTGATGTTCCAGTCTAGCTAAAAGCCTGTTGTATAGTGGAGCTAACGCAATAAAAATTATTGTGATTTTAAGTCCTTGCGTTTGGTAGAGCATGGATGTGGTGAGTGAGATACTGGATGAGTTATCGTCACTGGATCAATTGTCTTATTTTCAGAAGTATGAACTCAGTCTACAATAACCCACGAGCTGGTCTTAGTGTGACGTTAATAAACCAATCAAATTATATACAATACAGACCAGAAATATTAATTTGTAGCACAAAATCAAAATGTATATAAAATTTTGAAAGGTAAATAGTATTTGTTGCCTTATTCGTGTATCGCACCAACTAATCATTCGGTTATAGTCGGGAATAGGGTGTTCCCTAAGCGATAGGCGACTTTTGGGAGTGATAATTGGCGATTTAAATTATGGTAACCCCAAGCATACACAAAGCTTAAGTCACTCACTTTTGGAGACTTATCTAGGAAGTCACCAAATTTCGTCGTCAACCTCCTGGGGACACCCTATTCCCGACTTTAACCAATCATTCAATAAATCGGAATATATTGTCTAATGCAAAAATTTGTAAATTTCCAAAAACACGTTTGAATTCATGAATTTTTTTCCTCCATGAAAGTCTCGAGTTAGCGACTACCATTTACTGCTCTGAATTTTTTTCCTATTGCATATTGACATCTATGGCTTTAAAATTCGGTACTTGTGCACTATTGTTACCATGTTGGTAAATGTAACCAAAGCTATAGAGTGCGCCAAACATCGATAACCGGCGTCAGTATTTCATAGCAAACATGCGAACGATTTCCAGATTTGTTGCGTTAAGTGACATCGCCCTTTTTTAAACATTAGTTTCCTGAGTACTTTACTATTTTGCCTGCGCAAATCTCGCCAAGCAGACTTTATTGGAGACAACACATAGTACACAGTATACACATAAAAAAGATATTCCGTTTGGAGTCGGCTGTATCATTTTTGGTTACTTTATCGCCGGCGAAATGGAAAAGTACCGTTTCCTGCATTTTCCCAAATATTTTTTTTTTCTTTCCCTCAAAATTTTTTGGCATATTCTGCATTTTTAAAAATAAGTATGTGAATTTGAAGCGAGAAATCGTAAAGCTGCTGAGTATAATTTATTCTAACAGCTGGTTTGCAAATAAAAACTAAAAATTGAAAAGTCTAACTTCAAATTTGGAAATGTCTTTCACATGTATAGTTGTATACATTTGGAGTCTGACGTTCACTTACAACACATCGAAAAAGTGAGCCATTCAACGAACGTTGCAAAAAAAAAAAGCACTCACTGAGAGGTAGCCAAACACTATCAATTTATACAGCTCAAAGATAAAAAAAAAAGAAAAGAAAAGAAATATTAAGAAAAAATCGCTCTGAATCTATTAAATCTAATAAAACATTGAAATTTCTACTTAAAAATAAACAAAAAAAATCTATTTAAATGGTTAAAACTTTAAAAAATGATATTTAAAAAGTAAATTAATTTGAGCTATTTCTGTACAAACCAGCATGCATGTTAAAAATAACAATAACAATAAATTTGCAAATCGAAATTTTCTTGCAAAAAGGTCTCCAAACTGTTTCATCAATCAACGAGAATCATGCTGGTGAATTTTTAAATGATTTCCTTATCTGCCAGGTGTCCTTATCTTCAAATTCGTTGAATCAACATCTAACCATCTTCCCATAGTTGGTGAATGCCTTCCATAAAAAGCAGCCATTTCATTTTTATCACTTTTTTATATTTTCCTACTCAAAAGCAAAATCGAATCACTAAATGAAACGGCACTTTTTCTGTTTTAATGAACACCACGTTGCTTGACTTACTGAAATCGCTCTGTCAAATCAAAATTAGCCTTGAATAAGGGATAAATTTGAAAGAGAGGGTAACACACTACGGTATATATATATATAATTTTTTTTTTTTGGCTGAATGTTAAGTCCGCTTCGCGGACCAATTTAGCAACATTTGGCAAAATATCGCCAAATAATTCCTGTCTCCAAGAGTGGTTTGACTAAACTGTATTCCAACCATTTAATTTACCGGATTAATTAATTTTAGTTAGTTTTAACGTTGTTATGTATTTCACTTGGTGTGTGTCTGTATGTATGTGTATCAGTGTGTCATCAAATTGTCTATTGTTCATTTAACCAACTTCCCATCAAGCTAGAGCTCTGAAATTTTGGGAACCGTTCTTATTTGCCTAACAATGCAATATTTAGATATTTGCGACCAGTTTTAACTAATATTTTAATAATTTTTTTAATAAACTTTGCCACCATATAAAAACGTTGGTTTTAAAAACGTTGGTTTTTATTTCGAATTATTTTTAATATAGATTAGGTTAATTTACTCCTGTTTAAATGAAATGGTTTTATTGTTTTACACTTTTTTTTTCTTCTTTTGTTTGAATTATTGTTTTGAATTTGGTTCTTTATTTAATTTTTGGTTTTATACCACCTTTTTGGAATATATATGTGTGTGTATACGGTGGGTTGATGAGATTGTACATTCCGAATCTACGATGGTTTGCTCTTACGCGAAGGGCTGGTTGTCTAGGGGGGGGGGTAATTCCATTACCGGATACTGTGTTATTTTTGTAGAAATTCAATGACGATGCTTGCAGTAGTTTTACTTAATTTTATTAAATGGAGAGATGAAGAATGAAAATGTATACACCGTGAGACGACGAATTGACCAGTTCATCGGAGCAAAATAGGTAGTTGCCTCATTTAACCAATATCGTCGAAGGGAACTGGAACTCGCTCTGGCATTCGATGCATACTTCTATCGCGGGTAATGCAAAGGAGAAGAGAAGCTGAAAGTGGAGGAAAAAAAGGTCGAAAGATTATAATAATTCTTCTATACCTATTCCAGAGCAAAACTGAGCGACGAAGGGTTGCTCAATTTTGTTCTGGAATAGGTGGAGGCTGCATGAGCTATCACACTACGTTGATTAATGGTGCCATCTATCGAGTATCTGAGGAACTGGTTTTACAGTACATAGGAAAATAAAATTCTTTAATAATTAGCTGGAAAATCCTACATACACACACACACACACACACACA
>BMAW01090404.1:170709-194706 GCA_019974015.1 Nephila pilipes | reverse complement strand
ACCTTGGATTTATTTTTAAAACTGCTTCTGCGTATTCTTTTGCTTCAACATACATTCCTGTATCCATGAAACATTTTGCCATGCTAAGAAGACCTTTCACATTATTCGGTTCTCTTTCAAGAGCTATGTTAAGAAATGTCTGAGCCTTATCGAATAATCGGAGCTTGAGATATTTTATTCCTTCAGTGATGTACATGGATACAGGAAATTTGGGTTTTTTAGCGGCTTTCTGCTCCTCTTCTTCATCGTCAAAGTCCATTTTCAAACAATGTCACTTGGATATTTGTTTTAGTGTTCGAATTAAAATTAAATTGAGGGTAAAATGCATAAAGAAACTTGTAACAAAAAAATCATCGTTAAACTAAAATATTTTAGATCTAAGCAATGAAAAATGCTACGTTAAAAATGTTAAAAAAAAGATTGTGATGTGAATTAAAGCATTAAAAATATTACAAGGACATAGCAGCTTATTTTCAATAAAAATTATTTAATTAATGAACGATAAAAAAATAGTGTATCTCTCAATGAAATTATATATTTGTTTGTTTTAAGGAATTTATTAAGAAAAGGCAATCAAAACAAGATGTGAAATCAATTAAATTTAGGAAAAAGAGCAAAAAGGGAATAAACAAACCTTCGCACTGCCATTTATGCTTAACTAAAATTTTTGAGATTTGATATAAGAGTTCGCAATTTAATTTTTTTTCGGCTTTCCCCTAATTTACAAAAATGTATTAAAATTTAAAGAACTTTAATTTCGTAGGTTAAACTTTTGCAACTTTTAATGATATGTTTATGCAACTTTTAATGAGTGATGACATTTGCAACTTTTAATTATATGTTTTTAATATAATTCGCAGGCGGTCACATTTGTAAATTAAAAAATAATAAATTCAACCTGATACTGCAGGATTCTCGTTAAATACATTTTAACCTAAGACGCTGTAAATTGTTATAATTGTTTTATGTATGATGCTTTCCTTTTTCTTAAGATGAAAGGGTAGCTCTCAAAAGTATATGTTCATGCTAAAAATGAAGGTAAAGATTATTTAATAAATATTTTCTTGTAAAAATCATTGAAGTGATTGTATTGTTTGTTTTTCAAAAACTTGTTGAGGTACGTGTTTTGAAGAATACCTTTAAGAAGTTTAATAGTTATTTATCATTCTTAATTTTATCCGTCTGTAAAATAACTAAAAAATAAATCAATCAATGAAAAAAATTGCAACAGGAAATATATCATTTCATTTTTTGGATATTTCGAAAACTACATGGTTTTTATTTCATTTTGGGTCATTTTCAATGAATACATATTTTTTTTTCCTTTTCAGTATATTATTTTGATAGTTCTCATCTACTATTTTAAACGTATTATGCTTTTTTATAAAAAATAACAACTTATTATCTGTTAGACAATTTAATATAAGACGCAAAACATTGAACAATTTAACCATCTTGAACAATTTACATATAGGACACACACAAAATAGGTCTCTCGAAATCATTACCATTCACTGTTAAAAAGCGTAATTACCTATTCTCAGCATTAGAATATCAACCTTCTTTTCCTATTGATTAAAGGCTTAGCCCAACTTTGTCATCTAATCAAACTCTGAATATCTTCTGACTCAACTCGCAGATGAAAGCAGTTCTGTTTATGCCATCAAAAACCTTAATGAGATGATATGACGTCATACCAGGTTCAGCAGCATTCAGAAAATATTTCAATAAATGAAAAAATTTCTTGTGGAAAATAAAGTACTTTATAAATCCGAATAATGCATTTTTCACTCATTTTCAGAATTGAGCTACAACGTGATGGGATTTAAATTTCCATGTAATTTTTAGATATTATATAATTTTTACGGATCCTAACATTAAATTTACATATAATGTGAGTAAAAAATATTTCAAAAGACAGCTCATATTCTGAATTAATATAAAATTTTTATATATTTTTGAGAGTATATGACTCAGTGAAAATATTGAAATTCAGAAAGCTTGGACTTTTTCTTCTTCCCTGAAGAATGACTATTCTGACAAATATGGTTTTACAAACAAAGAGGAATTCGCTAGATAGTAATGCTGAATAGGTAGGGGTGACCTTTGTGACAAATTTGATCGTGAAATGTTGTCACCAAATTTGGCGAATGAAATAGAGGTCTCTAGACGATGTAGATGTCACTATAACAATCTTTTGAGAGTATATGTACGCACACATATAACTACATATATATGTGTGTGTATGTATATATATATATATATATATATATATATATATATATATGTGTGTGTGTGTGTGTGTAATGATTTTACTTAAATTTATCCCATAGCTAATACGTTCAAACTCATTTCCTGACACAATTACATTTAATCTTTTGATTTAATCGATTCTAAGGTATAAATCTGAATAAACTGCCATTTTCTTATAATTCAAAGCAGTAGGAATAATCCCTAATATACAGTTCGAATCCATACGAAATACCTAAAGAACCCTAAATCTAATACCACGTGATCTGAATAATTCTTGCATTAAACAGAAAAAGTTTCTCTCTCTCTGATTCAGCTACGAAAACAAGTGGACGCAAAGTAATATGGATCCCCCACTATCACGATATAACTGCCTTTCTCTCACGTTATTTTAATAAATTCATAATTTCATGTGTTTAAAGTTTCTTTATTGTGTTACGATTGAAGTAAAATACTTTAAATACGATATTTATATATATATATATATATATATATATATATATATATATTTCATGATATTGGGAACAATTCCAAACATGCCAAACAGTTGTCCTTAGACATGTGGTCAGTCGCCCAAGGATTGCGACTCAGTGGAAGATCGATATATTGCTGTTCGGAAACGAATGGCGACCTCCACACGTGAGATATCTGTAATTGCAGAGCCCATTAGTAATTAAGTCAATACTGCCACTATTAGGCGCCGGAGGCTACACATGAATGGACTGTACACCCGGATACCACGAGTTTGTGTTCCTCTATGCATCCAATCCAAAAGGACATGATTAAAGCAGTGTCGGTAAAAGGTCAATTAGACTGTGTTCCATTGAGGCAGCGTTATGTTCATCGTTAAGTCGAGATATGCCCTGTATTGAGATGGCAAGTGTGCTAGGGTATGGAGGGAACAAGGCACACGTAATCGACCCCAGAACATCACCGAACATCACGCATTCCGAGGTGGAAGTATCCTAGTGTAGGCAAGAGATTTTGAAGGGATATCACTCGGACCTGCACATCTATATCATTCTTCTGTGATACTGTCCGGTATGGGGATGAAGTAATGGACCGTACTGTGTCATTGTGCGTTGCAGCAATTTGCCCTGGTTTTGTTTTAATCAATGACAATGCAAGTCCTCATAGAACGTTAAAGACTACCTGGAGAGTGATAGGTTTGTACGTAAGTAGTGGCCTGTGTTTTAACCCGACATGGCATTCAATTTTAATCACATGTAGCTAATATAATGTTCAATTTAAGGGTTTCTTATGGGTGTTAAAGTTCAAATTTTCAAATTTTTTTGAAAAAAATATATGTTGTTCTTCATTTCAAGCTGAATAGTTTGATAATATCTATTTGACGATACTCAAAAAAACTTGAAAAGTTATTTGAAAAATTCCAAAGTGTGTTTTAGTAAGATCAGTGTTTAAATGGATAGATGCCACGCCCACAAAATTTTAGTTTCCGTTTACATTTCCTTATTTCACTTCTAAATCAGCCTCATTAAATTATTTTAATCGCTGAGACTTATCAGAAGGAAGCCTGCATCTCAGCACATTGTTTATACTTGCTTTATTTCGATTTGCTAATTTTCGCACGTTGTTTGAACACAATTTTGTGCATTAATAAGCATATTCTTTTCCCATTCTTGATTTGAGACATGAATAACTGTTCTTCGAAGAGAAGATCTGGAAAGCGTTCAAAGAAAAGGAGATTCTATGGGAATTAGTTGTTTAAAAAAGTCAGAATAATTTACCATTTGGGAAAGTTTTGCCATCGAATGATGTAAACTCAAAATCTACTTCCAGCAGGATGTTGGCTTGTCTTTAGTTTTTATTGGAACATAATTTTTCTGCGGTAAGTGAAAATTTTAAAGGATATAGAATATTCGATCACATGTTGGTTTTTAATTCTATTCTGCCTATGTCAAGTTGCACTAAGTACCATGGACCAACGAAAAGAATTGAGAAATCAAGGGGGGGGGGTCTTCTTGTTTTCAAATAGATTGTAAGAACTGTGGGATTGTCAGCTCTTTTACAAGCTGTGAAATGACTGACAATAAAAAAAAATACTCCAGAAATAAATAGAAGATCGGTTTTGGCAATGAGATGTATTGGCAGAGGCGTAGAAGACTTAAAAACATTCTGCACAATGATGAATCTTCCTGGTCCTGTGGAGCAAAAAGCTTATGATGCTATAAACAACAAACTCTTGCTAGTTACGAAAGAAGAAGCAGAAGAAAGTATGAAACAAGCAGCGAAAAAAGAACAATCTTCGTCTCCTGAAAACATCCTAACAATCGGCGGTGATTGGACAGGGAAGATGAGAGGACACTCGTCACTAATTGGAGTGTGCTCTGTGATAGGTGCAGAAACAGGTAAAGTTTTAGATAAGTCTTTTTGTAAAGGATACTATAGTCTTTTTGTAAAGGATGTGTTCTTTACAAAGGCGTTAAATTTGGTCTGAAATACAAGAAATGGCAGTGAGACCATAGTATTTCAGATAAGATGGAGGTAGTTAGAATGTTGGGAATTTTCAATCGTTCCGAAAAGCTTCACGATCTGAAATATTCCAACTACATAGGAGACTGTGATGCTAAAATTTTCAGTGCTTTTTCTGAAAGCAAACCATATGGGATTGACCCTCTAATTCTTTAGGTTGAATGTATTGGTCATGTGCAAAAGCAGATGGGCACAAGACTTAGGAAGCTAAATTTTATTCATGGAAAAACGAAGCGGTGATCCACTAGACGGCGCTGTAATGGGAAGCGTGAAGCGCGAGTTTTCTTACATATCGTCATTTCTATCTTGGATTTCAAGAGGTATGCCGATGTGCAGTAATCAATCAGGAAAAGGCCATGCCGTATGAATTCACGATAGAAATGACGATGAGTAAGAAAACTCGCTTTTTTTGTAGGGTGCAAATTGCTTGTTTAGATACTTTCTATCCCTCCTTAAATTTTTACTCATGAGTTTCGTAACACCCTATATTGCAATGATCGACTCATGTCAGGTATGAAATGACTAAAAATGGTGTATGGTATCCTGCAAATGTAGAGAGTAATATTATATTAATATTATGGTATAATCTGGAATACTCGGTTACTTATATCATTCAGGGTAAATTACTCCTAATGAATCAGAATCTACCTTTAAAATTCGGAAAAATAAATGATTTTTTTTTTTTTTTTTGCCATCACACTGAGAAGCAACATGAAGGTTATAGGCGATGGACTTCGTAATTTTGAACCTCGATCAAGTGACGAAGACGACTCCTGAGCTGGCATGTCCCTCTCCTAACTTCCACACCACACCAACCGGAAGACTGTGAGCCAAGGACTGTGACTGCTACACTGAGGGTGTTTAGTGGCACCAAGGCTCAAACCTACGACTCGATGGGAACAGCTGGTCACGAGTCCACTCCTTTAACCACTAGGCTACCGCAGCCACAAAAATAAATGAAAGATATTGATAAGATATTCACAGTGATCTTTGAATTTTTGATAGGGTAGACTTTATTAATTATATTCATAGTTCATGTGACATAATAAAGTTTTTCTTCTGTCATTTATAAAAAGAAGAAAAAAAAAATGAAACATCCAGCGGATAAAATAAATATGTGTATACCCTGAAGTGCCGAAAAGTCATGGGATAACAATATGTAAACACCCATAAGGTAGTGGTATCGTGTAAGAAATGTATATACAGGCAGCGCTTGGCCAGAGCTTTCATTAGTAATCAAGTGACGCATGTGAAAGATTACGTGATTATGGCAAATTCAACATCTCGATTCATATTGTCAAGAGTGTGCTACAAATGCATAATTTCAGCCATTTCATCCCGTCAAGCATTACGTAATAAACAACCACATCCACTTAACAGCTACGACCGGTGATTAGGGTTTCTTTCCCGGGAACCTGGGATCCCGGGTTCCCGGGAAATCATAAGATTTCTGTACTTTTTCTATTCCCGGGAATTATACTTCGTTCCCGGGTAAAGATGTTAAAGAAGATTTTGGCTGTGAAAAGATGGTTTGTTTGGATACCAAAACACGTAGGAATAGTTTGTTGGCAATGCTTGAAAGATTTTTAGAAATAAAGTCAGCAATTTTGAAGGCATTAATTGACATTAAAGAAGAACAATTGATGACCAATATAGAGTTTGAAACTGTGACTACAATTGTAGCTGGCTTAAAGCCAGTAAAAATTGGCTTAGAAAAATTATGCAGTCTAAATGCAACTTTGCTAACTGCAGAAGGTGTATTTTCTTTCGTTATTGGAGAATTGAACGAAAAAAATTCAGAATTTGCAAAAAATGTGAAATATTCTCTAATCCAAAGAATTATTGAGAGACACAATGTTAATTTAATAGGGTTAATGCAATGCCCGAATTTTGGGAGAAAATACGAAGCAACTGCAGTTACTGTAGATATTTCGCGATTGCCTCGTAAAAATTGTTTGGTTAGACAAGCCCAAATGATAGGGACAAGGCTATTCTGCGAAGAAGAGGACTCAATATCCAACTCTTCGCACTCAGGAGAAGAGAGCATGGAAATTTTGAAAGAAAAACCTCTGACGTTGGACGAAAAATTAGAGAAAGAAATTTACTCTAAAACAAAAGTTTTATATTGTTCAACCAAAAAAAGTACAAGTCTCAACAAAATCATGAAACAAGAGATGCAGTTGTTCGACTCGACTGAAAATCCATCACCAAATATTATAAAACTATGTGAGGCTTTAAAAACAATTCCTCCAATGTCAGTTGAAGCCTAGAGAGCATTTTCTGCAGTCAGATTATTCGTCACAAAGCTTAGAACAAGACTGAGTGATAAAAGTATAAATTTCTTATGCTTTCCGAAATCCTATTTTAAGAATGAATAATCAATTTATTTCATATTTTTTTGTATTTTTTAGTTCATTATATAAATAAGCATTAATTTTGGAATTTATATGTATCCTTATTTTATATAATTATTATTGATTTTTTTTAAAAAAATAACTTGTTTATAAATTTTTTGAAATTTTGATGTATTCCCGGGAATCCCGGGAACGACAATTACATTTCCGGGATTTCCCGGACATTCCCGAGAATGGAAAAACCCGGGAAATCAGAAACCCTACCGGTGATGTCTGCGAAATCGTTGTTACCAGAGGAGCAACAATGCGTCAAATAACAGAAACAATCCATGTGGGACGCATGCAGTGGCGCAGCTTGGATTTCTGCCATCCGGTGCGAACACTAAATTTGGCCCCCCCCCCCCCACAGAAATAGAAAATAATATCACGAATGAATTACGCACGCATAAAATTGAATGACTTACAGTTCAATATGTTTAAACGAATAAATAACATTCTCCGCGGGTAAAACAGCAAAGCCATTGAAAAAATTAAAAATAAGTAAAATAACCAATCACCTTAACACTCCTATATATTCGACGAATCGTATAAAACAAATAAACATGATTTCACTATAACTAACAAATTAGGATCACGCGAAACCTTATCAAATTATAAAATAAACAATATCAACGCTGCACCACTCTTCTAAATAACTAAAAAGTTGAAGATATTAAATATCATCTGCTCACTGTCACATCTATGAGTTGTTCAGGGACAATAAGAGAATACTTAAAAATGAACGCACTAAGTGTATTTGTTGAGCGGAAACGGAGGATCGCGGCTGGCCGCACCCGTTTCGAAATTCAAAAAGTGAAATTCATTTTCTTATATTGTCTAAAATAGTCGAGCTTTTATTTAACTTTACATAAATGTTATTATATTTGCTTAAGTCAAATCTTAGATCTCGGTTTTGAACCCCTTCCTTTTGTCCTATTGCTTTAAAATTCTGCTTTAGTACGAATGTAGCCCTAATGATCGTACATTAATATGATCTAGGACTACATTTGTCTTTGAGTTAGCTAGCTCGATCGCTAACTGCCACCTCCTCCCCCCCACATACATGAGTGTCTCCTGGGAACATAGCCTCTCTGCAAATGTTTTCAATATATTTAAGACAGCCATAATCTTCTCAAAATATTGATAAATATTTAGAGGTCATAGTCATTTATAGTAAAAAATACGGAGGTGCGGCCTTAAAATAGGCTTATAGGACATTGGAACTTGCAATAAATCTTCCAGTGTTCGAAAGCCTCACCCTGAATCGACCTTTACAAAGTCAGCTACTCTGAAGCGAGACGAGTGCGCACTGAAAGGTTACCCAAAACAAAGGCATTGTTTCAGATACAAAGGAGTTAACGCTTACCGATGGATGAAAATTGAAATGGTACGGACATGAAGGCAACAAAGAAAAGACAACCCTTTTTGGAACAGAAAAGTTGAGTTGTGGAAGAATAAGGGTTTCCATTTGTCACACAAAATGTCGGTCGTCCTGAAATCGTTAGTGTTCTCACTTTTAGGGATACGATTTTCTAAATATGACCAAAATGTCACAAAAATAAATTTATAATTTTATTTTTAGAGTATAATTTTTCTAAGAAATGTATAAAATTTTATAGCTCTAATTGCATTACTTATTGAGATATTTTAATTTTTTTTAATAGTGTGTCAAATCATATCAGCTACCTTCTGAACTAGTAATGACAAACATTTTTGAGAAATTGGTCATTTGTGTTCTTTATTTTTGTTTAATATTATCTCGTGTGGGTCACTAATTCAGAGGTGTGACTTGAAAAGGGGAAGGTGTATGGTAAAAAGGACACCAATAATTTTGAAAAACTGAAAGTTTGTTAACAAAAAAACTTGATGTTCTTTTTTTTCCCGGCACTTTTAAGATCTAACAAACTTGCACACGCAAGTTGCGTTATCTTCAAACATCCAGGCCGCGTTAGCGTCCTTCAAACTCGTATCAAAGTTTTTTGAAGAAAACACGGCTTTTGTAGAAATTAAAGTCTCTCTGTAATGCAGAATTGGTAAGGTTCTTATAAACTGCGTTTCCTTTTTGTTTTCGAACTTTTACTTCCGAAAGTGAAAAGCAAAAGAAAAGAAAATTAGAGATAGACGTCAATAAATTCATATCCATGGGAATTTTTTCCATGTGACGGCAGGGCGACTGTGCCCTGAGTATTAGAATGAACATGAAAAAATATAATATATATATATATATATATACTAGCTGATACCCGCCCGCATCGCTGGACAGACGATAATATAATATTTGGAACCTATACGTCAGATATCAAGAAAATTTTCTATTTTTGAGACTTTAACGATAATCTAAATTTAAATTTTAAGAAATTGATTGTCTGTAATAATGATTATCCTCGTCATTCAAATATATGAGAAAAATAAAAAAAAAATTAGTAAAAAGTCCCTCAAATATATATCATATGGATAAAATTCATTCTACCGTATACATGTTACACATAGTATTGCCAAACATGCAACCTTTTATCAGAAGATTCATCATGTGCTTAGCTTTCAAATGAAACACCCTCGCAATGGTATCGTGTCTATCATAAGATTTTTGTCCTTGCCTCAAGACATTTTGATTTCTGACCATTTAGGATTGCAAGTGACTGCAATCCTAAAAAAAAGTCGTGCAAGTCAGGACGTCCAAAATATCTTACGTATGTCATAGCCTCTTCAGTTCATTCATGCATGTAGCTAAGTCCTCCAGTAAACGAAGATAGTCTTGCGTGTGTGCTGCTCCGTAAGAAGTTGCCATTTTAGTATTTTTCAAAATCCCGCAAGTTTTGAGCTAAACTACACTTTCACCAACCTTGGGATTCCAAACTCATTTATTTCTATCGCTAAATATGTACGTTTCCTTTTTTCGACATACACGAAATTTCACATAAAGAGCCCCTTCGCCAAAATCTTGCCAATACTCCAAAAGCGCTTCAATATAAAATTATTTGGTATTTTTAAATTTCGCACGCGCAAATCTCACCAAGTCAACTTAATTGGTGACAATACACAGTATACAAATAAAAAATATATTCCGTTTGGCGTCGGTCATATCATTTTTGGCGATAAGTCGCCAAAATAACATAACCGACGGATAATAGTAGATTAACGGATGAAAATTACATTTTGTATAAGACTTCCATAAAATCCGTTCTTAGTGAGCTTCTACATCGCAAAATGAGTAACTATGCTAAATTTCAAGTCAATCGGTTGTATTGTCTTTGAGATCTCGTGCTGAGTCAGTCAGTGGTATTTCGCTTATATATATATATATATATATATATATATATATATATATATATATATCTGTGTGTGTTGGTTATTTTCAGATTAATTGATTGGTTTATTAACATCGCCCTTCGAAGCAAAATGGGTCTATTGACGACGGACCTCAAATTCGGAGTATTCTGAATCTCGGTCGAATGACGAGGGCGACACCTGAGCTGGCCCCTCATTCTTCAAATTTCCTTACCATCTTAATGTAAGGACATTGAATCTCGTCAGATTTAACACACATCAGCTCTTTTATTCAATGGAACTTTGGAGCCAATGCCAAAATAGAAGCAGATAAACGGAAGCAAATAAAAAAAAACCTATCCAAATGGGGGGAAAAAAGTCGAATAATCGTATAAATTCGTATGCTTACAAAATTTATATCCGTCTGTATATTATATTATGTTTTTAAAATCAAAAAATGAAACTTTTAAAAAATAAACTGTTTTTAATGTAACATATTATGTCTAAAATCCATCCGACATTGCCGTTCTGGCGATAAAATATGTTCCATGCATTTCTTGAGGGAAAGCTATGTTGATTCAAATGAGTGCTACTCATTATATAATAGCTAAGTCGTTTACCTAACTAAGAGAATTTAAAATTAATGACAACCAAATGATGGGAGACTCCTTCAATTCCATTTCAAACCAATTTAGAAAAATAAAAATTGTTGTTTTAGCCCAGGGAGGAATTGGTAGCACATTAGAAACTCTAATGATTCCTCTAGAGATGATTGCATTCCCTGCCACTATCTCTTTAAAGCGCTGTCTTCATCTAATGTTAGAGAACAGAATCCATACTTCGTACACTTTTTTACATAAGAAAATACTCTAACAACAATATTAATTCGTGTGATTATAACACATTTACTAACTTATTATATAGTACTTAATAATTTAGAAACATTCAGCAAACACTACGCAATGTTTCATTTTAATATGTAAAATTAAATATTCATTTAGTATTAAAGAATATGAAATGAAATATGGAACACAACTGGAGCATGAACAAGTGAACTGAAATTAATTCACTTTTTAAACAGAATTAATTATTATGGTAAACTGTAATGAATATATAATAGTGCAATTAAAATACGATTTTAATATTCGAGCCTTTTTTTTCCGAGTGCCCCGGTTGTATTTCTATTCTTAAGGCTCCCATCTATCCGCCATTTTGATTTCATTGACGTAATGTTAATCCTATGGAATCTTGACTTTAATTCTCACATCTTTACTATTTGATTTATTTAAATGCAATAAAGTGCATCGGAAAGAGCAAAAAATAATGAATGCTTCTGTAGAATTACATTTTTCTTCCAATTTTTAAAAGTATTTAAAAATATTTTTAAAGACCGGAAAATTCGCAGACGAATCATTAAAATAAACGTAAAAATATTTTTAAAAATTGGAAGGAAAAGGTAATTCCACGGAAGCATTCATTATTTTTTGTTCTTTCAGATACACTTTGTTGCATTTAAATAAATCAAATAATAAAGATGTGAAAATTAAAGTCGAAATCCCATAGGATTAGCATTACGTTCATGAAATCAAAAGGCAGGTAGACTGGAGCCTTAAACATTATTCGAAAACGGTCCTTAACAGTTTTTGTTTTTTAAATAATATTGTAAAAGGTACTCGTGATAACTCTAATCATACTCAGTATACTTTCTTTAGAATGCATTGCTATAAATTTTGGATAGTTCAAGAATATAAATTTGGGAGTGTATAAAAGGATTATTTGAAACGAATGTCACATATTTTAGGGAATAAAAAGATGACTCTATTAGATTTTTTCGTTTTTTGCTCTTACATATGTAGCACAGTAATGTACACTTTTGACTTTTATCATCAATGTTTACAGAATCGCTCATATATTACTTTTCACAATCGCTATAAAATAATCATAGTGCATTTTGACTAAGGAATAACTATTGTATACCATTCGACCAGACAAATGGGATGTAAGCACTTAGTAACTTCAATCGACAGAGATTGAATAAGATGTGGGCTATCTGGTTAAAATATTCATAAGTATTCTATGGTTTCCCGACTCCAAAGAGGGGGAGAGTGTTGGAGACTTTCATGCGACAGCGTTGTTTCGAACCCTGGTCCAGTGGATTCGAAGATTGTGCCCCTACCAACCAGCCAGAAAAGACGTCTTTTTCAGTCTGGTTGGTAGGAGGGCATTCTTCTGACCCATTAGTCCAGGTTTCGAAACAGCAGCGGCAGTCAAGGTCAACAACTCTCTCCCCTTCCTCGGAGTCGAAAAACCACCGGCCGTCAAAGTGGAATGGGGCGACCACACTTAGCACGTACATTAGTGGTTCCCCTTACATCCAGATAAGGTCCTCATTAAAGACACCTGGACTCGTGAGAAAGGGAAAACAACATTTCCGCTTCTCATGAACTTTGAACTAATAGAATTTGATTCTCATGGGAACCGAGAACACCCCCACATCAGATGTCCAGTTTACCAGATGGCAATTCTTGCCCCGGTTGGAGTGCTGTTGATCAATAACTGTTTTATCACTTTCAATTATCCACTCAAAAAAACAAATATATCCCGTGGTTTTGGAAGAGGCGTGGTCAATTCCATTAGACCAAAAATTTCCAAACAGAAGAGAAATTCAGAGCTCTACAAAACGTTGCACTAGAACATCGCGTCCGGGTCACCACTTTGGGGGCTTGTGGGGTGTATGCGGCGACTCTCTTTTACAACAATGTTAGAAGTTAAAACGTCTTACTCAACCAGACATATAAGATGTCTTTTCAGCCTGGTTGGTAGGAGCTCATTCTTCGGCCCCACTGGACCAGGGTTCGAAACAACGCTGTCGCATCAAAGTCACCAACTCTCTCCCCCTCCTCAGGGTCGGAAAACCACAGGCCGCCGAAAGTAAAACTATACTCTTGATTCTTTACTTCGCAAGTTGATTAGTTATGACAAGATTAAAAGCGCCTAACAGTGGAAAATTTCTTTCTGGAGTAGTTGTCAATAGAGTATGTTTATGGACACGCAAACAAACAATCCAAACCTACCCCAAAGCAGCAAATAAAAGAAATGGAGGCTAAAGAGAGGACCTGGAGCTCGAGCATTAGATAGCAGCATATTCCAGCCACATACCACTGGTTGAATATATTTCCCTCTCAATATCTCCTCCGCGTGTTTAACTTAGTCACTCTACTCATAAATTATGAAGACTGACATAAATGCTGCGACACATACATCAAATAGGTCCGCTACCCCAACTAAAGACTGCGTGAGCGAATGAGAGATAAGGAAGTTTTATGGTCCAAGATCCAGATATGTGCATGTTACACCAAAACAAGATGCAACTTTGATCTGGACGTTGTTTTGGTTTGGTTTTATTAATGTCGCACTAGAAGCAATATAAGGACTATCAACAACGAACCTCGTAATTTTTAATATCTGTCAAGTGATGAGGACGACACCTGAGCTAGCACCGCCTCTCCTAACTTCCACACCACGCCAACAGGAAGATTTTGGACTCGACAGATTTGACGTACATCAACCCGGCTACACAGCGGGTCTTTAGTGGAGCCAAGACTAGAGCCCAAGACCTGGCGAAAACTGCCGGCCGCGACCATGACCACTAAGCTAATGCGGCTACCATCTGTATTCTGTTTCACTTTATCTTGGCAGCACTGGAGAAAAGTAGAAAACATACCAATCAGCTTGAAAGATAGTTCTATCTTATTTCGGAATTTAAAATAAGAAAATGCATAGAAATTTATCAACAAAATGTCATACATTACAAAACTTATGATTTTAAGGATATATTTCAAGTTAATAACATGTTCAAACTATTTTTTTCTTAATCTAAACGAATGAATATAGTCAAAATAGTAACGTGATAGATTTCCAGCTTGGCTGGAAATCAGTTTTAGAGGTAACATTTCTGGAGAGCTTGATACGCTTCCATGTTAATTCGCTTAGTAAAATGTTAATTAAAATTGCAAAAAAAAAATCTTCGTTTATTTTATTGGCTTAAATTCATTACCTCCGCTTATCCGCTTGTAAAAACAGTTTGTGGTTAATGGAGTCAAACAAGTATAGAGAACTGGAAGTAATAAAAAAGCAAACAGTTACAAAAGTAGTAGTATAAAACAATAATATACTTTAGCAAAATTGATACACACACATATATATATATATATATATATATGGAAAAATTTCAGATGACTCACTACATTTAACTTCTTTACATATTAATAAGAAATGCAGCAGAGTTGTAAGGCCTCTCTCTCTGAAAAAAAGAGCACTAAATAACAGGTAGAAAACGATAACAGAATTCAAATTAGAAAATAGCATTTGTTTAATATGATGCAAGCGAAAGACAGATTCTTAGGAAAAGAAATATAAAACAACTGTACTCAAAAGAATCTGGAAAAAAATGAAGTAAAATTTCAACAAACATGTTGACTTTACTTCAGTAAGAGAAGCCTTACATCACATCAAGTACAGTACTGAAAGTTAACTTAAAGGGATTCATCATAAAATATAAAATATTAGGGCATCGAAACATTTTTATAAAATAATTCTTCTAAAAACAGGGACATTGCAATGAAAAGAGAGGGGAGAGAAGCTATATAAGATAGTAAAGAAAGATAAAAGTTATTTGAATTAAAAATTTTAAGCAATGCGATGAATATAATGTTTTCGAAGAGGAACACTTTTACGAAAAATATGAGATCAATAAGTAAAATAATAGAGATTGATGAAAATTTTAGCATTAAAAAGGGCTGGATGAAGTATTTTCTTATTAATTTTTTGAAATATTCGGTGAAAAATATGAACGACTAATGAAAGAAGCTCTTCAATTTATTTTCCTGTTTGCAAATTACTAGTTGATTTTTATTTTTTACACTTTTATAAAATAATAATTCACTGTATGAATTAGAACTTTTTCATTGTTAGTACAGGATCACACACACCCAAATTCCAGATTTTTTGATGGCATTAATTATATCATTATTAAAAGCCAGACAACTTCAAATAACACCGGTAAAAAACGAGTTTTTTAAACATGGGTTTTCTTTCAAACTTCACATTTTGCGTAACTTAATTTTTTATACCTTAAATCTTAAGAGCAAAAGGGAACTTTGAGTCAAATTGAACCTATTCAATAATTAGTTTTAGTAATTTATTTTATTATTTGACGTTTATTAAATTTATTACCTAAAATAAATACGTAAAATTGTTTAGCTCATTTAAGCATTATGCTAATCAATAAGCTACATGTAATTAAAATTAAAGCAAACAATAAATATATTGTTAAATTGAATATGATATCAACAACATGTAATTAAAATTAAATTAAACAATACATCATTAAACAACGGATTTGGCGACTTGGCGAGAAACTTGATGTAAAACTTAATTCTTTAAATAATTAGTTTTAATTAATTATTTTTTATAAATTATAATTAAACTATCGTATTGTTAACCAAAACAATCGTGTATAGAAAATTTCAGCTCGACTGAACTCCTTAAAATGTGAGAAATTTTTTTTTAAAGTTTTGAACCAGTGAATGTTGCAATTGACCCAGACAAAACTTCAATGTGAGTTGAGGAAAACCCATAAAAATAAAACTGAAATTAGAGTTTGGGACAATTCAAGTTCAGATTCTAGTTTCGTTCAGGCATAAGGTTTGAAAAATATTAATATCAATGAGTTAATGTTTTAATTTTCATCAGAATCCTTTTAATATAAGAAATCAAATGTCCGTATTTTTAAACAGTTTTAAAACAACATTTCATCAACGGGGACATTAATATGAATTAGAAAAATCAAATTGCAAGAGAAAAAATTCAAGTTTCATTTTTAGATGAGTGTAATTATTATAGAATTATAACCATGCAGAGTAGAACAAAAGTGTATGATAGATTTCAAAATATATCATTAATTATTATTTTTTATCAGAGTGATAAAAAAAAATGCACATCAAAAAGAAGAGATATATTCGAAAAATACAAAATATATAAAATAGCATTCAAAATTTCAATTATAGAAGGTAGCCACTCACTACTAGTATTTTAAAACGTTTTTATGTATTTCACTTGGTGTGTGTGTGTGTCCTCAAATTTTTTACATTGTTAATTTAACCAACTTCTCATCAAACTAGAGCTCTGAAACTTTGGGAATCGTTCTTATTCGCCTAACAATGCAATATTTAGACATTTGCGACAAGTTTTAACTAATATTTCAATAATTTTAATAAGTCAAAATATCCCTTCCACTCTTCGCTTTTAGGATTGAGGAAAAAATTTCTTTCCCCCTCTGGGAACACCGGGAATTCCACAAACGCCACATGAGGTATCGTAAAAATTTTCTACTCACAAAGGGGAGATAGTAAGGGTTGCAGACTTTTAGTCAGTATCATTCGCATGAAGGAAGATTCCAATATTTGGAGCCATGTCATATCACAATAATTTTTTCTGAATTCTGGTTCCCATTTTTAATAGAATGACTTACAAACTTTCAAATGCATGTTTTGATTTTATATTATGAAATTTTTAATACGCTCACAAATGTCTCTTTTTAAATAAATTTTAAAGTTAAAAATTATGTTTTCTAGAATTTGATGTACAGCATTTCAGAAGTACTAAGAAAGTAGAATATAAATGATCGGCATGTCGACTAGAAATCACGAATTAGTAAAAATTATTAGATACATAACTTTTATGTGCTCCATTCGTAATTTTTTATTCTACGCAAATTGCTAAAAATAACTTAATCTGAAAAAGAATTTATTGTATCCATTACTTAATTATGAGATAAATTGATGAAGGATGTGGTGTAATATAGGCTAATATCCCATAAATATGAAAAAATATTAATAAGGCATTATATAATAAACATTTGTCTGTTAAAATAGTTTCAAAAATTTTTTTAAAAAATTTATTCTTATTTTTGTTCAATGTTTTCATGTTCCTTAAAAAATAATAAAGTTCCTTTGTGTCTTGTCCACGTTTTTGGGTCTAGAAGAGTATGATGCGTAATACATGTAGATTTATCTACACTTAGCCAATCATACTCAAATTAGCCTCACCTCACTTCCACGCGATTAGATCTGGTAATTCAAAAATATTTGGAAACTAAGAAGGAAAGGCTTGTATGAGTTGTAAAATTTTTCAGTAAAAAATATTCAATAAATGTTTGATTAATTTGAAATTATAAATAAATTTTTTATGTGTTTATCAAGCGTTTGTTTTGAATTTAATGTATAATAATTAATAGACTTTGTCGTTATATAAAAACTTGGTTTTTATCTCGAATTATTATGTATTTCACTTGGTATGTGTGTCATCAAATTTTCGATCGGTAATTTAAACCAACTTCTCATCAAGCTAGAACTCTGAAACCTTGGGAATCGTTCTTACTCGCTTAACAATGCAATATTTAGTCATTTGCGACAAATTTTAACTAATATTTTCTGTAATTATGCAGTTTGGCCCAACCACTTGAAACAATTTCAAAAATTGGCGATTTTTTTGGCTGAATGTTAAGTCCATAAAACGGACTAAAGTAGCCAAATTTGGCAAAATACCGCCAAATAATTCTTGTCACCATGGATGGTTGGGTTAAACTGCATTCCAACCATTTAATTTACCTAATGAATTAATTAATTTTAATTATTTTTAACGTTTTTATGTATTTCACTTGGTGTGTCTGTCTGTGTGTATCAGTATGTCATCAAATTTTCTATCATTAATTTCATCAACTTCCCTTCAAGCTAGAGCTCTGAAATTTGGGAACCGTTCTTACTTGCCTAACAATGCAATATTTAAATATTTGCGACCAATTTCAACTAATATTTCAATAATTTTCTTTAACAAACCTTGTGACCATATAAAAACGTTGTTTTTAAAAACGTTGGTTTTTATCTCGAATTATTTTCTTTTAATACTGCACTTACGCTTTTTAGATATAAGTACACTTATACAGGAATTAATGACCTAGTATTTCATATTCTTAAAAAATCGCCATTTGTTTTCTTTTTATACATCAATTCTTGAAATATGTTATTAGTTTTGAATTACTGTATGTTAAATATGCTGTGTTTGAAAAATTGTCACTTTTCTTTAAGTTAAAGGAATGAAATTATAAAGTTTTTGAGTGGGATTTCTACGAGCCTGACTGAATTTTTAACAAAAAAAAAAAAAAAAAAAGAAGAAGAAATCGAGATGTGTTACTATTGTTAAACGGAACTTCGAGTAAATTTAATTAATTTGAACTATCGTCGCACTAGTAACAACACCGAGGATTAGTGACAGCGAACTACGTAGTACTGAACTACAGAAATATGATGATGATGATGACTCCCACGCAAAACAACGGGGTGACTGTTAGGACGATTCTATTTAACGAGTAGCAATCCTCATTATTCCGCCCGAAGGGCATTAAGGAAAAAAATTTAAGAATATTTTTTGGCGAGTTTGAGAGGGTGTGGGGTTCTAGAAGGAAAATAAAAATATTACTTCTTGTTTTTTTATAACATTCAAAAGTAAATAAACCAACTCATTACTTTACTTTTAATGATAGCTCATTAGACCTTGTAGGATTGTTTTTCTTAGGAGTGAGTGGGTATGAAAAATTTACTAGTAGAATTTGACTGTGCCATTTCGTTAAACTGTGTTTGGGATGTTATCAATAAAACCACACAGTTACGGATGAATACTTTTATTTCAAATTTAAAAATGCACATTCACACTGATTTACTATTCAAAAGTAAACCGTTTTACTTAAAATTTTCCGTATGTTCCATGTATTGAAATTTATGATGTAAACTTCCAAGTATGTATTACTTTGACAGGCTACGGAGGAAAAAAAAACACAAATTTTTCTGCTTCAAATTTTCTTTTTTCAATTTATCAATTATTTTTCAGTCTAATATGAGTTGATTATCCTTAATTGTATTTTATGCATATAGCGATTTTTATTTTTAGGCTATCTAAAGACTATGTAATTTTGTACTCCAGATTTGTACTGAGCTGTTACTTCACTCTCCAATGAGGATTTAGAGAGTTAACCGTCATTGAGCCATGTGGCAGCCTTTATTATTTCATACAGTAAATCATTTAGAAGAGGGGGGTGCCAGCTCAGGTATCATCCTCGTCACTTGAGCGAGTTCAAAATTACGAGGTTCGTCGCCAATAGCCCTCGTGTTGCTTCTAATGTGACGTTAATAAAAACTAAACTAAAAAAAACCCAAACAATAAATCATAAAAGCATCAGGTCGATTGATTGACTATGAATTAATGTTGCTCTCTCTAAAACAGTGTTGACGCCAGATTTGGCTTCGTATATGGTATACATAGGCGCACAGGCGACTTATGTATTACTAGAACAAGAAAAAAAAAGGTAAAAATTACTCGCTTTAATTTGAATGTAATCGTCAGTTTTAATAATTTATTATCTACTTTAATATTTTATCACTTTCTTTAATTTAAATTTTGAAATATTAATTTGGTGTTTTTTATATTGTTGAATCCCTTAATTTTTATTTAATTTTCCGTCAAAGTTTGCATCGTTTTTGTACATTAGGATGTTTGTATTTTGAAAGATTATCAGCACACACAAAAAAAAAAAAAAAAAAAGTACAGTTATTGTTATTGTTAGTACAGTTATTGTTAGTATAAGTATAGACACGCATCGATATGTGATGTACTTAGGAAAATATACTTATGTATCCATGATAAACATATTCTAATACTTACAATTTATGAATAAATGTGTGCTACAGCCCACTAAAGTTTAATTTTATTTCAAAACGTCGCTGCAGGAATTTTCAAGCATTTTTTCACTCGCGATTTCCATTAACCCAGCAAATATTTTCGAGATAGTCAGTTCGCACATATACCTAATAAAATAATGAGATTTAAGAAATTATAAATATTTTTTAAAAACTGATTTTGCTGGAATGTTACAATTTAGAAGCTAAACAATGTTTGACAAAAGTGATAAAAAACCAAATTATCTCTCTATGATAGGCAAAAAACCGCAAAATTTACATCACAAAAATTTATTTACAGAGGCAGCGGAAAACTTCCTAATATATACAAGCTAAATGCTTCACGTGCTGTGAAAAAGAATCCTTAGAAAGATCGTTGCAGGACAGTCAACGTTAAATGTAGAATTAGTTGTTCAGGGGTCACAGGAAATCCTTGAACGACCGCATACCGAAATCCGAAACTTCCGTTGGGACGCTGACCAGGGAAGAGATAGATTGGTATTTAAGTCGTTAATTTGGCTCGCAGGGTGTCTCCGATCCCTCTCAGTCCCAGATTATTTTAAGACCATCCGTTGTAAACTGATTGGCTCACATGAGACGGTAAAGTCAGAATAACATTGACAGCTTCCAGAGCGTTTGTTAATAAGGATCTAGAGTATGTATTAGATTTACTAACATCGCAATGAAAAGCAATGCGAAAATTTAGATCGCTATGTTAGCGGCCAGTAAGAATATTCCTATTAATTTGTAGAATAGAGAACGGGTATTATTGATTTTACGACGCGCTTTGATGCTTTAGAAACGAAAAGTAAATGTCCTATTAATGTCAATGTTTCTAGTTCTGAGTTGTGTGGTGAAATTTAAAAACATGGAAATAGATTTATTCGATTCTCCCGAGGATTTGGATCAGCGGCCTTCAATCTTTGTGAACTCACGGAACCCTAAGAACTATAAGGTTTTTTTATTTCCGGTGAACTCTATCCACCCGTTAGATAAATATATTTTAGAAGAATGTTTAAAGTAGATCAATATGTTATTAGTATTTTATGTAAAGACAATTAAAGAAAAGTATTGCTCTTTTATTTTAAAAAAAAGTAACATAAAATTAATGTTGTTTTCTCATTAATAGCATTAAGGCTCCCGTCTACCGGCCATTTTGATTTCGTAGACGTAATGTTAATCCTATGAAATTCCTACTTTTACTCTCAAATCCTTACTATTTCATCTATTTGAATGCTATAAAGTGCATCAGAAAGAGCAAAAAATAAGGAACACTCTGCGGAATTACTTTTTTAAGAAATATTTTTACTCCTATTTTAATGATTCATTATTGAATTTTCCGATATTTAAAAAATATTTTTTTAAAACTAGAAGGAAAATGTTATTCCGTAGAAATTCCGTTCATTATTTTTTGCTCTTTCGGATGTCCCTTATTGCATTTAAATAGATAAAATAGTAAAGATTTGAGAGCAAAAGTATAAATTCCATAGGATTAACATTACGTTCACGAAATCAAAATGACGATAGACGGGGTCCTTTACTCGTGCTCCAGGTGTCATCTACCCTTAGATTACATTTAGTGATTGAAGTGTGCTTGCATTTTTTTTTTACACAAACTGTTTAAGTCTAGCTCTATTGATGTTATCTGAAGTCGTTTTTCGTATTCTGCATTTAATTTGTTTCTGTATTTCGCTTTTGTTGTGCCGCATACGTTAAAACAATTTTTTCATGGAGTACACAATTATAGTTCGTCTTTTGATTAATCGCTGTCAGACCACTCCGCATCGTACGTGAATTTATCTTGCATATATATTGAATGACCAAATGAAAATCTGTGGAACTACATTTACTTGTACATCACTGTTTACAGAAGTCTGCAGTCCTCACAGGAAGCTCCTGATTATTATTCAAAGGTAACTAAATGTATATTTACATTTTTTTTACCTTATAAACACTAGTCAACTAGAGTGAGTGTTTCATAATTTTTCTTTCGAATTTTTATTTTGACTCACATACACAGTTTGAAAATCAATCACGTAGATAAAAAAAAAAAAAATGCAAATGTAGATATTCTAGAGGGTTCGGATTATTAAAGGTCAATTTTGATGGCTAAAATCTAGCGACTCATTGTTTTAAGTGAAACTAAAGCTGGGTAGACCCAACAATTTAGCTATTTTTCTTTGCGTGAATTAAAGTCTTATTACTACTACTATTTAATAAAATTCTTATAAATAGTTTTTTTTCTTATTTGTTTTCAAAATTACACTGCATGTATGTAGTAAAGCAACAGAGTATTGGCAGTGCCTATTACTTAATTTAATTTTCATTTTTATTATTCATTTTTATTTTCAAAGTAAAGTAGAAATGACATGGGAGACATGTTTTCAGCATCAATGCTTTTCGAAAGCAAACCCTCCGCATTTACAATAATACGATTCATTTTCGTTTCAAGTTTTCATCCCGTCTTTATCACATATCAGACAATGATAAAACCGCCGCTTACAGATTCTACAATTTTGATTTTGTTTTTCCAACAGGTTTTTATAGTATGACACTTCTACAAACAGACATAACTTTACCATTTGTTCTTACAGAATTGTTTCTTTAAGTAATGGATAATGGGCATTTAAAGTGAAGTGTTAAAACAGCTGCTGTGGTATTCGTATTCAAATAAATTATTGTTTTTTTTTTTTTATTTCCGTAAGTTTTGCTATAATTATTTTGAGTAATTAGCGATAAGAATTTTCATTTCAAGAACAATTTTTAGAGTATGACTATTAAACTGATGCTTCTCAATTTTTTTTTTTTTTTTCCAGAAATGGAGCTAACAGATCAGTATCAAAAGGATAATTGCTTCATATCAAATTTAATTCTTCCGGAATATTTTTGTGTGCAATAACGATGCAAAGAAGATTATTGTATGCATTTGGAGCAACATCAAAGTGCATACAATAAAAGGATTTGAGCTTCGATGGTGCGATACATTTTTCCTTAACGTTGATATACTTTTTAAAAAGATTTATACGGGATCAATCACTAACAATTTATTCATATGTATATTTTTGATTAGATCAGACGGTCTTCTAAATTTATCTCGCCATAGTTTTATCAAGGAATCATAATTTTCATTTGTTGATGAAAATCCTAAAACAGCCGCTAATGCTAACCCACCTAAAAACGGTGACAAATAAATAAATTTTTCAATCTTGCTCAACGATACAATGTTATGAATGGCAATTTTATAGGAATTTCAAAAATCTAACCACAAATTACAGTTACCATAAAATTTATTTGAATTTAATTTAGATAATTTAATTAATTCACACATTGACTGCCGATCACGCGCCAGCACGTTATGTGGCTTTGCCCGAAATTTCAATTTTAAAAATGTCGTCTCCACTTTACTTTATACCTTGAAAATAGTGAAAGAAGTGGGCGATTCTTTAACGGATCCAAAGAAGGAGACTTATATGTGACATAATGCGTCTTGATTAATGTGTTTGAAGCACAGGACTTTTATGAAATTTAAGATTTTATTTTATCCATAAAATATTTATTTTTATTTATTTTTACAATCAAACTTCCTTTAAGAATTCGATCTTTTACAAAAATTAAAATTTTGTTAAGAGTTTGGAGCTTTGATTAAACAAATAGTAATCCCTCGTGGAACCATTGTCAAAGTTCCAGGGAACCCAGGTTGAAGACCTCTGTTTTACAGTATGTGGATAGTATGTCATTCGTCATGTTTAAAATTTATGGGGCGAGAGGATAGTCGTTATGCAAATCATGCAAGTTTTGGGGGT
>BMAW01090404.1:120745-160709 GCA_019974015.1 Nephila pilipes | reverse complement strand
ACGCAATTCCAAGATGCAATTCCAAAAAAATGGAACACAGTACTATACACATTCCTTCAAAACCTTTCTTGAAAGCGATGATATATGAGTACAGGGAGTACTTTTTTTATGCAGTAAATTTAAATACAACGAGTACTTTCTTCGAAACGGTAATCTCTTTCTTCAATATAGAGTGCAAGGGGCACTTTCATCAAAGAAAAAAAAATACAAACGTAATAACTGAGGATAGTTATAACATCAGCATTTTCCGCCGTAAAAGGTGTGGCTCACTTACACCACATACCGAAATTTGCTTTTTTTTTCTCAATCGGGATCATATCCCAGTGCTAGCCACCAATAAATTTTAGCTGTGCCGTAGTGGCAAATATTTCGAGCCATCCATTCCATATTTAAAATAGCTTATTATCAAGTTCATATCACACTCATACAATTACATCAGAAATCGTCTTACAGACCTCTGCTCTTACCAAGGACAACGTCTCGTCCGCGAAACTGTCTGGGTGGGCAGCGTATCAATTTCCTCTTCAGCAAGAGCAGAGGAGTCAATCAAGTACAGACAATAACATTTCAAGAATAAAGTAACAAAAAAGTATACGAGCCATGACGTCACAATGGGCATCCGTAGGAGGAATGAATTCCTCGTCACGATCACTGCTATAACTAAAATCACTTAGACATTCGTCTGATAGCTTAACCAACAATTTACAATTTCATCCTCCGTTAAAGGTTTATTATTTTAAACTTTTCTTTTTTTTTTTCAAGTGCGAAGGCCGTGCACTATCATCGGTATAACTCATAACACTAGATAATGTTTTAAATGAAAAATAAAATATTAATTTTGAAATCACAATCATTTATAGCTAATTTCTAATAATCTCTCTGTGCCAATACCAACAAAAATGGTCTACATGCAGTACCAAATAATTTCGAGAGTGATCAATCAGAAAAAAAAAATAATTCAAGATAAAAACCAACGTTTTTATATGGTGGCAAAATTTATTAAAAAAATTATTGAAATATTAGTTAAAACTTGTCACAAATGTCTAAATATTGCATTGTTAGGTGAATAAGAACAATTCCCAAAGTTCCAGATCTCTAGCTTAATGGGAAGTTGGTTAAATTAACGATCGAAGATTTGATGACACACACACACACACACATTCACACTCCAAGTGAAATTCAGAAAAGCGTTTTAAAAAAAAATCTCGCGCCAGCCTGTGACTGGGTACTGAGATATCAGTCTACATTTCGAGCCAGTGTGTGATTGGCTACAGAGATATCACCCCGTATTTCGCGCCAGTGTATGATTGGCTACTGAGATATCACCTCATATTTCGCGCCAGTGTGTGAATGGCTACAGAAACATCACCCCACTTCCCGCGCTAGCGAGTGATTGGCTCAGATACTTCCAAATACTAACATTGTGAATTTGGTAAGGTTTTTATTAAAAGGTAGAAAATCTAAACCAAATGGACTTCAGTTTCGTTGATGCTTTAAAAAAATTGAGTTTCCGCATCACCTAATAAAAAACAAATTTATTTATTTATGATATACAGTTAAATTGAAAATAAAGCAAATATGTGTTAATTTTTAAATTAATTGTTGTAAAGCAAAAAATAAATATATGAATAAAAGGAGGAGAGTTTACCAATCCAAAAAAATTTAAGTATAAGAAAGTAATATAGAAAATAGTGTAAACTTTAAAAAAAAAAGTTCAAATAATTATGTAAAATTAAAGATATATATACTTAGGATATTTTTAAAATTTTATTTTTATTTTGCTTGAGAAAAATATTAAATATTTAAATGAACACAGTAATTAGAATACACATGTGCAACTATTAGAAACAAATAAAGACACAGTATTTTTTATTTCAGATTTTATTTCTTAAAAATATCATCGTTACATTATACATTTTTTAAAAATGCAAATATTTTTTAAAACCATTTTTCTTGCAGTTAAAAAAAAGCCTCAAAATGTAGTCCATGGAATATTCTTGACATCTTTTAAGAAGATAGAATACACAATATTTTCCGCAAACATTTGATGTGAGGCTTTGTAAGGAAATTTCATTAGATATTACATTTGGAAATAATTTTACATTTTGTGAGATGTGGGGCTCATGTACCGATGGAGGTAATACGTAAGGATCAGAAATTCTATGGTCTTTTTGTCTTGAATATACATAGCTAGCCAGTACGATCCTTCTTTATCATTAGGATCTGTGTTTACCACAAGTGCAGCTCTTTTCTTGATCTTGGGTATTTGGTCAGCAGGATACACATCTAAGAAATCTCTAGGAGCCTCCTTCGATAAAATTTTGCTTATTTGAGAGGCGAACATTTAATTTCCAAAATCAAATAAAACGTTTATTTCAATAAGCGACTCGAATTCGGCGAATACAATAAATGAAACAGTTTCATTCAGAACCTAATTAAATTTTAGCTCTATTCTCTAATTACTGAGACGAATGAAATTAAAGTGCTCTCCTTCACAAAAGGCAAGTGATAAATCAAATAAAAATAGGGAATAACCTTTTGCAAATTCTGGTCTAGATAGATGAGGTCCTTTAGAATTTAGAAATTAGTTATTGTAAGTTTGAATATAATTTTCTTTTCCAAAATCTAGTTCTAGAGGTTGTTGGGAAACAGGTTGACCGTCTATGTACACACACCGATAAAGTTCATATCATAATTTTTGAATTCAAAAGGGGAGATTTTTTATAATTTCCATTGAAAGCATCATTATGTACACATACTATCACAATGCATTTAGGCATTTATCCAGAAAATACATTATCTTGTGCGAAAAAATAACTTGATTGTGGGATTGAAAACGACCTTGCACGTAACTCTGTCAATGGGATATTTTGCCGATGTCTTTTCTAAAGCTTTCGCATGAGCGATAACCACCACTGGATTACCTTATACATTTCTTACATAAAGTGAGACATATTCAAAAATCACATTGTCCCTGACTCCCATCAAACAAAATGAATGTTTGCTTCGAATGATCTTTAGTTTGACATCCACAAGATTTAATAAAAGTCTGTCTCGGCTAAATACGAAATCCATAGTCAGTCGTCCTACCATGTCAATAGTTAAACTTCTTTTAATGAAATTTGCAGGAATTTTGAATCCTTTATTCAGTTCTGTATTTTTCTCATCATAAACATTAATCCGACCTGCAGTGTCTTTATAATAAAATTTAGATGTGTCAGTTGAGAAGTTTTGCTATTGCACCCATGGTTTAAAAAAGTTTCTATTATAGCTCTATAAGCATATGTATTATTGCTAGATGAAACTGTTCTTTCGCTTAAGCAGGCGTCAACTTGGGAAGGCATAGAAAATTTACAGGTCCAACTTTATTTTCATCTGTAATCACTTTACCATCGCTTTTCAATATTTTTGCTCGAACATGTAACTGAGTCCGAGAGAGGTTTAGGTAAGCATCGCCACTCCCAGGTATAAGGAATTCGATGGGTCCTCCATCTGTAATATTAGTGATGAGATGGAATTGAACCCATTGACCTTTTTCTATTACAGTCGAGGAAGGAGGAGTTAAAAATAAATTCAGCTCAAATTTAACACATTCGAAACTTACTTACGAAACGCCCTCATGCTTCAGGATAAAAAATATCTCGTCCTCTTACTTTCTTCGATTTGGAAGAAGTTGTAGCTTTCATTACTTTCTTTTATACATTTGACACATTTTACCATGTCCTATCCTTTCATCATTTTTAGATAGCTTTTTTTATTAACCTTGTTACAGTTTCATTAGTTCTTTGCCTAGAAGATTCCGGAAAACTCCGACTCTCTATCATATTTCTTGCAATTTGTGTGCTTATTTTCAAAACTTCTTTTCCTACCGATTTAGTACCGCTCTTCAAAAAAGGTAGAGCTGAGTGGAAGAGACGTTTAAACTACTCTCCAATACCATATCCCTTCTAAAAAATATTGACCAATATAATATGGGAGTCCATTTCCTGTTTATGATTCGTAATAGTCTTCAAATTGCTTCGTACAACATTTATATGAAACAAGCCTCTTAACCCTTTAAAATTCTCTCAAGAAATGTATTTCATGATACCACATATCTTCTTTTATACGATTTGTCTCACTCTAAAATGTAACACAGCTATCCCACGACCTCTTTCAAAAGGAACGAAATCACCAGAATGTGATTTCAGAATCATTTAATCATTTGGAAATGTTGTCGAATAACAGGCACGTTGAGGGGTCTTGTATAATGAGCTTTGAATACTTTCCATAGATTTATTATATTCACCAGACTCAAAACCTTATAACTCAACTATGCCTTTGTATAACACGACTTTAGCCTGACCACTAAGCTTAAGTTTAACTATTTTTTTGTCACAATGAAAAATTTATTCGATTTTGTTTCTGTGTAATTCCAACTGCATTCCCTTTAAAATATCCGGGACTGTTTCATTACAATCTGGTGGAACTCGTCTGAGAAGTAATCCTCCATTTCCAAAATCAAATCCGAATACATTATTATCATTTCTTATGTTAAACCATGTGTGTGGATATACTAAATCTACTAAACTGACTTCCCACTTTCCTCTATTCAATGTAATAGGTAATGGAAGTTAAATCATAAAATGGGATATTTTATTTTCGGTGGAAAAAAAGTTTGTAAGTGTTACTAATTAGAGTAATGTATTATAGAATGACATGTTTCAGACTTGAAGGAATGTGTCATACTCACCCATTTATATCATTCTAACACCACTTATCCACGTATTAAGTTTTTCTATTTATCCTTGAAATTTTACAAAATATTCACTTTTACCTTTCCTTTTTCTTATTCTTATCACTTTTCAACGGTATAGAATCCAGAATCAAATACTTTTTGTAGTTCTTGGAGATAAAAAAAAAAGGTGTCCTGAATTATTTCAACAGATAAATCTTTTTATTTTTTAAACTGTTGGATTTCTGGGAAGAATTTAATGAATTGTAAAAGTTTCTTTCGTTCAATTTCACTCGCAATTTTTTTCAAAACGAAGTTTTTCCCTACTAATCCTTATTATCACCTACTTTGAATTTCGATTTTGATTGCTCTTTCAGAGATTTCCCATACAAAGTTAACCACACTTGAGTCTGATTTCTTTCGTTTACCGAGCTTGGTTCTATGAGAATGCCTCGATGCCAAGAGTGATTATAACTATGCACTAATTTTTCCAATAACATCAATGTAACGCTTTGCGTTCATTTCAGTAAAATACTTCCATAGTTTGGTCTTCAAAGTCCGATTGAATCATTCTTAAATGGAAGCCTTTGCACTATTATTTATTTGCACATTATTGTAAAAAATTGTTTCCAACTTTCATTTTCTTAAGATATCTTTGGAACAGAATATACACAAATTTTTTCCTTGCGTCTGTTTGTAATTTTTTTGGAATACGCTTAGAAAAAAAATCTTTTTGAAAGCTAGTACCGTGGTTTCAGCTTTCTTATTCTTCAATGGTATGCCCAGGCAGACTTCGAAAGAACATCGATACATATCAGCAAATGTTTATAACCTTTATTACATATAGACTAAATCTGCCTGAAACTGTTGATTTATTCGACCAACAATTAATCGATGCGTAATAAAAATTTTCCCGACGGATTTATGCAACTTATATAAGTCTTTTGTTTGTAACCATTTTTTTATACTTTTTCTAGAAACCTTCCCTTTTAGCGCGTGATATACAGCAACTATACTAGCGAAACTACCGGCATGTTCGGGAACAAGATAAATGTTTCTCCATTCCATGGGTAATTTTTCACTTATCTGTATTATTAATATCGTGTTAACCTCAGGTGAGAAATTTTACGAAGGATTCAATTTGATAATCATTTAGTATTGTTTTTTTTTTTTTTTTAAAAAGGCACGAAATCATGGATATGGAGAGAGAGGTGGTTGAGAGAAAAGGGGGGAAGGTGTAGAGTGAAGAAGGAGGGGAAAGGGTTGGGGCAGAACGAAGAAGCTTACCGGTACCATGACTCCGGAGAGCAATGTATTAACAACAACAGCAAAGGACATTTGCGATACCCTTACTTTATTAATGAAAAAAGAAAAGCTACCCCAATTTAGGATGGAATACTTTACTAAAGCTATCTCCATTGAAAACAAGAAGCAAGACATTAAATCTTTGCAAAACCAGATGCGGGACGTCGAGGAAGAGCAGAAAAGAGTTTCTGGTGAGATGAACTTGGTTTTTCCTTGCCTAGTTAAAAATTTCGAAGAACAGGGAAATTTAACCCTTAAGAATCTACGAAAGCTCAAGGCTGAGTCATGCAGCATCATTGATAACAATATTGTAGCATTGGCCACAGCCAATACTACTATGGCTTCTAAAGCCCAACGCCTCACTGGTGCAAATGGTTTTAAAAAGCCAACTAAAACTGCAAAAAAGGCTGTAACCGATAATAATAGTTTAAATTTAGCAACGAGCAGTAGCTTTAATGCGTTGGGGGCTATTGATCCCAATGGGGTGGACGCTGACATCCCCCCAACCCCCCCAAGATTCAACCGGTAATGCTTAGGCTTACCCAAAATTACAACATCATAATTCAAGCCATAAACAGGGAATACCCGAAATCAGTATGTAAGCTCTCGAGTCAATATATAAAGGTATCAACAGATTCCGGAGATGACCATAGAAGAATCACTACTCTCCTGACCAACTTAAAGGCTGAATACTATGTAACTCAGCCATTAAACGATCGTCCTTTGAAAGTCTGTATGACACGACTTACAGTTCATGCTGAAACCGAGGATAGCAAGGAAGACCTTATCTCTAAAAGGATAAAGGTAGAAAAAGTAGCTCAGTTTAAGCAGCTCAAAACAAAATTCCCGCTCCCCATCTTTATGGTAGAAATCCGTAGGGGGAAAGATGCACTGGAAATATACAAAATGCAATCCATAATGCACATAATAGTCAAGATCGTACCCTTCAAGAGGAAGCAAGGAACAAAGCAGTGTTACAACTGCAATTTCTTTCATCATTCATCACAAAATTGCAGAACAAATGCCAGATGTCTAAGGTGAAGCGAAAATCATCGCATTGGAGAATGTGCTATTAAAGAACGGTTAGAAAATCCTTTATGCATTAATTGCAAGTCTAACCACATGGCCTCTTGGCTGGGAAGCCCGCTTTTCCCTAAAAAGGCCATTTTTTCCTAAAGGCCAGGGAAACAGCGAAAGGCCAATCTACTCAGAAAACTGAAAGCAGGAACCTCCCCCCTCCCGACCTGTCACCGCAGGTGTTACTTTTGTGAACATTTGAAGTAACGAAACTCCTCAAGAGAGAGAGCCACAAGTAACTCCAATGTCAACCGAAGCCAAACACCAGTTTGAACGGGCCACCGCCCCAATTACTACTTCATCCACAAGAAATATCAACTTCCTGTCCACCATAGCTGAATTACAAAACCTTTTCAATAAATTCCCAAAATTTTTTGAAGCACTGAACAATATGTCAAAAGGCAGCAATGACCTGGACAAACTGAACATTTTTATATCGGGTGTAGTCGTGACACCACTCACCTCTAATTTAAATTCACCCTTCTCGAACTCAAACTGGTGTTATGGAATGCCCAAGGTGTTAAGTCCCATGATATTGAATTAAGGGATTTTATAGATAAGCACTCCCTTTATTTAATATTAATCCAAGAAACACACCCTAGGACAAAGGTATGAAATTTTCAATACCAAACTACACCACACAAAGAAATGACAGACCCTTCCCAACTAATCGCCCGTTTGGCGGCACAGCAATTTTAATTAAAAAACCTATTCCCTCCTACAATATTCCAACACCCACATTAAACGGTGCAGAAGCAACTATCGTTGCACTCACCCCCACAGATGGAAACCCAATACTCATTATCTCCATGTACATTCCCCCATCTGTCAGAGTCACTCACGTTCCAACAGACATAAAAACTATTCTAATCTAGGGCCGACTTCATTAATTTGCGGAGATCTTAATGCTAAACACACAAGCTGGGGGTTCCCATACAACACATCGAGAGGTAAAGCTCTTAAAATTTTTGCCGATCAGAACGGCATAGAAATCTTAGCCCCTCCCACTCCTACACGCTACGGACATAACTCCGCCTCCACCATCGACATTGCAAAAACGGCGAATTTTGATTGGCCCTACCAGATTCATTCGCTACCGGAATTGAGTAGTGATCACAACCCATTACTTATTCACTTTGCAACTCAAGAGAAATTTAATTTACCTTCGCCGAAATTAAACACTAACTGGGAGATGTACAGAAATATTCTCCTAGACACCACAATCAAAACATTCACACTCCCCAAAGCACAAAGTGGAGAGGATATAGAAAATGAAGTAGCCAAACTAACACACACAACATTTTAAGTGCACACGAAAGCGCCTCCAAACCAATAAAGACAAACAATCAGACTTTTATCGGCAGAGAGTTTAGAAATTTATTCCGAGAAAAGAACAAAGCCAGAAAAATCTGGCAGTTCGCAAGATGCCCTGCTGATAAACAAAAGCTAAACAAAATTCAAAACGAATAGGCGCAAAGTGCACTACACAAAAACAAAGAATGGGAAGAAACTCTTGAAAATCTGAATGCTGAAAGTGGTACCCTGTGGGTATGACAAAAGCGTTCAGAAAGAGAAGATCCCCTGTATCCGCCCTAAATAGCCCAACTGGTATCACCCTGAGTGACTCAGACAAAACAAAAATACTCTCAGTCAGTTCAAACTAAACGATATAATCACACCTACACATGAGAGCACAGTGAAACACGTCGTTCACGAAATCTTCATGAACGAAAATAACTTTCAAAACTCCACCCACCAACCCCTCCACTTGCATCAGAAATAGCAAACTATATTAAAACTCTTAAAATTAATAAAGCTCCAGGCAGAGAGAAAATCACCAACAAAATGATCAAACAATTACCTCATCCATGCATCTACCAAATCCGCAATATCATTCAAAATATGCTAGACCTACGGCACTTTCCGAATTCTTGGAAAACTGCAACAATCATCCCGATCAGAAAACGAGGCAAAGATCTTACAAGACCGGAAAATTATAGACCAATCTCCCTCCTACCAGTTCTCAGCAAAATAGCCGAAAACATAATCCATAATCGACTCAGCAACTTCAACAAAGAAAATGACATCCTGATACACGAACAGCATGGCTTCATACCTGAGCTCTCCACATCATACCAGCTGCTCAGAATGGTAGAACTCGTTAAAACCGGATACTATAAAGGACAACTCACAGGAGCAGTTTTCCTTGATATTCAGAAAGCTTTTGATCGAGTCTGGCATACAGGACTGCTATATAAACTGATAAAAATTAATATCCCCTCCCACCTAATTAAAATAATAAATTCACACTTAAACAATAGAAATTTTACTGTGGTCATAAATGGAACCTACTCTTCACCAAGAATTATTACAACAGGAGTACCGCAAGGCGGAATTTTATCTCCGACCCTCTTCAACTATTTCGTGAACGACATACCAAAATACTCAGACACTACTCTCTGCATGTATGCAGATGTACCCAAAAACATAGGCCATGCATTAAACAACCACCTCAAAGACCTAGAAGAATGGTACTCATCTTGGAAAATTGCCCTGAATGTTTCCAAGACAGAGGCCGTCTTCTTTAACAAAAACAATAGAAATATTGAACCAGATATTTATTTGAATAATAATAAAATCCCCTGGTCAGGGTCTACAAAATACATAGGAGTAACACTAGATAAGAAACTCATTTTCAAACAACACATCACACTAATTAAAAAGCAATATAAAATTGCATTTAATGAAATCTACCCCCTTATTACGCGTAATTCTACATTAAGTAGAACTAATAAAATGCTTATCTATACACTGATACTTAGACCTATCCTTACTTACGCTTCCCCTGTTAGGTCATACTGTGCAAACACGACTCTGGATACCCTAGAAAAATCTCAGTCAAATATACTCCGAATGATCGTAAATGCTCACTGGTATATGCGAAGTGCAGATATCAAAGACTCATTAAATTTTCCCTCCCTCAAGAACTTCATCAAAAAGCTCGTAAGAAAATTCTTCAAAAATAGATAACTCCACCAATAGAACCATTCAAGCCATTGAAAATTATACTCCCATCATAAATAACCAACTCCTGCACAGACCACGTGAAATTCTACTTGATTAATCCGTCAAATTTCATCTTCAATGATATTCTACATCGATTCCTGACAATGTTCACATCAAAATGACATCCATCTACAGCAGCCAATAAGAGCTCACCCAGCAACCAATAGGAACTCTCCTTCTCGTTACGCGAGAAATGCCAGCAAGCTATATCCATACCAGACTAAAGGAATAAGTCAGGATACTTCTACCAACGCAACCATTAAAAGTTTTACTCTCCTGCATTCTCAATCAATAGCATTAAGTATCTCATTTATTAAAATCATGAAAATAATAAAATAGGTTTTTTCATGAATTAATTTTAAAATCCAACAAATTTTACGACTCCTTCATAAGAATTTTTAAATTTTGCAATTCTCTCATAAAACTTTATAGAAAATATTTAAGAAATTCTGATAATTACTCTTCACAATTAATTTATGGATAATTTTAACTTTTAATTTCTTAATAATTAATAGTCAAGCATTGCTCGTTTTTCTTTTTGCCATGGCAACTTATCATTTTCAATATTATAATTTTAAACTTCTGGGCAAGCTGAAAACCAATGTTCTGTCTCAACAATAATTTAATATCATAACTGGAGACTAAAGCCCGTGAGGGTTACGCTCCCCAATAATCATTTTCCGATTCGAAGAAGCTGTGGAAGGGAAAGAGTTGAGCGGCGGGGAGAGGCTTTACCCTTCGAAACCTAAAGAACTTCACTGCACCTCAGCACCTCTGATTTAGAACCCCCACTTTCTACCTACTAATGTATATTTGCTTATAATACAGATCTATTTAAAAATAATGCGTACTATCACTTATTTTTCTTACTCTGATTCACTTTTTGCTTGCCACGCGCCAGTGCATAATTTCGGATTTGAGAAAATATTTGACATGTAATACCGATCCCGAGCTGACGCATAGTTAAGAATTTCTTTGATGAAAGGCTTAAATAATACTTAGGTACCTCATAATTATCTTTTATTACTATTTTTAAATCATATTTCCTACTATAAATATGTTGGCATCTGGGTACAATCTACTTCCATGTCAAGGCGATAATTACCAGTCTCATTTCTAGTGACTGGCAGACAATGTGTTAAGCTGCCCTTAGACATATCTTGCACTAAAACTCCATTCTGAGAAGTAAAACAATTTTTTTTCCATTGGTATTTCTTAACGTCTTTCTAAATTAACTCTGGTTATTATACTTTTATCTAAATATTCTTGGCTATTTCTTCAACATCTGCTTTAATTCCTAAAATACCAATCTTTATTTCCACCTAATTAATTCTTTTAAATCATAAGTTTTTCCTTCCAACAAATTTCTTAATTTGATAAGCTTATCAATTTAGTTCTCTCGGAATTGGAATTACTTATCTGCCTGATTGTGGTTTTAATATTAGTTAATAATTTTGATTAAATTTCTTCTGTGACAGAATGTTTCTTTTTTTTACTTAACAATATACGTTTTAATGTAATCAAATTTGCAAAAATGCAATATACAATATGCAATTTTATGAATCGAATCTAAAATAAATCGCCTATCTCAAATATTCGTACCAGCGACTGATGTTGTATTGAAATTCGAAGTCGTCGTTGATTTCGAGTTTTAATTCAATTTAATTTTCATTACGACTTCGGATCACCAATTTTCAAGTCATTGGTGATTTTCCGTTTCTTCTAAACATGTTTTCCTTTCTTCTTTTACACATACAAAAGCGTCTTTCATACAGTTGCACATTTCACAATATCAAGGCGTCAGCGGCCTTCAAGCTCGCATCAGAAATAATTTTGGATCATTTGGGATAGATGGAATTCAGGCTTTCTATGAAGTAGAGATTTTGTCTTCTGATTAGCTGTTGAGACAAGTATACAGGTGAGGGGTTGGGCGTAGATGGTAGAAAAGTGGAGTCGGCGGTAAATTGGCTTTCATGACTGCCCTGTTATTATAAAACATCTTGGAAGAAATTTCAAAAACTATTACATGGAAATTTGGATTAATTTTCAAAGAAATTTAAACGGGAGTGAGCTGTCTTTCGCGTAATTCCTATGTCATTTTTGTCATCTACGAGTGCATCCATAATTGCTTCTGTTTCTTCTTGTCTTGATTGAATGTTCAGAATTCTGAGTGTTTGTTTGAAGATCCCGGGAATTCTATTAAGTATATCTGCGAACATTTCTAAAACGTTGAGTACTTCATAGAGGTCATCGATATTTAAGTTTAAATTAGTGCTCTTTCTGTGGAATCTGCATTTTTTTTTTTTTTTTTTTTTTGGTTTTCTTTAGGATGTCTCGGTCCATACTGGAGCAGATGGACTGTGGGGAAGTTTTGTCGTTCTTTGTTGCATTATCATAAGAAACGTTTATTCTAGTTTTATTGCAACTAAAAATTGCTTAATTTTGCTCTTTATTTTGTCTTGATGATTGGGGGAAGCAGGAACATCCATGGTGAGAAGTTACATCTCCATAATTGTTGCAAACTATGCACAGTGAATCCTGTTATTATTATTATTGTTATTTTACGTTTTGTAATGTGTTTTACTCCTCGTTTTAAGCATCTGGACTGGAGGTGTCAATTTGCTGAATTATGACTCAATTTATAGAAGTTGTGTAGCATTAGATTACTCCTTCGCCAGTCATATAGTATAGTTTAAAAATTTATTTGGTTTCTTCTGTGCGTAGGAGTGTAATCTTGGAGATGGGTAAAGACTGCTTTGTTTCCCTGTTCGTGAATTGTACTGTTTTAATCGATTAGTATCCTATTTTGTTTAAACCTTGCGGCGAATCACTTCTACCCGATTCTTGTGCCATAATTCAATCAAACCCTAGATAGATTCCTCCATTCAACTAATACCGATTAATAAAGATTTAATCGAAAATTGTATGTTTCATACATAAAATTACATAAAAAATCATATCACTTAAGAAAATACAAAATATACCTACATTTGTTACGTAAATTTCATGGTGTAATGATGCACCATTACATGGAATATTAAGATATAAAAATGAATCTTATTTTGCTGTTTGGTATTTTTATAAGAAAAAATTCTTCAATGTAAAGTCCAACGTTACATGTCTTACACACATATTTTGTCAACTTTTGACGCTTCACGCAAGATTTTGAGCAAAGGGCATATATTCTTCGTCCTTTTTTTCATTTAATGGCTATGCACAGATTTGGATTATTTTCGCTAACATCACTGTCAGATTCATTCATTAATTCGCAAATCTCATTATCAGATAAATACTTTCTTTTCGTCATGACTTTCGCTACAAATAAAAACCGACCAAATGAAACAAACAATCTGGGAGCATCTGCTATGAAAAGCCCTAACCCCCATAAACATCCTCAAATTCTCACTCGAACATCTAAGAAGAAAGCAAGAAAGAACAAAGCAAACCGAAAGCAAGTGCACCCTTTAAGGCTACACGGTACTCTTTTTCAAAAAATTTTTTTGGAGACAGTCATATTAAAAGTAACTTATGTATTGTTTTCATACTAAATTATTAAACTGATTCTGAAAATAAAAAGTCAATTTAACAAGCCCTTATTTTAAAATTTTAAAAAATTTAAAAATTTTGAAGTTTTTTTAAACTCTTATAAAATACACAATTTTTGAAATTTTTTAATTATTTTGAGTGATTTATATTCTATACATTATTGCAAACAAAAGTTAGTATGGATTTGAAAATCTGTTTCCTTGTTGATTTTTAATAATTATTTTTCTAGCTAAACCTGGAAAAAACACGAAAATTTTTAAAATATTAACTTTAACATTTTTTAAAAAAATAACTAGGGATCCCAGACCTAAATCCATACTAACTTTTATAGAACACATATATCTCAGTATGTATAAAAAATTTCAAGACTCTATCTTGAACAGAAAAAACGCCTTAGGGATTAGAAAACACTTACATCTTCAAAAATAAAAATCTGAGAAAAATGTATTTAAAGTTTTTAAAGGCATAAAACAAAAACTAATAATACTAGCAAAGCTCTAAATTTTTAATATATTATTTAATTACTTATATAATATATGAAAATAATACTTTAATTAAATATGATGGCAAATATTTTTATTTATTCAAAATATGCTTTTGCAAAATATCGATATAGCATTTGTTACGATGACAGATTATTCAGCTTAAAGTTAACATAATAATTTCACAAAAGTTTTAAAACACAATACACTTATAAAAAATTATAATGATATAAATAAAAGTTTAAAAAAAGTTGAAAACTACCAGGTGTGTACATAGCACCTAATCTTTTCTGAATTTTAAGTCGATGCAATTTAACAAGTTTTATTTTTTTCTGCGCGACTTTAAAATTAGCAGATTTTCTTTTCTTTCTGAAATAAGTTCTCCTACAATCAGTAAAGTACATTAAGCGTTCTGATGACAAACTTGTTACAAATTCAATTAGCATCCTGAAATGTTTTTAGAGCTTTTAATGTTCCAACAATAAATTCAGGTATTGCACTCGACATGGCAATCAACACACGACTCCTAGAAGCTGTATTTTCTTTGGAATATTTGTTCCATATCATCGAATGTAATGCTTCATTAGAATTTTGTATCAAACCTCTGACACACGTGCTTAATAATTCAGTTGATGCTAATCGCAGATAAATCGGCAAGATTTTGGGCAAATATTCTTCGCTGATTGGTATTTTTACCCATTCTTTGTGAATATCTGATTTCTTTCCACGTGCTAATGATGACTGGTAAAAACACCAAGAATCAAAGATCAAGATTGTGTCCCGGAAGCCAATACTCTCAGATCTTTCCCATAATTTCACAGCTGCATTTACTTCCATTGCACCATATGATCCGACACATGTTGTACTTCAAACATCTTAATGTCTTCTTACCAAATACGAAATTCAGCACTGTCTTCTCCAAGCTCAAATTTAGTCTGTTCACATTCTCCACACCACTTTGACATTACTTCGTAATCTATCACAAAGCCAGTCAGTAAGTCGATAACATATCCTATTTCGATATTTGACTTTGACGTATGTCCTCTTGTCAACCAGCTTCCATCATATGACACTCCAATATCGACAATATCTTTATCATTCCTTGAGCCATATGCCTCAATGACTTCTTTACGAATATCAAGCAACAGCTGATTTGACCTAACGAGATGTCCAATCAGAACTTTTGGCTTATAATGTCTTTTAAAAGTTTTACTAGACATTATATTTCAATTCATATGCATGCAGAATTTTTCCAACGCCGAGTAGCCAAGTCACAAACTTAACATACCTTGCACTAATCTCATATTTACATCAAATGGAACATTAAAAAATTGATGCTTGCTAACATTTGATATTTGATGTAATATAGCATCGACCAATTGTTATGGACATGTTTCACTTTAAGTTTGGTCACAATTAACACATACAACATTCATTTTATATGCAAATCCATTTCTTTGACCATAGCAAAGTTTTAAAGATGCACTATGACAAATATTGCTTAAATTATCTGTAAAAAAAACATTCAGTATCCCCTATAATGTAATTTGAAACATACTTTTATCTGTAGCACTTGTATTCAAAACATTTGTATTCTGAAGTTTTGTAGTTATATCAACTAAAGAGAGGATTTTAGAATTGTCATTTTCAGCAGTACTCCATCTCTTAGAAATGTTGCTTCTCTTCTCAAGCTGCGAAAGTTTTGTAAGTGGCATTTTCTCAACAGAAAAAACTTAACTTAAACAATTTAAAAAAGCTTTTAAGTTATATAAATTATATGCAGAGTAACTTATCAATTTTAGCTAAGTAACTATAAGCACATCAAAAACTCAAAATACAAACAAACATAAACGATTTTAGTAGTGAAAGTTGAAGTTAATATCCACTTTTCTGCAAGTATCGATTTTATTTAAAAAATATTAGTAATTAATTAAATTTAAGAATGGAAAAATGCTTTAAAATGAAACCGAAACTAACCACGCCCCCCTCAGCTGTCAAAAATAGTGACTGAAAATACTCAGAAAACTTCAAATATCTTAAAAACTAATTGGTTATTAGATCTAAAATTTGGGGCTAAGATTCCCAAATGTATGGGCTACAGAAAAATGCAAAAAAAAAAAAAAAAAATCGATAAATTTGTCATTTTTGATACATTTTAGGGTACTGTGTAGTCTTAACTCCATTACGAACACTATTGCCCGTAGCAACTATTGATATCGTCTATCGCCTGTAAGGTATATACTCAACGCTAGTGCCACTCAACCACTATCTTCAAACTTTCCCTTTGCTTATATACCATCATATTTAGCTCTCTTCACTTTATTTCTTCCTACCTCGAATTAGAATAATCACGCTTCATTCTGGTTGGGAAGAAATTGTTTAATTTATGCAATCAATCTCAATTAAAGTCCCCAAGGTTAGTGAAGAGAAAATCGCGAATAGCCCAACGTCACAACCATTTTGAATCTTTCATTAGTGGTATCTATTGGTAACAGGGCTCACAGAATAAGGAATATAAGCTACTGGTTTTCCATCTGGTGGGTGGAGAGTACAATTACGTCAAATGGAATAAGACTAACATGACTACCACTATAATTTAGCATTAATTATTTTTAATGTCTTAAGCCCGTTACATTATAGTATTCTATTAAGTTTAAAAAGGCTTCATATCTTTTTCAGACTCGCTCATAAAAGCATTCATATTTTTGAATTTTCTATTATATTTCTTTGCTTGTCTCTTTTTTTTTTTTTTTTTTTTTTTTTTAATAATATAAAAAAAAAACACGCCGAGCTGATTTTTTTTGTCGCATTAAACTAATTTGTTAAATTTCATATAATAAATACAATTGTATACATTTTATTAATTTAATATGTGTTTCTACCATATTGCTTGATTCAATTCATATAATGTAAATATTGCTAGATTTTCATCCCTTATTGAACGTTTATATATTTTTTTTAATACGTATTAAAGAGCTTTAATTTCTATAAGGTGTAATGTATCATTGTATGTTTAGTTACAGCTTCACTAAAAATATTAGTGATAATTATTTTATAAGCCACTTTTTTTGAAAAAATAAACAATTTTAAAAACTTTAACAATTTTTTTTTTAAAAAAATGGGTAACTGCAGGGTTCTACCTCATTGGGTGTAAATTTATACATTTGACGTTTCTATTTTATTTGCTACCTCATTCTTTCCTTAGAGTCTATTTCGCAGTACACTAAAAATTGTTCAAAATATTATTTAAAAGTGGGTCTCCTCTTTAAAAATATTTTGTGCTTGGTATCTGTTTGACGTATTTAAATTCTTTAAGCCGAAGAACGAGTAGTACAATTAGTAAATTTATATAAACATTTTCATGCACAAAAATGTTTCATATTTCTCAAAAATTTCTTTCGTAAAAGAGTTAGTGCTGAAATATTAAGAATTAAAAAGCATATAATTTTTTTTTCAATTAAAGTCTAATATGTATCTATGTTCTAATTAAATATTACAATTTATGATAAACGAAAAAACACCGAGCGTTGCAAAATATTAAAAATCAATTTCTATGCTACTTTCTATCTTCTTATGATAATTAAAATGATGTGTTGGAAAAGAAGTAATATTAAGAAGTAATCCTTATCATAATCGGCTTAGTTACCGATCAAATTAAAAGTATTTAAAACATCTACTGTTTCTCACAATCAATTTTCTTTCTGTTTTTCCAACCCTGCAAAGAGCAAGAGTACTAAAAATCAGTTTTAAAAAACTACCTACTTAAAAAGGAAAAAAAGTCCCATTCATTTCTCTATACAACACATAATCCCTGAGATATATTTTTTTTTACTTTATATAGATACATTATTACAAAAATCTTTTACCCTTTTTTTTTAAAAAAAAAAAAATTCTTAAAACTAAAACTGTTTCAAATTAATCTCCCTCTTTTTTGGTCTTCTTAAAGTTCCTTTTTGAGTAAGATCTTTTAAGTACAGGTATTTAAAAGAATAATAACTTATTATTTAGTTTACTTGTGTTATCGTTAAAAGTATTAAAATTTTTAATAATTTTCAAACTGATAATTGCGTTGCTTTATTTATCGTATATGTCTTTTAAGTGCGTCTTTCTCTCTTTTTGAATTAAAACATTCAGCCCCATTTTGATACTCTAAATTGATTTTTACATATTTTTTTTCTAGTTACTTTAATCCGATTTAAAATAGGTTTTTCAAATATCGTAATGTGAAAAGTAGATCACGCGGTCGTCTTTGATATCTTTTAGCTAAAAGTACCAGCATTGCATGATACAAATTTTAAAATATCTGGCAGCTATATTCTTTTGTATAGTTAAGCCCATATAAAAACAAATTCTTATAATTTGTGACAGAATTTAAGTAAGTATGTAAAATTCATTTCTTTAATGTCCTGTGAGTTCAAACCTGATGTATTTAAGCACTGAAAACAAATACGGATGAACTAAGAACATTTTGATCGGTCAAATATTTTCAGACGATATTTGAATTCAAATATGTTTCATTGATATTTCACTCTTATTCTGAACTAAGTCTCACTAGTGCCATAACAAATAGCAATATCCTTTTAAAAAATATTTTCCTTTTCGAAAAGTGCTTATTTTGATGGAAATTTACTATGAAAGAATTAAAATATGAAAGTCGAAAACTTATAAATTAGTCCAAAACTTAATAATATTCCATAATTAAAACTCCAATTTCTGGTTAAAGTTTTCAGAGGAAAGCAAAACTATGAGATTTTTTTTCATACCATATATGTAGGATTTTCCAGCTAATTATTAAACAATTAATTTTATTTTCCAATTTACTATAAAACCAGTTCCTTCGATACTCAATAGATGGTATCACGAATCAGAGTCATGTGATAAGCTCATGCAGCGCTACCTATTCCAGAACAAAAACTGAGTGACACTTTGTTCTCGCTCTCTTTCCCTCACTTTTCCGCTTCTCTTCTCCTTCGCATTACCCGCGTCGGAAGTAAACTTCAAACGCCCGAGCGCGTTCCAGTGCCCATCGCCGATATGGGATAAGATTAATTAGATTGCCATCCATCCGTCTCGGAAGAACTGTTTACTCCTAATAGAGATAACCTGTATATAGTTCAATGAGTAAATATCTTCATTTCTCCAAATATTAAACGAAGTAAAACAAATTGAGTCTCATCATTGAATTCCTACGAAATCATAATAGAGTCCGGTAATGAAATTACCCTCCCCCCTAGACAACCAGCCCTTTGTGTAAGAGTAAACCATTGTAGATTCGGGATGAACAATCTCATCACCTCACAGTCTACGTATATTTGATGCATCTTAAATATATTACTTGCGTATATATATATATGTGTGTGTGTGTTTGCGAGTGTGTGTGTGTGTGTTTGTGTGTGTGTATTATTACACTAAGCGACACTGAAAATGCAATACCAAGGAGTGGTCAGAAAATTATGCAAATTTCAGGTATAAGTACATCACCTAGTTAGGCGAATGATGTGAAATGCGCTGCTCTCCAGGGCACGTTGAAGAAGATATAAGGGAAAGAACCTACAGAATGTGTAATTTTCGTGCTGTTATTTCACCTAGAGAAAACATCGTAGAAAATTTATTCTTGTCTCAGAGAACGCGTATAATAGCATAAAATACCAGTCGTCGTCACTGGAGGTAGTTGAAGCAGACAGACGATTTTACTTACGGGCATGGTTATCGGACTGAGAAGGGTAAATTGGTCCACACGGCAAATCTCAGCTGACACTCACCTGGACGCTTCCGCAGTACACCGACTTTGACGAAGATGGTTGGAACAAGGAATTGTCTCAAGTTTGAGGGGTGCCAGTGCAGCCAGAGTGACGTCAGCACACATGGATCGCCGCATCCGCCGACAAGCGGTGGTAGACCCGGAAGACACTTCTATCTCCATTCTTCACCATTTTCAAGAAGCCCTGGATATTCTCATATTGACTAAAACCATTTCCCGTCACTTGTTTGCTAGTGGCCTACACTCATGGCGTCCGTTTTAAGAAGGCTGTCATTAACCCGATTGTCATAGCCGTTGTAATATATTCAATATTTAAAAGAAAACGATTTAAACTTAAAGTGATATTTTATCAATATTCTTCATTAAGCTATATTTTTTTAAATGTTTAAAGTTGTTACAAAGAAATAAAATTATGCTATTGGCAACATCACACCATGTTTTTATTTTTAGAAAATTTACTGGCAACGAACAAAAAAATAGAATTTAGTTTGTTTCCAAGATGTAAAAACGAATGTTGAAAAATTGTGCTGGTGGATGTTGTGTATAGAATTTATGTTTGAAAAGATGTGCGTAAATAAACGTGATGTCCTGAAAACAAGTCATCTTTATTATTAGTCTGCAACACAGTACAGACTATTATTTGGAGGTTCCATCGAAGATAGTAGTAATTCAGATGTGCTTATTCGAATGAAGGTAGTGCTGGTCTCCACAACAAGAATTGGAGTGCGTACCTCAATCACAATAATGCAGGTCTTCTGAGTTGCTAAATTGAAAAAAAGAAGAAATTTGGAATTGCCCGAAGAAGTTGTTTAGTAAAAATTACCTGATACCAATTTTTTTTTTTTTTCGCTAAAAATTATCTGGTAGGGAAAGTGATTCGATTTCAAGCGACATTTTTTTTTCATCTGCGGACTGTTTACTGTGCTTTTCTGACATCATATGCTGCATTTACTTATTCAAGAAATAGTGTCATCTTTTCCGAGTGGCTTTCTTTAAAGCTAATGTGCTTCAATGTTCATTTACCGAAATTATTTAATTTCACATACAAGGGGAGATTATTTTTGATTTAACAGACGATTTCTTCTGTTAACAGAGGAACAATTTATATTAATTTATCAACTGATATTTTTCTTTTTGTATTTTATTCTCATTGGTGGTTAATTTCATATGTTTCTTATTTAATATTGGTGAAAGTTTGAGTAAGATTGTAACTATTAGCATTAATTTAAAAGTGCTAACATTTATGTTAAAAGAATATTTAAAGATTATTATTTTGTTTTTGATCATGATGTGTATGAATTTGTTTGTGTTAATACATGCTTATTGATAGTTAATATATAAGTCATCTCGGCATATTGATCAGAATAAATATTTTTTGCCAAGTTAAAGTTGAGGTTGATTTTTGCTGGTGCCAACCAGGCGTAATACAACTATAGGGTTGCTAAACTGGAAATGTTTGTCTTTCTAGTCACAGATAGACATAAGATGGTTGACGAGCTTCAGCGAGTCATCGCTTTTGCTCAGTGTGACGGAATAAGTTATGAATGAAAAGTCCAGCAGATGGCGCCACTCGGCGGTTGGTATTTAACTAGGAAGCAATGATTGAAAAAAAAATATCTGAGGAGTACCAGTGATACCATTCCGTATCAACACTATGTGAGATAGAGGAAATAAAAAAAAAAATGATGCTATTTTCTGAACATATAAGTTTGCGTAAAACTAATAAATAGAAAACACATTAAGGCGGTTTTAATGGGAGACCATTTGGTGGTTTTATAAGCAAAGTTGAATTTTGAGTGTGGATCTGTGAAAATAGTTTGAGCTTTAATTATTTCGTTGTCATGTTTTAGGATGGTGGTGTATACGTTTCGTGAGAGTTTGGTTATATAAGAATCTATGGGTTCAATATTTAGGTCTTTGTGGATGACTGAGTTTCTGATATACCAGGGTGAGTTGGTCATGATCCTGAGTATCTTGTTCTGCATAATTTGGACTTTTTTCATATGTGTTGTTGAAGCCGTACCCCAAACAGGGGCGGCGTACGTGACGATTGGTCGAAGAACTTGTTTGTAGAGTATCACTTTGTTTTTTGATGAGAGTGGTGAATTTCTGCCAATAAGAGAGATGCATAGATGAATTTGTTCCAATATTTTTCTGAAATGCGTTATAAGTTAATTTGGAGTCTAACTGAAGTCCCAAGTAGCTAACCACTGTGACCCAGTTTATCTCTTCGTCAAAAAGTTGTAAGTTTAATGTTGATTCAATTTTTCCAAATTTTTTGAAGATGATAGCTTGTACTTTGTTGACATTAATTGCGATCCTCCAGTCCATTAACCATAGTTCAAGGGTATCAAGGTAGTTTCGCAAAGCTTTGATGGTATAGTTGAGGCTGGCTTCTTGTGCTAACACAGCAGAGTCATCGTCGAAGAGGCATACATTGACTGTGGCGTGGTGTGGAAAGTCAGATGTGAATAAATTACACAAAAAAAGACTTAAAATTGAGCCCTGAGGTCATCCTGCAGCCATTGTGCTTCTGCTTGAGTACTATATTTAATTCTGTCTTTGAAGGATATATTTTTCAAAAAACTATGTATGATTTTAATGAAATAATTTGGAAAATTTAAATCCATTTTAAAGACCAGACCATCATGCCACTTTCTGCCGAAAGCTCTTTTAACATCTAGAAAAATTCCTATTGTATAAAATTTATGAGTGAAACCTTCATTTATTATGTTGGTTACTCTGATTAAGTGATGAGTAGTGAAGTGACCCTCAAGGAATCCACACTGTTCTAGGGGGATGCAGTTGATATCTGTGCTGTGCTTTTTAATACTATTTAGAATAATTTTTTGAAAATCTTAGCGGCTGTACTGAGTAATCTGATAGGTCTATAGTTCTGAGTGAATTTATAATCTTGGTTAGGTTTCAGAATCATGACGATGTTCGCTTTTTTTCAATTTTTGGAGAAATAGTTTGACATGATGCATTTGTTGATGATCTTGGTAAGAGGAGTTATGGCTTTGTCAGATAGGAATTTTAGAACAATATTTGGAATTGAGTCTGGGCCCGGTGATTTTTTGTTGACTAGTTTTCTAATAATTTGTTTGATTTCATTTGGAGTAGCCAGATGGAGGTTTGGAGTATTGTGATTGTTTTCGAGAATATTTGAGACAACACTCTCAACTTCTTCAATCTTGTCATCGGAAGAGAGTTCAATATTTTCTTGGAAGGTGGATTCCAACGTTTCTTTAAAAGCTTCAGCTTTTTCTGAGTCCGAATATGCCTTTCCGCTCGGTCCACTGAGAGGCGGAATGTTATAGATCTTTCTGGTGATAATTTTATTAAGGTTGTAGAGGGAATTATCTTCAGGGTTTAAATTTTCAAGCAGATTTTTCCAGTTCTTGTTTTTGTGTTCTTTGGTGAGCTTTGTATCTGACGTATGAGGGCATTTACTTCTCTTTTGTAGGGAGGGTAGTGAGTATTATTCCATAATTTTCTGAACCTATTTTTAGTTTTAATTAAATTTCTAATGTTTTGAGGTAGTCTAAGGTGAAGGGTATTTATAATTATGGTTACTGAAGAGCAATTTATAGCATGGTGGATAATAGAGTGTAAATTCTTGATTGCACCTTCAATTTTATCAGTGTCAATAATAGGATTTCTAGGCATGGTTTGATGGATGACTTCTTGAAATTTGAGTCAGTTGGTAGTTTTATGTGTTCGTAGTTCTGGTGGAAGAATTTTATTTAACAAAAGGTCGATGATGATGGGGTTGTGGTCGCTGCTGAGTTCGTTTATGGAGGAAACATCGGAGTGAGTTAGACTTTTCGCAATTGCGAAATCCAGTATGGAGTTGTGTGGACCTCTGTGAGGGAAGTGCGTTGGATGATCAGGTGCTTTTATATCCAGTGCAGAGTCAGCCGCCCAGTTGCATATGACGGTACCATTTCTATTAGCTCTGTCGGGGTTCCAGCAGGGGTATTTGGCATTAAAATCTCCGAATAAGATAATATTGTGGTCTGGGACGAGGATGGCATCTAAGTGGACAGTGTTGATGGTGCCGTGTGGTGGTCTATAAATACTAGATATGGTGATGTGTGCGTTATTTTGAAGGCAAATATTAATAGTAGTGTTCTCGAAGGTTTGTGTGTGAAAAATAATGGCAAAATGTTTAATGGTGTTTTTAACAACTTATCAATTTTAGGTCTATTGAGTTATCATTGTTATTTCTTGTGTAATTGCAAATAATCCTTTCTAACTTATCAGAATACATTTCACAAGACTTAGCATCATTTAGAAATCCAATTCTATTGTAAGCTTCCTCTAGATTAATCTCACATAAATTGACAACGGAAAAATCACTTACCTCCTCAGAAGATGAGTTGTCTGCCCTATTCACAGTTAAAATCTAGAAGATAGGTAATCCAAGAGAAGAAAACAATTTTTTACGTGCAAACACGTGGGAAACACACAGTTCTTTCAACAATGCGTAGAAAAATTTGAAGTCACACAGCCCAAGAAATAATTATATAGATGATGAGTAGAAACACTACGGAGACCGTAGTCACCAAGACAATCACAAAATATCAAGAAATCAGATCGATGGAACTCGATTTGAATATAGAACATGCGGGCTTAGCCACCGACGAAGGGAGAAAAAATCGCCGCTGAATATAGCACATGGTTCGGGGAGAAAAGATCACACCGTCCGCAGGATACCGGTTTCACGAGAGTAACGAGATTCGCCTGAACTCTAGCACGTTAGCCGGGAGAATGATCTCTTTCTAGTCAACCAGGCTTAATATAATTATATGGGATTGCCAAACTGGTAACGTTTTGTTGATAGTTCTCGCCAACCAGAGCAACCGTGCCAATCTGATATAATAATTTTTCAAATAGTGTTGTGTGAATTTGAATTTTTTTTTACACATCGCTGTAGATTTGTAAATTTTGTATTAAAATAGTGCATTACGAATGTGAGTTACTTAAGGTAGTAGATAATATTTTATGTATTTCTTAAAGTCAATATAAGAGTTTATTATTGACTGGGTGAAACATTGGTGAGTTTTTGAAGGTTATTGTGATTTGTTATTTTCAGTATTAATGCTACTTGATGTATATTTAAGATATTTTGAATTATTTAACTTATTTTTCCTTATTGCATATTGTGTATTCTTGAAGATAATTGTATTTAGAGCATTTTAAGACATAAAAAGTAGATTGTTTGTTTGAGAAGTGACAATTCAGCTCTTTAAATTTATAATTCTTGATATAAGTACAATTTGAGATGAAGAACATTTTAAATTTGTAGTTACGGTTCTCCAACATGGCATTCTTAGCTAGAAGTAGGAAACATGATTTACAAGTGTGAGCTGAAGAATTGGGTTTAAACGTAAGACCTGAATTTAAATTTTTTCATTTATATAAACTGATTGTTGAAAGTCCCGATTATGATGAGGAATTTACATTAGGATTACTTTTTGCCTTTAAAAAAGGACGGGAAAGGAAGGAAAATCTGGAAAAAGAAGAACAGAAAAGGAAGGAGAAACTGGAAAAAGAAGAACGAGAGAAGAAGGAAGATCTGGAAAAAGAAGAACAGAAAAGGAAGGAGAAACTGGAAAAAGAAGAACGAGAGAGGAAGGAAGATCTGGAAGAGAGAGCACAAGTTAGAGCCTTTGAGCTGAAAAAACTTGAATTGGAAGCAAGAGCTGCAGGTATACCAACTGGGGATTCCAGGCTGTTAACTGATCAACCTATGAAAATCAGAATTCATGATGTCATGTCACGTTTCAATCCTAAAGAAGATGAAATTAGTTTATTTTTGGTATCTTTTGAACGCCAAGATAAAATTATGAATATACCAGCTGAAAACCATGTGACATAGCTTATTTCATTGTTACCTCTTGACACAGTCCAACTTATTTTAGAGAACCAGAAGAGGATGTAAAGAAGTATGAGTATGTAAATGCTTTATTGTTGCAAAGATTCAAATGAAGTGCAGAAAAATTTTGACAGCTGTTTAACAAACATCAGAAGACTTCTAATAGTACTTGGTAGGATTTTTATTATTAATTACAGAGATATTAGGACGGATGGTTAGATGGATTAAACATCGAAACTTTTGAACAATTAAAAGACCTCATGTTGGTTGATCAGATTAAGAAGCGGACTTCTATGGATTTTAAAGAGCATTTTACGGATGAATAAACCACTATCATTTCACCTACTGAGATGGTTAAAAAGATTGAAGATTTTGAAGTTGTTAGGAAGACAATGAAACCAAAATTTTCTGTCACTCAAGCAGAGAGAAATCGAGGACTATTTAAACCACTTTTTGATAATTTAGCTAAGAAGTTAGAGCATCCTTCTCATTCAAAACATCCATCTAAATGGGATGACTATAGCCAACAAAAAGATCATCTGCAGGATGGGTTCTAAAATAAGAATAAAAATTATCACTATGATAAAAGATATAGGCCACGCTGTTTTGAATGTGGGTCCTTTGAACATCTTAAACCCTATTGTACCCGAATAAAAGCAAATGAAAAAATAAATTATGTATCTTCGAATGATGACTTATTAGAGTCCTATACTATTAAAGGTTTAATTAATGGGTTTGAAATGCCTATTCTTTGAGATACAGGAGCCACAATAGATGTTATTTCACAAAAGTTTGTAGACTGTAGAAGAATGACTGGGGAACATGTTTGGGTACAATAACTATCGAAAGACCATTTAGTATGCCTACCTTTGGCAAAAGTTGAAATTCATTATGAACTTGGTCATAGACAAACAAAAGCAGCTGAGGTTACAAATGATCCTAGAAGATATGTGTTAGGTAACAAAACTGTTCAGTTGTTTAAAGACAAACCATTCTTTAATTTAGAAAAGGTAAATGCTGTTTTCACACGATCATAAACAAAAAGAGCTACAGAAGATCAAAGTACAAAAGAGGAAGTAGAGCAACCAGAGGAAATTCCAGATTCCAAAATTACTGAAGAGATTTTACTGCTAGCTGATGAAGATTTATCAATCAAGGAATTGATCAAAGTTATTTCGAAGAAATTTATTGAAGCTCAACATCAAAGCAGAGAGCTATCTCCATTGCTTAGTGAATCAAATAATGAAAATTCGAATAAATCAAATTATTTCAAAATAAAAGATAATGGATTGTTGGTGAAAAGGAAATTTGATAAAATCAGAAATGAAGGGGAACTGATTGTTGTTCCAGAAAAATTTAGAGAACCAATAAAGTCAATATGTCACGATAGCACTTCAGGACATTTAGGTATTGTTAAAACTAAAGATAGACTGGCAAGATATTTTTATTGGCCAAATTGCTACAAAGAAATAGAAGAATATGTTAAAACATGGGATCCATGCCAAAGAGTGTTAAAATATGATGATAAATCAAAAGCTCCATTAACTTTAGTGCCCATAATTTCAGAAGTATTCTCAAAAATAAACTTTGATGCATACGGTCCTCTACCAACAACTCCCAGTGGAAATAAATATTTAATTACAGCCATTTGCTTAGCTTCAAAGAATCCAGATGCTGCACCTGTGCCTGATATTGGATCAACATCAATAATTGAAGCTATGTTACAAATATTTAGCAGAATAGGTTTCCCAAAACAAAACCAAACTGATCAAGATACTTCGTTTATGAGCAATCTAACCGAGAAATTTTGGGGAAAATTTGGAATCAAGGTAGTTAGAAGCTCAATATACCATCCGCAAAGCAATCCAGTTGAAAGATTTCACAGGATCATAAAACGAATTTTAAAAGTGTTATGTATAGAAGCAGCACCAGACTGAGAGAAGCAAGTACCAGAAGCACTATTTGCCATAAAAACTATTACACATGAAAGCACTAGTTTTACTCCATCAGAATTAGTTTTTGGTCGAAATCTAAGAACACCTGTGATGTGATTATACGAAAAATGGATGGACCCTGACGATGCAGGAAGTAATATTGTGGAATATGTTTTCAAATTAATCGATCGGTTAAAAAGACGTAAAGACCTGCCTTAGACAAAATACTGGAAATGCAAACTAAAAGAAAAGTGTGGTATGATCGTACAGCTATCAAGAGAGAATTTTTTTGAGGGAGATTTGGAATTAGTAGTATCAACCACTAAATCAAACAGATTAGCAGTAGAGTGGAAAGGTCCTGGGAATATTGAGAAGAAATTATCTGAAATCATTTTTTTTGTGAGTTTTGGAGGGAAAAAAACACAATGATCAAGTTTACCATATAAACATAATAAAACCCTATCACAAGTGGGATGAATAGGTTAACCTTATGATTGCAGAAGATATTTCAGAAATTGAAAACCTGAATTTTCCATCAGTAGACTCTGAACCAACTCTGTTTGATTTTTAGGAAATTAGAGAAAGCAGTACATTAAGCGATAGGCTGAACGAACAACAAATTCAACAATTACATGATATGTTAATAAATTTTTCAAATAAACCTGGTAAAACACATTTAAAAATGCATGATATTCAACTGACAGAAAATACTCCTGTCCAATGTAAACCCTATAGAATTTCACCAAGACAAACTGAAATACTGAAGACAGAAATTGATAAAATGCTTAAATTTTAAATAATTGAAATAGGAGATTCAGATTACACCTCTCCTATGATTTTAGTTGAAGTAGCTAGAAAAGATCCTAGACCTTGTATTGATTATAGGAAATTGAATAATAGGACAAAAACACAATTCTTTCCATTACCAAATATTGAACAAAGAGTAGAGACTGTAGCAGCTGCAAAATATATAACAGTTTTAGATTTAACTTAAGGAGACTGGTAAATTCCATTATCACCTAATACCCAAAGATTAGCCACATTTGTTAAAAGTTTTGGAACTTTCAGGCTTTTACTTTTTACCTTTACTTTTTACTCCATTTTCATTCAGTAAAATAATGTTTGAACTTCATCACGGATGTGAACACTTTGCTGTCCCATATTAAGATGATGTAGTAATTTATTGAAATACATGGGAAGAACATCTTAGACATCTGAATACTTTATTAGAAAAAATAAAGGAGGCTGACTTAACTATTAAACCTCTTAAGTGTAAATTTGCTCAAGATAAGGTTAAATATTTAGGTCACATTGTTGGTCATGGTGTTAGAACACCTAATGATTCATCAATAGTTGCTCCTTTAACAGAAACCCTGAAAGAGAAATTAAGAAGAGGGAAAATAACTTGGACAGAGGAGTGTAACAAAGCATTCGCAGAGTTAAAAGAAAAGTTGTCTCAACAACCCATATTGTATGCACCGGATTTCTCCAAGAATTTATTTTACAGACGGATGCTTCAAATTCTGGTATGGGTATAATTCTAGCTCAGAATGATGAGGAAGGCAAAGAGCATCCTGTATTATATCTCAGTAAGAAGTTTTCAGAAACTGAAAAGATGTATTCTACTACAAAGAAAAAGTGTGCTGCCTTTATACAGGGTGTTTCATATTGAATGGGACAAAAAGAATAGCGCAGTATGACTGCCGTAATGGATTTATTCAGACAAAACAAATTTATTCTGCAACTACAATTATACAAGTTTTATTTGGCAACAGGGAAAAAATATCGAATGACGATCTCGCCGCTAGAGGCACTGTAAAACAAAATGTCGTCCATGCAGGAGAAAGCGTACTGCGTTTTCGAATATGCCAAAACCTCCTCGGTAACTGTTGTGCAAAGACATTTTTGCACAAAATTTCGTAAAGAACCACCGCATCGGCATAACATAAGCAGGTGGGTGAAGCAGTTTCAGGATATCGGCTGCTTATGCAAGAACAAAAGCCCAGGACGAAAAGAAACAAAACCCGAAGTGGTTGAAAGAATTCGTGATTCGTTTTTACGGAGTCTCAAAATCAACGCGACGTGCAGGTGCAGAACTAGCTTTCCCTCACACAATGGTGTGGCGTGTTTTACGGAAGCGTCTCCAATTCAAGCCGTACAGATATCAGATGGTCCAGGCTTTAAAACCTACTGACAAACCGTTGCGTAAGAATTTCTGTGTGAAATTTCCAGAAAAGCTCGACGTGAAGGATTTCGAGAACACACTGGTGTTTACTGATGAAGCCACGTTCCACTTATGTGGCAAAGTTAATCACCATAATTTGCGATTTGGGGGCACGAAAAATGTCCATGTAACATTAGTACATCAGCGTGATTCTCCCAAGGTGAACGTTTTCTGCGCTTTATCAAACAGTTGTGTTTTTGGTCCATTTTTCTTTGCTGAAAAATAGATTAATGGGGACATTTACCAAGACATGCTCTTTGAGTGGTTGTTCCCCCAGCTGGAGGAAGCTGTTCCTGATTTCATTTTGCAGCAAGATGGTGCTCCCCTACATTGATATAAAAACGTACGTGAGTTCCTGAACGAAAGTCTACCCATTGCTGGATTGGCCGTGCTGGGCCACAGGATTTGACATATCTTCATTGGCTGCCGATATCACCAGATCTAACGCCCTGTGATTTTTTTTCTCTAGGATTTCGTTAAAGACAATGTGTTTGTGCTTCCACTTCCTCAGGACTTAGAGGAACTGAAGCAGCGGATAACTGCAGTGTTGAACTCCATCACAGGGGATATGCTATCACGAGTGTGGCAGGAGCTTGATTACCATGTAGACATTTGTCGTGACACCGGAGGGGCACATATTGAACACCTGTAGAAACTTGAATAAATGTAGTTTTGAGGTAAATTTGAATTTTCTAAATATATTAATTACAACGTCCACAATCATGTTTTCTTTTTGTCCCATTCAATATGAAACACCCTGTATTTGCTGTGAAGAAACTGCATTGTTATTTAGATGGGCACATTAGATTCCTCATCATGACGGACCATAATCCTTTAGTTTGGCCCAAAAATAATGTGAGCTTGAATCCACGACTTATGAGATGGGCATTGGCTTTACAGTCTTACAATTATATAGTAGTCCATCGCAGTGGCAAAAGCCATAAAAATGCAGATGCTTTAAGTCGCTTTGCTTGGCCTGATTAGAGAAATTATATTTAAAATAATAATAATTTACTTTTTTCTTACAGTGCATATTCTGTTTATGCTATTTACAGTATTAAAAAAGAGCTTTTGAATTTTTGCAGCATAAAAAGGTATGTCTTGGGAGAAAGTTATATACCTGAAATTATATATATGTAAGAGAAATTCATCTTATTCTATATGTATGTGTATTATTGATTTTTTTATGTAATTTGAGGAATTTAAGCTTATCATAAGAAATGGTGTTGCTATAAGAGAACTATTTTATAAAAAAAAAATTAAATTGCTAAGCAAATCCATTTTCTGAAATAGGAAGAAACAATAAATTAAATTTTAAGAAACTTTAATTTTAAAAAATTATTAAAGTTTATTTCGGAGGGGGAGGAGAGGTTGTGATATATTCAATATTTAAAAGAAAACGATTTAAACTTAAAGTGATATTTTATCAATATTCTTTAATAAGCTATAGTTTTTTATATGTTTAAAGTTGTTACAATGAAATAAAATTATGCTATTGGCAACACCATATCATGTTTTTGTTCTGAAAAATTTACTGGCAACGAGCAAAAAAAAATAGAATTTAGTTTGGTTCCAAGATGTAAAAATGAATGTTGTAAAATTTTGCTTGTGGAAATTGTGTATAGAATTTATGATTGAAAAGATGTGCATAAATAAACGTGATGTCCTGAAAACAAGTAATATTTATTAATAGTCCACAATACAGTACAACGTCAACGTCATCAATGGTGCCAGGCTCGAGTGACGTGGACGACGGAATGGCACAGGATCATGTCATCAAATGAGTCACGCTTCTGTTTCTCCAATGATGTCACCGCGTAAGAGCATGGCGTTGACATGGGGACAGGTCCAATCCGGCAACAATTATTGAACGCCCCATCGCGCGACAACATGGCATCATGGTTTGGGGCACAATTGCGTACGATTCCAGGTCACCTCTAGTTCGCATTCAGGACAATATGGCGGCCCAACAATACGTGGATGATGCACTGTGGCCGGTGACACTTCCCTGTCTTCAGGGAGGGGACCAATGCCCTATATCAGCCGGATGACACCCGACTGTACACTGCTCTCATCAGCTAACGAGCTGTGCAAGGTGTACAGAAACTTCCCTGGCCTCCATTCTCTCCTGATCTATCAACAATTCAACACATTTGGAATGTGTTTGGATGCCATTTGCAGACCTTGCCACTGCCGCGTTGAGACGACGAACTGTGACAAATGTTTGACTGGGAATGGATAGCCATTCCTTAGGATGCCATCCGTAGTCTCATTGACTCTGTATCAAAAGTGTCGCTTCGTGTATCGCCGTCCACAGTAGACCTGCAAGCTATTGAGTCGATGTTGTTCTTGCTCTGTATTACACATATCATTTTGAAACAAAGATCACTTATCATTCGTTACTGTTTCTCTCTGCTTGCCGAATTTCATCACTTTCTGGTCACTCCTTCTTGGTGTTGCATTTTCAATATCACCTAGTGTATATGTATAAGCATTATATCTAGAAAAATTGTACTTTATTATTGATATATATATATATATATATATATTATAATTTTGGGTTATTTTTAAAATTAACTTATTTAATGGTTTTCAATTATTTTCCTTAATTGTTAGAAAAATAAGACAAACTTTTAAGTAGTTTTAAGTGTAGCATAAATTTAGAAAATATTAATTTACTTTAAACCGTACTTTAATGTATATTAACGTGCACACAGCCCTAATTAAGAAAAAATTAGCCCTAATTTTAAAAAAAAACGGAAATAATTATACCTCCCTCCAAAGAAGTTTTTTTTTTTTTTAATATTCGTTGTTCCTATCAATTAAGCGTTTGAAAAGTTCTTTTTAAGCGTATTAGTTAAATGAACCTTTAATAAAATAATTTAGGCTTTTTGCATGTTACTAATGAGTTCAGTTACAATGCTTTTTATTTCAAATTAGTTTTAAAAAACACATTGATCGAAGTGCAAAATATATATACACAAACACATGCACAAAAAACCTCAGATTTTATTTATTTTTATTGTCATTATTTGATATTATTGTAGGCGTGATAACGAAATTTCATGAAAACATTAAGGAAACTGCGTATTTCATTAATTTTTTATTTTGCAAACATGAAGTTTCTATTGAAATGGCATTGTCTTTTATTTTCAACTGTCCAAGATATGAGTTATATATGTATTTTGTATATATTTAATGAAGTCGAAAATATATTTAATGAAGTTAAGTGAAGTTAATATAAATAGTTATTTGAGTCACAGTACATAATAATCAATAGTCTGTTTATTAAGATAACTTTTTCGCCACTTTTTTTCAACAAAAATATCTTAAAATTAATTTTTAAAAACCTATTATTATGTATTTTTATCTACGCTATATGCTAACATTCCTTTAAAGAGAAAATAATAATAAAAAATCAAACTTAATCTGAAATACATCGAATTTTGTAAGTGATTATCGTCAAACCCATGGCCTTTCACAGATGTCATTAAAAGCGGAAATAATTTTACTTTAAAAAAAATATGTTAATTTTAATGTAAAAATTAGAAAGTTTTTTAAATTTGCATATTTTAATACGCAAAAGAATCAAAAGTACTAACTGCATCTATGAGCCAAATTGCTCACAAGCATTTCGTCTCGCAGATTGTACGAATGGCAATCAAACTATTCGCCAGTCACTCCCAGCAACCCATATCCTGACAGTTTTTCGATAAAGGGATTTTGTAATTAAGGCTCCCGTACACCCGCCATTTTGATTTCGTGGACGTAATGTTAATCCTATGGAATTTTGACTTTCATTCTCACATCTTTACTATTCGATCTATTTGAATGCAATAAAATGCATTTGAAAGAGCAAAAAATAATCAATGCTTCTGTGGAATTACTTTCCCCCTAAGATTTTTAAAAATATTTTTATTCTTATTTTAATTATTCGTTTTTGAGTTTTCCAGTCTTTAAAGAATATTTTCAAATATTTTTAAAAATCGGAGGAAAAAAGTAATTCCACTGAAGCATTCATTATTTTTTGCCCTATCAGATGCATTTTATTGCACTCAAATAGATCGAATAGTAAAGATGTGAGAATTATAGTCGAAATTCTATGGGATTAACATTAAGCTGATGAAATTAGAAAGGCAGGTAGACGGGAGCCTTAAGATTAATTTGACGGCTTTATTGGTTTTCTTTCTACTCATATCCAGGCTCCATCGTTTATTTCATCTTGTGAATTTGGTGGTTAGTTAGTCCTTTCCTATGGATCGCTGAAAGCTCGTTGTGAAAATAATTTCAACCAGCGGTTCGCGAGCAATTTGGCTCGCAAGTGCATGCGCACCTTAAAGGGAATACGAAGCACTTAAACATAAGGGAGATTTGAACTATATCTTGTTTCTTATCTTAAAAATTTCATACTATATGAATGGCTATCTCCACGTAATGTGTTTGTTTGCAACGCCTTCCGTTTAAGGGTGAGCGACATACTTCTTTTTAAATAATAAAGTTCCATTGTATCAGTCCACATCCTGGTAATAGGTTCCAATATTTTGTTACTGTTTAAATAAATTTTATTAAACCATTAATTTTGGAATATAAGAGTATTCAACTACCTTATTAAGATCATATTCCAATCCCTTATTTATTTTGAATTATATTTTTCTGCCTTATTATTTTTGATCAAATTCTATCAACTTATTCCGTTCGTATTTCATTCCATTTTCTGATTATTTTTTGCAGCAATGTGCTTAAGGTTTATCATCCTGGAGCATGCCCAGATACCTGAGGCTATCGGGGCTAAAATTTTCTCTTTGAAAACATTTAAGGGAATTAATGCCGTTAAAGGAAACTAATACCCACTCATCAATTCTAGAATAATCCAGCTTAACAGTTTAAAGCCTGTTACAACATTAAATATATTTTTCTCCATTCTTGTACTTTCAAAAGTGTTAAGGTTTTTAAAATGTTCCAAATTTCTTGATATTTTGTTTATTTTTTTTACTCTTTCTGATTCGCTCTCTCTCTCTCTCTCTCTCTATATATATATATAGTGGTGGTCAAAATTGTGGACACTTTTGGAAATTTTTATGCTTTTTAATTTTGTATGCTTATAGAAAATGTTACGTTTCACAAAATGCTAAGTGGTATGTATCATTTTAAAGACAATTTAATACTAAATTAAATTCAAAAAGTAAAATTCAAATATTTGTAATACAAAAAAGATAATCTGCAATAATTATTGATAAACATTAGATACTGATGATTACAGTGAGTTATCAGTACTTAGTACGATAGCCTTTATTTATTATTACAGCTTCACATCGATGGTTCATTTAGTTCACGAGGGTTTTTAGTTCTTCCTTCGATATTACATGATGCCAGGAAACAATTATAGCTTCAATTAGCTCTCTTTTATTTGATGGGCGCCTCATTCGGATAAGAGTTTTCAAATGGGGCCACAAGTTTTCGATAGGATTCATGGCCAGGTTTCTTGGCCAGGACGACAATTCAATGCTCTTCATACAAAACCACTCTTTCGATAATTTTGCAGCATGGCAGGGAGCAGAATTCTTCTAAAAATAAATGAAACATTGTTGGGAAAGAGATCTCTGAAGGAAGGTAGACGTTATGGATCCAGAATAGAATTAATGTATTTTCTATCATTCAGTGTCCCATTGTTGACATGAAGGCAACCTATACCGTCTGCTGACATGCATAACCAAGTCTAACAGAAAGTAGGTTCTTCACAGTTGCTTGATTGCAGTAAGAATGTATCTCTTCTTCTATTTTACGTGAAACATATTTTCGCTAATCACTTCCGAATAACGATATCTTAGTTTCATCGCTCCATAAAATTAGTGACCACTGATCATTTGTCCGATTAATGTATTCTTTGGCTCCCTGTAGTCTTTTTCTAAGAAGCTGCTAATTGAGATAATGCTTTTTTCGTGAAATTCTACCTCTTAGTCCAACATCTGTAAATCTTCTCCTGATTGTTCTTGAATCTACAGAAACACCAACATCATTCAGATAACTTCTGATGGCCATTGATGACATTCTTCTCTCTTGGAGTTATTGTATATTTATTCTTCTGTCATCAACAGATGTGGTGCACCTTTTTCGGTCTTTTCCTGCTCTTTTTTTACGGATTTTGTCTCCTGATATCGTAAATAAAACTTCCGGACTCCAGATGTAGTTACTGATCCACCTACCTGTCCTTTTAGTATAGTAAAAACCAATTTCTCTTAACCTAATAATTTTAAATCTCTTTCTAGGTGTCCAATCTACTATTTTATTTGATGTCATTGCTTCTTGACTAAATATTAAATATTTTCCCTACAATTCTTACTTGTAATTTGATTACATAAGAAACAGTTCTCCCCCCCCCTTCTACATAACAAAACACAATAATGACTTGTTCTAACTGTAAACATGATGCCAGCAGAAGCTGACATCCTATTTACAGTTGGAACAAGTCATTTGATTGGTTACCAAGCCATTGGTGACATTTAATTGGCTCCCAGAACAAGAACAGTGATTAGCCTCGAAAATTAGATATTGACCTAAAACTGCGTCTGTTTCTTAGATTCAAGTACATATAACTTTTTTATGTTCAAAATATTTGAATATTGTTTTTGTATTGAATTCAGAATAAAATTCTCTATAAAATGATATATGTGACTTTGCATTTTGTGAAACATAACATTTTTGATAAGCATACAAAGTTAAAAAACATAAGAATCTCCAAAAGTGTCCACAATTTTGACGACCACTGTATATATATATATATATATATATATATATATATATATACCCCGCTTAATCGGTCCTCAGCCCGATATTGCTTTTTGACTTGCTGGGTTCCATATTTTCATTTATTTTTCTTTCATTGTTACATTTCTTTCTGGATTTTTGTCTTTTTAAATATTTTAAATTATTCTTTCATAAATTTTCAGTATATATATATATATATATATATATATTAAGTAGAGGGAGCCTGAAGAAGAATCATTTTTTTTAGAATTGGCTATTTTCTTTCTTAGTTATTCTATTAAACTAAGATTAGATTCTAAAGGAATCGGAATTACTTGGATATAAAATACGAAATTTCTGAGTTTAAGATTCCAAACCCAAATTGATGTGTCTATATTTAAAAAAAAATGACTTAACTTCCAGCTGATTGATTATTAACGTTGCACTACAGGCAGCACGAGGGCTATTGGCGAACGATCTCGTAATTTTGATCCTCGCTCAGGGACAAGTATGACACCTGAGCTGACACCCTCTCCTAGCTTCCTCACCACACCCTCGGGAGGACTTTGAGCCTCGACAGATTTAACGTGCATCAGCCCCGGATACACGGCGAATCTTTAGTGGCATCAGGATACAAGCCCATGACTCGACGATAACCGTCATCGCAAGTCCAAGACCAGGATCACTAGGCTACCTGGGCCATTAACTTCCCAGGACTTAGACATGCATTTCAAAATGAAAAAAAGACGAATGAAATTTTAAATTGTTTTAAATGTTGTATTGGAAAATAATGTTTAATTTATATTCTGAAATCAATTATTAGAAATTTTCAAGAGATCTTATATTTTAAAACGTTTTTCTGAATTTCACTTGGTGTGTTGTTGTCATCAAATTTTCGATCGTTAATTTAACAAGCTTCCCAATCAGCTAGAGCTCATGACTTTTCGGAATCGTTCTTACTCGCCTAACAATGCAATATTTAGACATTTATGACAAGTTTTAACTAATTTTCTTTAATAATGCAGTTTATTTCAACCACTTGGCGTTTCAAAATTGGCACCAAACTTGGCGATTTTTTTTGGTGGAACTTTAAGTCCGTATAAATGGAACAGGGTAGCCACATTTGGCAAAATACTGCCAATAATTTGTCGACTCAAAAGTGGTTGGTTAATCTCATTCAACGATTTAATTTACCGAGATGAATTAATTAATTTTAGTTATTTTAACAGTTTTTATGATTTTACCTTGGTGTGTCTGTCTGTGTGTGTATCAGTGTGTCAATATTTCTATCGTTAATTTAACCAACTTTCCACATCAGCTTGAGCTCTGAAATTTTGGGGAACCGTTTCTTATCTGCCTAACAATGCAATATTTTTATATTTTGACCAGTTTAACTAATATTTCTAATAATTTTGTAATAAACTTTGCCACCATATAAAAACGTTCGTTTTAAAAACGTGTTTTATCTCGATAGGTTTATAATTATACTAATGTTCATATTTTGATCGATCTTTGTGCTCACATTGTTAGGAAAGGGGTAAACCAGGCGTAAGGAATAATTAAGGTCATGAGATTATAATTGAGAGCGTCAGACAGACAACAGGGATGGCTATCTTTGAAAATCTTCCACGACCGCTGAGACGAAATCCAGTGATATAAGAAAAGGAATTTAAGACTATAACACCTAATTTCAAAACAGAGACTGTAGATATGGCGCCGCATGATGGGAATAATCAAGGTCGGGGCGCGGCTATGTCATATAGTATTTTACCCAGAAGGCTACAGGATTTCGTGGAGTAAAGGTCTCTGTTGCTGTCAACCCTGGACTATATTAAAGTTACTTGTGATAAACTTAATTTCGCTAAATATTGCTGGTAATTGTTGTAATTCCGTCACTTTGTAACTGTGATGTTTTATGTCATTAAAATAAATAATTTGAATGTTATGATGTTCAATTGTTTGCGTTAAAGCGGTTATGGCATAAGAACGTCAGTTTACAAGTGGCGCGAACGTGTGGCATGACTCGTCCATTATTTTCCTTGATCGGCTCACTACGTGTGTAGAGTTCCTGTACCTGTCTTTGACACTTGTTTTGAAAGTGCTATGTGAAGTGCACTTTGTTAGGCTCATCCCTGGCTGGTTCATTATTTCGTCCTGAAATAATTTCAACGTGGAAAAGGTTACAAGGTGGTACTTAACGCGGCCTCCAGCTCTGTCGCCTTTTCCACTGACTTCAGTGTTGAAGTTTGTCACCCGACAAAAATAAAGTTACCCATCCAGCAAATTTATTATGCTATCTAAGATAAATTAGTATTTTTCTACATAAATTATACTCTCTTATTCAGCATAAAATTGTGATTTACGTTATAGTATTATTGTATGTTGCAGTATGTGGTTTGTTCTGATTAAGGCTAGCCAGAAAGTTAGTTTATTATTAATGAATGCATGTTTTCTTCCTAATTTAAGGGAGATTTTATACCATTAACACATAGTTTTGTTTCAAGAAGTTGTGGTATTTATTGAAACATCACTTTGATTCTTATTATGTTGATTGCAATTTTATCATAATGATTTTAGTTCTGTTTTATAACTTACAATATAAAATAAAATTTTATATAAAATATATATGAGTTGGAAGATTGCTATAACATTTGAGGTTAATGTTATTCATAAAGTATTTACATTTCTGGTTTTTAATAAAATTTTGGAAAATAATATTAATTACTTCTGATGTAAACAAGTTTTATTGGTAACTCAAAGGTTAATAAAGGATTTATGAATGCTATTCCTACTTAGAAACATATTTGAATTTTGTATAAACGATTTCATGTTAATTGTGATACTGTTTTGATTAATAATGAATGTTATATATTTTATTTTGGTTTTGATTTTGATGAAAGGAATTACTTGGTGTTGAGTTTAAAAATTGTTTCATTTTAATCTTCTTAAGATTGATTTTCAAATTAATTATCACAATTTGATATAAAGGAATTTTATTATTTCAGGAAAAGTGCATAAATATTTATTTTAACAAAATTTTAAATTTGTAAGTATTATTTTATATAACGAAAATTCTAAATTGCATAAGTGTTATTTTATATAACGAAAATTTGGTATAAATTATTGTGTGACTATAATGTTTCAGATAACAATTAACACTGTCATGAGTGAACTTTTATTCATTAACTTTAATTGAACGTTAGAAAATTAAATTTGAAATGAACTAAATA
>BMAW01090404.1:58428-118723 GCA_019974015.1 Nephila pilipes | reverse complement strand
TTTTATACTACAGTAACAATCATAAAATTTCATTACAGTTCTGCTTGAGTATTTTTCAATTAATAAACAGGGTTATATTTTCGTAAATATTGCATAATATTTATAAATATTTTGATTTGTTTTGAAAACTTTATAACAATTTGACTTAAGGTTCCTGTGTCTACCGACTATTTTCAATTAACAAACACAATATTTAATCTAATGGAACTTCTAAATTTCATCCCCAAATCTAGTATATCTGATCTATTTGAATACAAAAAAAAGTGCATCCGAAAGAGCAAAAAATAATGAAGGTTTCTGACGAATTACATTTTCCCTCCGATTTTTGAAAATATTTTTTAAACACTAGAAAACCCGCAAAAAAAATCAATAAAATAGGCATCGAAATGATTTTAAATAATTCGAGATAAAAACCACGTTTTTATAGGGTGGCAAAGTTTCTTAAAAAAAATTATTGAAATATTAGTTAAAAATTGTCGCAAATGTCTAAATATTGCATTGTTAGGCGAGTAAGAACGATTCCCAAAATTTCAGAGCTCTAGTTTGATGGGAAGTTGATTAAATTAACGATCGAAAATTTGATGACACTCTGATACACATTCACCAAGTGAAATACATAAAAACACGTTAAAACTAACTAAAATTAATTCATCCGGTAAATTAAATAGTTGGAATGCAGTTTAGTCAAACCACTCTTGGAGACAGGAATTATTTGGCGGTATTTTGCCAAATGTGGCTACCCTGGTCCTCTTCGCTGATTTAACGTTCAGCCAAAAAAAAAAAAAAAAAAATCATGGTTGGCAATTTTGAAACCGCATAAATCGATTAAATTTCATGCAGTATTTAAAAATATATTAGTCAAAACTTGTCGCAAATGTCTAAATATTGCATTGTTAGGCGAGTAAGAATGATTCCCAAAGTTTCAGAGCTCTAGCTTAATGGGAAGTTGGCTAAATTAACGATCGAAAATTTGATGACGCATACACCATGTGAAATACAGAAAAACGTTTTAAAATAAAATAAGAAGAAAAATGTAATTCAGAAGAAAAACTTTCGTTATATTTTACTCCTTTTTGAATGCCCCCCCCCTTTTTTTTTCATTAAAATAGATACACTAGATTTGGGGACGAGAGAGAGAGAGCAAGTACAATTACGTTCACTAAATCAAAATGACTGGCAGACTGGAGCCTTAAAACATAATTTCTCTGAAGCTCTTTAACTCATATTTTAGCATATTTTATTTTGCTCTTTGTTGCCTGAATTAGTATCTTTATCACTAAACAGCTTATAAATAGTTGCATTTGTATAAACAGTAAGACAAACTACATCAATCATGAAAAAATAATTAGCGAGAGAGTAAGAATTAGTTTAATATTTTCAGTAATATTGATGATTATTATTCTTTGTTGATATCTAATATATTTGAAAATAAACATCATACAGATTCTAAGAAAGTAATAAATAGTGCTAATTAAAAAAAAGTAATTTAATCTAAAGACAGAAGCTTCAAATTCTATCATCTGTATAAAAAATAAAGGAGGAAACTCTAATAACTTATTTAAGAAACATTTTAAATTCTGATATAAAGTATTCTGAGTATCTTACACATAACATTTCCGCCAAACCAAATTTTACATATTAAAAATTTCGAATCATTGATTTAAAAACACATATCTCTATGAATAAATTAGAGTCTCATTAAAAACTCAAGTGCAAAAGTTTTAATTTATAAAATTGGTATATCATTTATTAGATTTTTGAATCTACAGTAAATAATTTATTTTTTAAAATTGAGAATAATCTATTCACATACATTAATTTAATCATTTGCTTTCATGCAGTAAAAATATTTTATTAATTGATGCATGCAAAGTGCCATCTATATTGAATTCCCTACAGCAAGCCAATAAGGATTTTAATTGAAATTTTCGAGACAAATACGATGCGGTAGAGATGGAATTATATCTAAATTTGTATCTATTTTTTTCAAATTTAAAAACGAAGAATATGACAATCAAACTTGCACAACACACACTGAATGATTATTTCCTTCGAAATCAATTTAGCTATCACTTTCAGTTCTCTTTTTCACCTTCCTTTTTTTAAAAAAAATCGTCTGCGATCTGTCATTTGGCGACTATGTCTGTTTCTCAACGGCTCAGTCTAGACAGAAATCTGCAAACTGGCCCGCACGGGGCGTTTTCGAACTCGTTTGCTGTTAAGAAAGAAGTCGTTGAGATATTTTTTTATACGTATGTATGTAAAGCCTGATTGTGGTGATGTACATCATGAATTATATATATAAATATATATATACACATATATTGTCCGGTCGTTTGATTGACACAAAATCGATTTAGAGATTAAAATTTCGTTCTGGGGAGTTTTATTATAAAAATATTTATATGAAATAACAAAAATAAAACACATAAAAATAATAAAGATCATGTGTAGGATATAAGATAGTATGGTTCTTTGTGATTCATATTTAAAATTTAAAAGTGGGGAATTTATGTTGCTTATTAAATGAATGAATTCTTAAAGTTTTCGCGTTAGCGTGATGTAGATATGGAGAGTGGGGTGCCAGTTCAAGTGTCGTCTTCGTATCCGTACCGTGATTAAAAATCCTAAGGACTGATCAAGCAATCCTTGTGCTACTTCTTAGCAATTTTGAATCAAAATTTACGACCTTTTCTCAAAAGTACATCTTAGGCGTTGCAAAATGTTTTACAGTTTTTGTCATTCTCTTTTCATATGTTCAATGTTTATACTTATACATATTCATGTTTTCATAATGTTTTTGGTAATTCATGGACTGATTTTATTTGGACATATATCGTTTAATGAGTGATAAATGAAAATATTAAATTATTGGAGATCTCGTAAGTTGTTACCATCTACAGAGTGATAATATTTAAATGCACAAAAAAAAAAAAATTAAAAAAAAAATAAATAAAAAGATTGCGTTCGTTTCAAAAATCGAGGCCATGCCTTCTTTTCGCGCAATCGCGTTGGGTTTCATGGAGAATCAACTCTTTCGGCTTGACGTTTTCTCACCATTGCCATCTATGCAGAGCGTTTAAGTGCTCTCTCTTTTTAAGACAGAAAAAAACAAATTTGAGAAACCTTTTCCTTTAAATTAAGTAATTCTATTCCTAAATTAAGATGAGGGAATAAATTTCACTCATCTTAAATAGGAACCTCGTAACTTTATGCCGTTGGTCGTGAGTTTCAAATGTACCAATAAGATTTCAATTGAAGCGAGCAACGATAACAGAATGTTCATGCACGCGAGCTTTATGACCGGCAGGTTCATGTAGTCATGCATTCATGTCCTATGTGATTCCACCTGAAACCCATCCTGAATAATAATGGGGACATTTACGTATTAAATGAAACAAGGCGTAAGAGCTCTTTCACTGATTGATAGTTTAGTAATGTTGCACTTAGAAACAACACGAGGACTTTTAGCGATGGACCTCATAATTTTGGGCAATGGTTAAGAGATGAAAACGCCAATGAAGCTGACATCTCATTCTCCTAATTTCCACGACCACGTCTACACGAGGACTGAGCCCCAACACATTAAACGTGTATCGACCCCAACAGGTCATTAATGGTATCAGGACTTGAACCCACGACTCGACAGAAACAACGCCGGCAATGAGTTCGAAGCAATGACCACTCGTCTCCCTCGACCGCTTAAAATGATGGTGTAATAGAGAGGTATAGAAACTACGGAAATCACCAACTCAGGTGTCATTCTTAATTGTAACTGTGAGCTTAAAAATTACAAGGTCATTCATCAATATCTATAATGTAGATCTAAAGAGAAATTCAACTAAAGTCAACGGGTTTATTGATCCAAAAAACGATTAAACTTTTCTAAAATGCGATTGTGTTAATGGTAATTTTCATTATTAATTCCATGTAAAAGATGTTCATATTCTTACAGATTCATTTGAGTCTGAATATATGTATAACAGTACTTTTTAAAAAAAATTTGATGTTCAACATTCTTGGTGTAGGAAACAGAATTCATTGAATAGTTTCCCTCTGATAATTGTAGAAATAAATTTTTAAAACCTTTTCATTCTATTTACGCGTAGAAAGTAAATTAAAATCATGTTATAAAATCATTCTTTTTCTAAAAAAAACTCAAGCGATGAGAAAAAAAAATATTGATATTATACAACAATCAAAACGATTAATTTATCATATTTTAATAGCAGTTATCGATTATCGATTTTATAAAATTGGAGAATTGTGTTCGTTTATCAGTATTTTTTAGAAAAGTTATCGCTAGTGGATGTCCTATTATCCTTAAAAATGTGGTTCGATTATGTGACAGGTGCAATTATCATTTCCACTTTCTTTGACTTCTATCGACTATCTTAATATCTAGAAAAATGTCAGGATTTTGACTAGATTCTAGACAAACTAGTTTCTTAAGATTTTGGCAAAATGAAAAGAATAGATAGAACACGAAGGATAGATGATATTATCTATTAGCCACACATACACTGAAGGAGCTTTGATTTAGTCAACCACTAACTTACCAGAATTCAAAATTTTATCGGAAAAGTTTTTGCGTAAATATTTGGTGCAGCAGTTTTGAACTTAATTTCAAAAAAATATGTCAAAATAAATTTTTCCTAAATTTTTATATCGAATTGAAATAAAAGCTTTTTATAAAACCTAAGCATTTATTTATCTGTCGATTGATGTAATATCTTAAATCATATGTAATCAGGAATCAAAAAATGACTGAAAATGAATAAAATTATTCACAATTTTAAGGCAATTGTAAGGCAAGATTTTCGAACTATTTCTTTTCAATTTGGCTTTCTTCTTGAGATGTTATGCAAAAATAATATTTAATGCATTACAAAGAAAAGTCCATTTGATGGCGAAATCTGTTCTTCGTAAAGCATTGCATAGAACAAATTTTCCATTTTATTTTTCCCTTTAAAGTAGGGGGAACGAAACATAAAATTAAACATAACATTTTCCGTAAAAAATTTACTCATATGTATGAGAATTATTAATGAGTGCAAATCTGTAGATATCTATTTTGTTAAATTTAATAACAATTGTTTGTTATATTAAAAGCATCAACTAAAGTTCCAGTTCAAAATGTTTCAAAGAAAATGTTATAATCAGAAAAGTTTAAATAATTTCGTTGATTTTATATGAAAAGATTATGAGTAATGTATTGATTGTCACAGACGTTGATTTTGAAAAATTAAAAATAAAGATGGATTCACATATGTATGCATTTGTGTATATGAATACAGATTACATGAATAAAAAATCATACATGATTTTCACCCATTTTTATTTTCAAAATTCAATTATATGTCAAATATTTAAATTTTCAGCATATACATTATTTCAACGTTTTTCAGAATTAACAGAGTTTGTACAAATTGTAACATTATATCTGCCCACCACTTCACAAGTTTATTAAGTTACATAAATCCTAAATTTATTTTCAATGATTAGAGATAAATTATTATATTTTAAAACATTTTGATGTATTTAAATAATATTTAGAGTTCATATAAAATCATTTTTAAATAATAACATGTTGGCTCTGATTAGTCCTTTAAAATTCATTTAAAATACTATTTTTTAAAAATAATAAAATATGTATAGATCAGAAATATTGTAAGCATAAATGGAAAGCTATAATAATATTGCTGTAGATTAAAGGAATTCGTCGTTTATAAATTACACCTAACCGTCTAACCTTAAATCTATGCAAAAAGTGCATTTCTCATAATTTATGCTGGCTTATCTCTGAAACGATTATTTCAACTTATTAGAGAACTCTGACACAGGTCATTCTTTAAGATTCGTTATACAAATTCATTTTTTCAGACGCATCGGAAACAATGGAATCTTTTAATTCTTTTGCTGTTTCATAATCATCAGTTTCATCGATTTCAGAACCCTTTGTTGCAGTACTTTTACGCACTTCCTTTGATTCCATGTCCTCTCGAGTTATTTCAAGCAACATTTCATTAGCCGCAGAAGGAGAAATGAAGTTGTGAAGGCTGTTTTTAAAATTTCGAACCCATCTCTCCGCAGCTTGTAAGTCAGCAAGATCTTCTTTCTTTTCTGTTTTTATATCGTTTGTAGAATGTCTCATACGCTCCTCCATAAACTTTTTCAGCTGATCTGCTCGGAGTGCTTTTGTTACAGTCAAGAAAAAACGACAAGCCTTTGAATAAGCTTTCTTTTTAAAGTAATACATTCCAAGATAGTGCAAAGCTCTAATTTGTGGATGAATATGGTCACATTCTTGAGATACCGCTAATTCTTTTAGAAGATAATCTTCGTGCATGGAATCGTCCCCTTTTACGTCGTAAGCAAGACTCAGAAGATGAAAAATATCGGCCTTCAGTTTTATAATCTGTTCTTTTGGAATATCTGATTGTGATTCTATGAGTCTGATTAGATTCTGGCCTTCTGTAATACAGTGATCAACTAACCCACCTCGCAGATAATATTGGCATCGATTTTTCAGTGATACTATATATTGAATTACCGTTCCATTTCGTATGACTCGCTGCCTTGTGGTTGGTAAGTTCTTTCTACTACTAAAAGGCGTCTCCATGGCCCAGAATCTTTCGGTAATTTGGATGAAATTTAAGCTTTCTTTGCAAAGATCGTGGGCAGATTCTACACTTTCATCTGAAAGAAGCTCTTTTAGAACCTTTTTGTCCTTCGAAAAGCGCTCAAAAGTAGACGTCTTATTGTGAGATCTTTGTTCAAACCGAGTACCATCATCTTTGACCCTTGGTACTAATCTGATATCCTGTTTGGTAATCAATCCACACTTGTCTTTCATTGAATTGTCTATAGCTTCTTTGCAGAACTGTTGTCCCAGCCTTAATTTCTCAATGTCAGGTCTTAATTTCTTGCCGGTGAGATAAGTTATATATGCTCCTTCTAAATCACCTTTTAAGTACTGAGATTGCCCTTTCAAATCGAAAGCTTCCGAGTGTTCAGGCCACAGTTTCAGAGCTTCGTTCGCATCTTCTTTGGCTTTATCGAATTGTTGTAACCTGATGTGAACTTTGGCTCTTCTTAAAAGCGCTGTGATGTTAGAGGGCTCTGACTTCAAGGCTTCGTCTAATTTTTCGAGGGCTTTTTCATACATGTGCTTATGATAATACTTGCAGCCCTCTGAAAAGTACAGTGAGAAAGGAAATTTGGGCTCGTAGGCTGGTGTCATGAGTAAATCCAGAAACTCGTCTAGATCCATCTCGGCCTCGGGTTTCAACATTGTTGACAGTCTGAGAGAGCTGTAAATAATTATGATTAAGCAGTTTTTAAACTTAGAGAACAACATTCATACATTTATAGATTTCAAGCGTAACAATATGTTATATATTTTCATAAACTCTAGGTAAAGAGTCTCACAGATCTTTAGTTTTTGAATTGTAATACTCAAGAAAATCGATGCGAATCCGGCTTATTTTAGTTTTTTTACTATTCTTACATAGTAATAGCTACAGAGGAGAAATGTTGGAACCCTTGATTGAAAACGAAATGATGCCATTTTGCATTTTTGGCGATGAGTTTTCTTATGACAAATTTAGCGCATGTCAATCGCCATGTTAGGCCTAAATTTCGCTAAAAACACTCAGTTTGGGGTCCGGTTGTATAAGCCTCTTAGTCACGAAATTCATTATTATTATTTTTTTTTAATTAAAACAGAAACTGGTGAAAATAAAATATAGGATACAGACTGGCGATGTTGACAACTTTTTTAATGACTTTTTAAATAAGTCGCCAAATTATTTAAACGGTTATCAAAAGGATAATATCGTTAAAACTTAAATAGTAAGAAATAGTGTTATTATTTAAATATCGGGTACTTTTCCATTTCGCCAAAAATGATGCAACCTAAGCCAAACGGAATATGCGTATACTGTGTGTTGTCGAAAATAAAGTCTGCTTGGCAAGATTTGCGCTGTCGACATGGAAAAGTACAAAATATCATAATAAAGCCATTTAGAAGGAACAAAATAAAATTTTCTTACTTTCTTATTTCTTACTAAGAACCTAGTTTTTGTTACGAAATCAATAAGAACAACAATTTCAGCCTAAAAATAAAGCAGCAGAATCCTTTTAACTGTCTTTATTCTTCTATCCATTAAATATAAAAAAGATACGTTTTGCTGCCACTAGATTAAAGCATAAATTTAAATTTATATTTATATTCCATCGACTATACTATAAAAAGTTTAGAAGCGGTTCTTCGTTTCTATCTTAACAAAAATATATGGGTAATAATTTGCATAATTTTTGTAACGTAACAATCAGTGTTTTTCCAATAAAATCATAATGTGAAGAACTATACAGATGACGAAGAAAATTACATATATCAACAAAAATTTAAGCTTAGATATCCCTCTTTCTCTCAGGAATTCTTAAATATGGATTATAAACTTCTTTGGGATTTGTCGATACATTTCAGGGATTACACAAGTGCAGGCAAGGGAAGAAAGAAATCAAAAACCAATACGATTTTTTAAAATTTACTTCTATAATTTGGTTTTATAATCATTTTTCTCTTGTGAATGTATCCAGTACACTATAGTAGTATTAGTAGTATGAATGATTAAAAAACCCATACACCACAATTTCATACTCTTTTTTTCAAGGTATATAACATTTAGGGAAAAAAATTATTACATTGCGGTAGTCGAGAAACTTCAGCGTTGATTCGAACCCTGGACCAGTAGATCCGAAGTAAAGTTGATCGCTTATGGTCATGCTCAAACCAACTAGACCAAAAAGACGTCTGATCGGTTTAGTTAGTAAGGCCTTTTAACTTCTGGTGCTGCTGTAGAAGGGAGTCGCTACACCATACATCAACTGGATTCTTAAAAATAATGCTTTATTTTTTGAGTGAAGAAAACCAGTGAAAATTTTTATTTTAACAATTATGTATTATTTCATCAATAACCAGCAGCAGAGAGAATGTTGAGTATTCGAATTGTTATAGAAATTATCTTTACTCTCCAGGTTTCAAAGATAAATTTAATTCTATGGATATATATATATATATATATATATATATATATATATATATATATATATATATATATATATATATATATATATATATATATATATATATATGAAATAACTGTACTATTTACATTATTTCAAGCGTATTTTTGCCATTTTTTTATTGAGTGCACAATCACCACTCTCAAGGACAGACTAATTTTTTAAAATTTATTTTTGGTGATATTGTTCAAAATTGTTCAGAACTGTATATTTTTCCAGCAGAAACCGCTTGACTCCCACCAGAGGACGCTGTTGATTGGAGTGATCAGCGTGAAAACAGAACGAACTTTAATTAGAACTAGTGCACGCTTTTGCTTTCCTATGTAATCTGTGTTGTGTCTTATAGTGATGTGTAACTGTTGTTGTATTTTTAATTCATGTTAATACGTATTTTTATTTACAAGAGAGTGCAGAACTTTATTTGAGTGGACAATTTATCTTAAAGGAGTTTTATCGTAGCTTAACTACACTGGCTACCTGGAACGACAGAAAAAGTTGCGTCAAATTTTCATATTCTTAATGAATAATTACATATCAATTCTGAATTAAAACGAGAAACTAATTTTTTTTGTTTCTTGACAGAAATACTTTCCTTTTTCGTCATTTTTCTGTGTCTTTCAGCAGATTCAACATTTTTTTCCCAAACTTTTGCTACTCAAAAGGCTTAGATGAATTTTTTTTAAACACTGTTTGATTTTATGAAATTGGTAAAAAATAATGAAGCCCCATTAGTTTTTGTCCTAAACCGAATCTATGTGTCAATAATAAAAGGAAGAGGTTTATGTAGGCGCGTGTGTGGCATGGGTGATGTAACAAAAAAAAAGGGGGGAGGCACAGAGACTCAATATTTGATACTCTGAAACTGAGGGTGAATCAGAAAGAGAATTTTCAAACGATTTTTTCAAAATTCGCTTCAGAATTTTAAACATTTGATTTTAAAATGATCTATAAAGTATATTTTGTCTTCACTGCGTGTAATTCTTGAGCATATTATGGGAGAAGTATGCGGCGCAAACCGGGGTACGGAAGTGACGTCATTATCCCCCTCTTGCCACGTAGGTCTGGATATACCGATAAGGTTATGTGTACCAACTGCATTGATAAGGAAAGCCACCCCGTTATCGTTGGGATTGTTATTTACGGGGCGATAAGCTCTTTGTGTTGATATGTAAGTTTTATTCTAGTTAAATTAGATGGAATGAATATAATTGGAATAAATGAATTAAAAAAGTGTTTTCACTCAATAAATTAAAAGGTATTTTTACTCGATAAATTAAAAAGTATTTTTACTCAAGATAAATTAAAAGTTTTTTTTTTTTTTACTCAAGTTAGAAGGAATTTTTTTTTTAAATAAATAATTCTCTTTTCCGCTTAAAGTTGTTGAATTGGATATTATTTAATACATTTTTTTCTGTTTGAATGAACAGAATGAATATATTTTAATCTGAATTAATTGGAAGATATTTTTGATATCTCATCACAAGGCTTAGGAATTGAATATTTGCTTAGTACATTTTTTTTTTATTTGAATGCATATATTTTGAATAAAATAAATAAAATCATTTTTTTTTCTTATTCTATTTTACGCGCATTTTTATTTTGTGTGTATATAAGTACTTGAACGTTCACATTTTCATTTCATTGCATGATTGTAACACATCGATCAATAACTCCCGAGACTAACCCAGAGATGGCGCTCGTAGTAAACCAGTAACCAGGTCTTTCTAGAGTAGTAACCTTTGCTTGAAACGTGTCAAAAATTTAAGTCGATCGGACCAGGAAAAAGGTTTTTTGAAGTGAAGTGAAAAAGGTTTTTTCCAAGTGGGTGCCGCGATTGCTTTCGATGGAACAAAAACAGCAACGAGTCGATGATTCAGAAAGCTGTTTATCGCTATTTACTCGCAACAAAAAAGATTTCTTGCGGAAAAAAAAAAAAAAGAAAGAAAAATTTTTTTTTGGGGAAAAAAAAAGATTTGGAAAAGCGTTGGAACGATTGTATCACCCTAAAAGGTGATTAACAAAAGGTGTTATGTTGATGAATAAAAAAAAAATTTGCAAAAAAAATGTTGTTTTCAATGTTAGACTCGGGAGTTATTGATCGATGTGTTAATAAGTAACGCGCATATATAGGGATGTCTATCGAATATATGTATAAAAATCCTGAAAAACCTGCAAGTTTTGGAGGTGTAAATGCATTGTATAGAGCTTTAGGAAATCGTGTTAAAAAGAAAGATATCAAACAATGATTAGAAACCAAAGATTCTTATACTTACATAAAACCGCAAGACGAAAGTTTAAGAGGAATCGGGTAATAGTAGGGGGAATAGATGAACAGTTTCTAGCAGATCTCTTAGATTTGCAATCTTTAAGTCAGTATAATAATGGTTATAAATATCTTTTAACATGTATAGATGTGTTTTCAAAATACGCGTGGGCAATACCCTTAAGAGATAAATCGAGTCATAGCATACTAAAAGGTTTTGAAAAATTTTTAGAGAACGGAAACCCATATCATTACAAACGGACAAAGGAACAGAATTCAAAAATAAAACTGTGCAAAACTATTTTAAGAAAATGAATGTTCCCTTCTTTACAACTAATGATGAAACGAAAGCCAGCATTGTCGAACGTTTTCATAAGACTTCGATGTTTAAAATGACAAAATATTTCACAGAGTACAATACTCGAAAGTACTTAGGTGTAATAGATAAACTTATATCTAGTTATAATCAGACGTGGCACCGGAGCATTAAGATGGAGCCTTTGAATGTAAACATTGATAATCAAGTCAAAGTATGGCAAAACCTGTATGTCGACATGAGCAAACCAAAAGTCAAACAGCCCATGTTTAAAATAAATGATAAAGTGCGTATCAGTAAATGGAAAGGGAGATTTCAGAAAGGTTGCGAAAATAATTGGTCTATGGAAATATCTACAATCTACAAAGTTATACCCAGAAATCCTATCGTTTATACGCTGAAAGATCCCAAAGGTGAGGTTATCGAAGGTACTTTTTACGAAAAGGAATTACAAAAGGTTGCAGATTCTGGTTATTACCCATTGAAAAAAAAAATTTAAAAGAAAGGAAAAAGAAAGGGAAAATTAGAATATTTTGTGAAATTCCTAGGATATCCAGAAAAAATTAACAAGTGGGTCAGTGATGTGAAAATGCTATAAATACACTACGCGAACCAGGTATCATTCATTAGCAAAACATGTCTTTCTGTGTAACACTACCGTCCGATAGTTCTCTATATTATTTTCCAAATAATAAAATTTCAAGTTTCGTTACGCAACTACCTATACCCATTCTTTTAGACGGCAAGTGGGAAGTCGGATTCATCCGAAATAATTTATCCACATACTTGGTATAACATAAATGAAAATAATAGTATATTTGGGTTTGATTTAGGAGACGGGAAGTTAGTAACAAGAAAATTGCCACCCAGTTATTACGAATCGTTCCCAAAATTTTAAAATCTATGTTACTACCTTCACACGAAGGCAAAATTTCCTTTAAATTCAATGCTAATAACAAACGAGTAAAAATAAAAACTCAAAACAATGCGAAAGTTATTCTGCAAGAAGGTATATGCGACGTTTTAGGATTTCGTTCTCAGATCGTGAGCGGGATTGAAGAAAGTTCTTTCGTAGCCGATCCACAGGCAACATTTCCATGTTTTTACGTTTGCAGTGATATTGTACAACCTGTGGTAGTAGGTCATGTAGAAGCACCTCTTTTAAGAACTGTCCGAATATCTGGAACCGACGGTGATGTTGTGAGCGCTCATTACGATAGACCTCACTATGTTTCCGTTACACGTCAATCTTTTCACACTATTGAAATCGAAATTCGTCTAAACTCAGGTGCTCTAGTGCCTTTCGAAAGAGGTAAAGGGATTGTTCTGCATTTCCGCAAATACTATAAATACGCAGTACATCAAAGAATAGAAATCAATTACTATATGTTAAGGAAATGAGTCACATCATGAAAGTACCCTACGTGTGTTGTACAAAAAAGTTTGAAGACCATTCCACAAATCATACGGGGTCTGGAGTTCCATATTATGAAGGTATGTCATTTCAAAAAGGCTATGAATTGGGAGGGATTTGTCTTCGATTGTTTAGGGCTGCTTTGCCCTTCTTGGTGAAGGGTGGAAAGGTCGTAGGAAAAGAAGCTATGAGGACAGGAACGAGAGTAATCAGTGGTGTATTATCCGGAGAAGATTTCAAAACAGCTGCAAAAAAGCGAAGTGAAGAAGCAGGTAGAGGCATGGCTCGAAAGGCTATCGAACATGTTCAATAGATGATTGGACGAGGAAAATAGAAAAGGAAGCGAAAGAAACAGAAGAGGGTCATTTCAACCAAAGTGAGAAAGGTGAGAGAACAAGATATTTCTGATTCATAATGGCATTTATTTTAAAAGGGTCCCCCGAATGCGTTAAATCAGAATTAAAACTTTTTCATTTACCTGCCACCCAAACAACCATAGAAAGTGGTCAGTGAGTAGAGTTTCATCCATTATCCATTGTATTTGATGGCAGTCCTGTTGAATTTCACGTCTCTGGAAGCGATGAAGTATATCTGTATTTGAGTCAAACACAACTTTACTTAAAAGCAAAAACTGCAAAAGTAGATGGTTCACCAATAGAAAAAGACACATTCTCCGGTTAATCTATTTCTACATTCTCTATTTTCGCAAGTAGATATTTCCCTCAATGAACAACTCGTTTCCGATTCAAGTAACACGTACCCATACAGATCTTACATTGAAACTTTGCTGAATCATGGATTCGATTGTAAAACTTCTCAACTGACATCTGAAAAGTTTTTTAAAAATAATGAAGAAGGAGATTGAAGAAACGGTCTGATTTTTTCAATTTAAGAGGTTCTGTGGATATTATTGGTAGCTTACAATGTGATTTATTTCATCTAGAGAGATTATTATTGAATTTAGTGGATTTAAAAATAAAACTGATTCGAAGTAAACCGTAGTTTTACCTGGATGGAAAAGAAGGACATAAAGTAATACTCAAGAAAAGTGCCTTATTAGTAAGAAAAGTGCATGTTAGCCCCGGAGTTGTATTGGGTCACGTGAAAGTTATGGAAAATGAGACGGCAAGTTACACTTTTACAAGTGGAATTTTCGAACATTTATGAATGTTAGAAAAATTCATTTTAAATATTTTATATTTATAAATAAATTTTGAACATTTTATATTTAAAAATAAATTTTGAACACTTTATATTTAATAATAAATTTTGAACATTTTTGTGTGTGTTAAAAAAATAAATTTTTAACACTTTATATTTAAAAATAAATTTTGAACATTTTTGTGTGTGTTAGAAGAATAAATTTTCAACATTTTATATTTAAAAATAAATTTTAAAAAACTTTGTATTTAAAACATTGTTTTTTCCTATAAGGTACATTTTAAACTTAACGATTTTTAACAGAATATCATTTCTTTAATAGATTATAATTTCTTTAATAGAAAATAAATTTTCAAGCAGAATTTTTTTTAATAAAAAAAAAGTAGAAAATAAATTTTAAACAATTTTCATTGTTAAAAAAAATTTACATGTAATTTATATTTTGTACTTAATAAGTACAAAATGACATTCTGGATACAAAATAAATTGGTGACATAAATTTTTATATTATTATTAAAATGTAATTTCTTACAAAGGATAAAAGACATTTTTTGGAAACTAAAACTTTTTTTAATTGATAATTTTTTTTTTTTTTAAAAAAAAGTGTCTACACAATATATATATTTACAACTTACAGCATAAATATATATACATATACAAAATATTTACAACATAAAGCAAAAACATGTACAAAATATGTACAGTATATAATATTACTTAAAACCGTACGGAAGTGTTGAGAAATCTTTTTGTATGATTCGTTTGTCATATACACGAAACTGTATTGTTTGGTTTCCATTTTGTTGATTACTTTTCTTTTCTTCGGTTCCCGAGTGATCTTATTGGGATTAGTGACTGCAATAAATGTATTTTCTAAACATGTCACTAAGTGAAGCATGCTGTCGAAATTTATAAGTTGTGAATTCCTAAGATTTAGAAGCCACTTTATCACCTTACAGCAAGTCACTCCACAAGCAAGTTTTATAAATATAGTTATTGAAACCCCCTGAAAAAAAAATATTTAAAAAATTTCAACCCTTTTTTTCGCGTATAGAAAACATTATTTCACTACTACTTCCTGAATTAAAATTGTTATTTTGTCGAAAAGAAAAACACTTACCAGACACAAACGTTTTAATTGTATGTCCCTCCAGCTCGTCCGTGAAGTCACCGACAAAATTTCCGAGAGAAAGGTCGTTTCTACCATTACTGACATAAACTAGGCTGTCAGTGTCGTGATATTACATGTCTCTGCCCAGTTTATCCATTTCATGATAGAGTTTAAGTCTGGCCCAGGCGGTCGTAAAAGTTGATACAAAAATGTTATTGGAGGTATCCTTTTCCACAAATTCTGCTGAGACTTACCATTCAATTGCAGCCACCTCTTCCGAAGGCAGAGAAATATCTTTGTTCTGTAAGAATTCGGATTAAAAATTAAATGCTATCATATTATAAGTATAAACGTTATTTTATTTTAATTTAAAATGAACTTACTTTTTTTTATAGGATCTCTCAAATATCGGTTGAAATCCGGTACACTGTTAACGTAAGACAGTTTCGTTTTAGTTATTTGTATTCATTCCCCACCTGTGCAAATAGAAAATATAATAAAATAAATTCTCTCTCACTTAAACATTAGAATAATTTTAAAGGTAAAAAAAAAAGAGTTATACCTTCCCCAAAAACTATTGAGTGCCAATTTTGCTACTTGTCTCCTCCCTGGATTTTTTGCAATATGCTAAGGATTTAATCTGATACCTTCCTTTCTCTCGTATTCGCTGATGTATTCTTGTTTCTCCTCGTCTGACGAGCATTCTCTTGGCCATCCATTACTTTCTTATTTTATTTTTAAAAACAAGTCAATATACAAACGGAAGAGAATATCAGACGATTTTGAAAAATGATACACTTCGTAAATCTGAAAAAAAAATTTTAAAAAAAAAGAGGAATGAAGTCATGAGTAAATAAAATATAATTTCAATATTTTTTCGTGACTTACTTGAGAGATGTGGTATCCTTTTTTCTTTACCAGTTTCAGTTCTTCCGAGACCCAAGTGCCAATAAGGGCTCTTTCGTCATCGGAATGTTGACATGCGCTTTGTTGTTTTTCGTCAGCACATGTCCGACACAGAGGAAACATCAACTTGTTTTGGGATCGGTAGGGAAGTACCGGTAGATACAGATCCGTAGGGGGAATCACTTTGCATTTAATTATTCCGAAGTAATTATCCACGTCTTGAACCACTTCGGTAATAATTTCAGGGTGTCCGACGGGATACTGGCAGTACTTGTTTACCTTTAAGAAAAATTAAGAAAAATTTAAGTAAGCATATCAAAAGAATTCTATTCAGAGAATGTATGAAGAGAAAAAAATAACTTACCCATGGATAAAGGGAGGTAAAATCCATGTATTTAATGTTCCCTTCGTGAAGCGTTCGTACGTCCTCCAAAAAAAGAATCTCTTGGGTTCAAACAATCCTGAATGGTGTGTGCCCTCAGGAAAACTTGAAGCCTAGAATCTTTCTTTTTAAGACGCAGGAACTCGTGCTCCCACATTTCCACCATGTTATATCCAAGGGACCTCAGATAATCACATTTCTCCTCGGTGTGACGCCGTATGCTCATAGTGCACTGTTTCAACGGATGCATGGTGTCTCCGTCGAAGCATACAGTGCATCCATGGAAGAAGCTGCCCTAAAAATAAACTTTACATTAAAAAACTGTTTGGGTATACAATAAAAATATTTTCTGTACTTAATTTGATATTTACCTGATTCTGATAAACAGTTTTATTTTCTTCACAGTATCCGTCAACCAAATTTCCTCCAATTTTCTTTTCACCTTTTCCGTTCAAACCGTGAAGTATTTTCAGTTTTTCGGTGAAGAATATGTAATTCAACCACCGATTCGCATCAGGGCTGAATTGCTTTCCACGACAGTAGCCGTGTACTAGAACCATGGAGATAGAATTGTCCTGAATGTGTCCACTCCGATAGGTTACCATGCAGGCCGATGCAATGGTTACATATTTGACAAAAGAATATGTACGTTAAATGACCGAATTCACACACTCGCAAAATCAAAACATTTAAGTAAGGGAGAAAAAAATTACTTACCGAAATGGATCTACATTCGCAATCTCCATAAATTGTTCTCGAAACACCATACAGCAGCTGCGAAGAATATCAACATCAGAACTAAAATGAGAAAAAACATATGTACATATATTCTTTTTGTAAAATGCACATTCTCTCTATATAAAAAAATTTGTTTACATACTGTACTGTATTGCAGACTATTAATAAAGATGACTTGTTTTCAGGATATCACATTTATTTGCACACATCTTTTCAAACATAAATCATATACACAATTTTCACAAGTACAATTTTTCAACATTCGTTTTTACATCTTGGAACCAAATTAAATTCTATTTTTTTGTTCGTTGCCAATAATTTTTCTAAAAAACAAAAATATGATCTGGTGTTGCCAATAGCATAATTTTATTTTTTTGTAACAACTTTAAACATTTAAAAAAATATAGCTTAATAAAGAATATTGATAAAATATCACTTTAAGTTTAAATCGTTTTTTTTTTTAAATATTGAATATATCACAACCTCTCCCACCTCCGAAATAAACTTCAATAAATTTTTAAAATTAAAGTTTCTTAAAATTTAATTTATTGTTTCTTCCTATTTCAAGAAATTTGAATAGCTTAGCAACTTAATTTTTTATAAAATAGTTCTTTTATAGCAACACCATTTCATATGCTAAGCTTAAATTCCTCAAATTACATAAAAAATCAATAATACACAAAAACATATAGAATAAGATGAATATCTCTTATATATATATATATATATATATATATATATATATATATATATATATATATCATTTCAGGTATATAACTTTCTCCTAAGATAATTGACGTAACGAAAATTCAAAAGCACTATTTTTTTAAATACTGTAAATAATATAAACAGAATAGGAACTGTAAGTAAAGTAAATTATTATTATTTTAAATATATTTTTTCTAATCAGGCCATGGAGTGAGGATTAAAGTATCTGCATGTTTAAGACTCTTGCTCCTGCCAGAAACTTCCATATAATTATAAGACTGTAAAGCCATTGCCCATCTCATAAGTTGTGGATTCAAATTTACATTATTTTTAAGCCTAACTAAAATATTATGGTCCATCAAGATGAATTTTTTTGGCCCATCTAAAAAACATTGTAGTTTTTTCACAGTAATTACTTTGGCAGCGCACTCTTTGTCTGTAACGGAATATCTCTTCTCGGTTCCTGGAAACTTCCTTCTGAAAATATCAGAAAAGATATACTTTTTCTCATAGGAATTTCTCTTTTTCTTACAATTTAATTCATTATCTTCACATTTACTAGTCTGATATACCTTGTCATTATCGATAATTAAACTTTCATCAGATTTGGGGAAGTTTACGAAATATTTTGAACAAATTTTCTTAGAAGAATGCATTTTCTTACAGCATTTTTTTCTTTTTGAATAATAAGTGTTATCTTGATTATCTCTTTCCTCTGAACATGATATTTCAGAGGAAGGAGCTTGTCTTGTTCTCTAGCAAAAGAGACATTCTGATCTGCCTTATTATTCAGTTCAAGATTTTCATTCATTTCACCAAAATAATCTTCATTCAGTCCACGCTGAATATGATTTTCTGTAACTTATTCAATATTTTCAATCCTATTTTCAGGTTCAATATTTTCTGCATGGCCAATTACTGGTGGGATTGCATGTGGTTCTTTACAGAATTCCTTCAAATTAACTTTGATTAAGTCTTTGATTGCAAAATCTTCACTAGATGGTGGTAAAATTTCTTCATCAATTTTGGAATCGGGAATTTCTTCTTTAGGATCAAACGTGGCACGACATCATGAATTTTGATTTTCACAGGTTGATCAGATAACTGCATGGAATTTCCGTTTGGTATACCTGCAGCTCTTGCTTTCTGTTCCAGTTTTTCCTGCTCTAAGGCTCTAACTTATGATCTCTCTTCCAGTTCTTCCTTCCTTACCTGTTCAGCTTTTTTCAGTTTCTCCTTTCTTTCCCATTCTTCTTTTTCCAGTTTTTCCAATTGTTACGCTGCTCGCCCAGACGCAGATAGTTTCGCAGACGATACGTTGTCTTTGGCGAGAGCAGAGCTCTGTAGTTGAATGGTGGTTATGAAGATGTTAATAAATGATTTTGTTTTAAATAATTGATGCCTCGTATATTTTGCCACTACGCCACAGCTCAAATTAATTGGTGGCTTGCGCTGGGATATGATCCCGATCGAGAAAAAAAAAGTTTTGTCGATATGTGGTGAAAGTAAGCCACACCTTTTACGACGAAGAATGCCGATGATATAACCATCCTGGGTTATTGTTTTAAGTGCACCTTGCACGTTGCTAACTTTTTTGATTGATGAAAGTGCGCCCTGCACATTGCTAACTTTTTTGTTTGATGAAAGTGCACCCTGTACTTGGAATAAAGCGTGTGCAAAAAGAAGTGTGCCCTGCACTTGGAAGTGATCGTTTGAAAAAAGAAGTGAACCCTGCACTTGGAAATAATCGTTTGGAAAAGGAAGTGCGTCCTGCACTCGTAATTAATCGTTTGAAACCAGAAGTGCGCCCTGCACTTTAATCGTTTTGAAGAAGGTCCGCCCTGCATGTTTATTCTTTTGTTTGATGAAAGTGCCCCTGCACTCAGTTTTGAAGAAGAGATTACCGTTCGAAGAAAGTACTCCCTGAACTTAGTTTTACTGAGGAAAAAAAAGAAGGTACTCCCTGTACTGCAAAATCGTCGTCTTCAAGAAAGGTTTTGAAGAAGTGTTTACAGTACTGTGTTCGATTTTTCTTTTGGAATTGCATCTTGGAATTGTGTCTTGTCATCAAGAGAAAAGAAGAAGGGGAAAAAAAGATAAATGTTTTTTTTTTCTTACATTAAAAATTTATTTTCTGTGATTTTAATTTACAAAGAAAATTTTGTTGTGATGCAGTATAGTTTTGTTTTGATTTTTTATTAAGCTATTAATTTATCAACGATATATATATTGTGCTATTATTGAATTTTAATGATATAATGAGATTATAATATCTTACAGCTATTATTAAGAAAAATCTAGAGAAGTTTCGTTTTGAAATATTAGATAGTATTAGAGAGTTATATTTTTGTATGAAAATCGTATTAGTATTCTAAAAATTTACTGCATTTCTTATTTTATTGTGTTAATTAAGAACTGAAATTGTGTTGTTAAAAGGAATAATTTTCGTTTTTATTTTCAAATGCAAATTTAATTTTGATATTTTTATTGAATGTGTATGATCTTTCTAATTTAATTACAAACATCACAGAAAGTAGACTTAAGGTAATAAGAGATTGTGTCAAAAGTTTCGTTTTAAATTTTTTATTGAATTTAAAGGAAGTCATTTAGTTCTGCAAATACCTTTTGCTTTATTGCCGTATACCGACAAGCCTTGCCGCTCATGCAGCGCTAAAGCAGCTAAAAGCTTGCTTAAAACAGCTCAAGAACCTGATGATTTCAAGAATACCCACTTAGGAATGCATGGATTTCTTCATAAATATGATATGAAAGCAGATATTAGCCTGTATTTACAAATTATTTGAACGTCAAGCTAGGCAATATCTCTCCCAAAGGAACTTTGGATCACACATCTGTTAGAGGCTACTACCGCGAAAATCACGCAGATACCAGTACGTGAGTCTGAGAAAAGGCCAATGATTATGATCACAGAAAAGAAATTATTGTTAAAAGAGATTTAAGTTAACTCGAAAATTCCGACAACTGTTTAATACATGAAAGGTACTTTAGGAACAGTACACCAAGCAGATTTTTTGATCATGAACTACAGACCTATTTCGTGGATGGTCATCTGGACTAAGGGTTGAAACCTTCGATAAAAATCTGGGATTTAATCATTTGCAGATCAGAGGAAATCAATGCACCGTTTGAGTTTAAAGTACTATTTGGATGAATGAAATTCCTAATTAGACTACACCTAGTAAATTGGCTGAAAATTGGAAGAACTCGAAGATGTGAGAAAAAACATTTCAGAGCTAAACCCAGTTAATTCATTTTCGAGACAAATATGAAGTTAAAGGACCAAGCAAGTTTGGAAGATTTGACAAAACTCCTCGAAGGGTTGAAAATCCCAAATATGAATCAAGTAAGCCTGATAAGAAAACTTTGGACTTAGTCACAGTAAAGAATTCGAAAAAAGAAGACAACTGAGATGTTTTTACTGTAACGCTCTTGATCATTTGCGTCCAAACTGTCCAAAACTGAAGAAAGCTTCAGAGTCTGTAAATTCTGTTTCTGAATGTGATGCAAGAACAAATTTTTTTGCAGCCATATACTTCTCATGGAAAAATAAATGGTATTAGTATCGAAATCCTTCATGACACTGGAGCCACTATAGATATTATTTGCCGCAGATTTGTGACACCCGAGGTTATGACTGGTGAACACGTATGGGTGTAACAACCTTTGGATGCTAATTCAACTTGCTTACCCCTAGCAGAAGTTCTTATTGAATGTGAGGGGAGCAGAACATTCACAAAAGCAGCTGTTATTCCAGATGAACTGTATCGTGGTCATTATTTTCTAGTTAATAGGACTGCTGTTCTCTTCGAAAATGAAGGAAACATTCCATTGAACCTAGTGAATGCAGTTCAGACAAGAAGACAGAAATTGAAGGAAAAGGAAGAGATTTCTGAACAGTTGGTAGAAGAACCCAAAAGCATTGTCATTAACAGTGAAGATACGAAACCAGAAGAGAATGAACTCCTTCCTACTGATGAGGAATTCCATGATGAATTAACCGAACTTAATGGGGATCAGCTTGAGCAAGCTGAAAAGGAAGATGCTGAATTAATTCTATTGATAAAAGATGTTGAAGAGGTGGAAAACTCTAAAAAATCTGAGCAGATTATTTTCATCGCAGATCCTATACTTGATGAAACTAAATTGATATGTTTGGTTCTCCTTGTCTTACCATAAATAGAGATTCTAATCTTCAGGTAGTAAAGCATATGGACTGTGAGATTTTAGATAAAAGAGCTGTGTCTGAAAATGTTTTAGTTTCTGCTTAAGTAGCCTTGTTCAAAATTATGCCACATCAAAGTGTTGATCAAAATGTTAATTTAAGAGCAGAATACATTAAAATTCCATTTTATGATTCTATGAATATCCAGGATGATACTAATTGTTCTGCTGGATACTTTACTTGTGAGGAAGCATCAGATGGCTTAGGTCATAATTTTATTCAAACTTCAGTATCAGAAGATGGTGATATGTTATATGATATTCGACTAGAATTGAGTAATGAAGATGTGTCACCTGATCCATTGTTGAACTCAAAAGGTTATAAGATTGATCGTAATTTAGAAAGTAAAGAAATTGTATCATGTATCTTTTCAACAGAATCAGATATTCTACGAGATGAATGTCACTTAAAAATAGAAATGAGAAAAATACAGACAAACATACCGATGTTGTGTTTGATAAAGAAAATATGCCTTTCTTAGTTCAGAAAATGCATTCAAGTATTTCTATAAATAATCCATTAAATTATGAAGATCTTAAATGTGAAGAAAATTATATAACTGACGTCTTAAAAGATGCAGAACATCAGATTGATGCGCACTGTTTGATGGACAAAAAAAGAATAACATGATTTCTCTATAAATAATGAAGATGAAGAAAATGGAATCTATTTCGATACAGAGAGAAAATTCTTAGGTTATTTGAATAAAATAAATGACCGAAATAAATTGACAGACATTGAAAAATACTTAAATATTCTTTGTAGTTCAGAGTTGCATGCGAGTGAAATAGTTTTAGATAATTTGGAGGGCTCAATTATAATTCATAAAAATTGTAATAAATCATTAACTCAGAATTTTAAACATTCCAAGGAAGGTCTTGAAACCTCATGTAATCTATATTGTTACCTAATTTTTGTGTTTATAATACCAACATGTTAGTAAAAGCTTTATTTCTAAATTTACCATTTTTAAGGTTTCAGATAATGTAATTTCAAGTATAGCTGAGAGTGTAGACAGTTCTTTGGCAATAAATAACTTTTCTAAATCTCTGAAAAATAAAAATTTAAAAATAAATAAAAAAAAAAACGCATATAAAATTAATATTAATGATCCTTAACTGCCATGATATGAAAATGCTAATGTGCTTAGTAGAAATGTTACATGATTAAAGGTTAATTTATGTTGTGGGTATTTGCTGAATATTTGTATTGCAGATATTTTAGAAGTTGATTGTGTGTGTCATAACTTTCATATATACATATATGTGTGTGTGTGTGTGTGTGTGTGTGTGTGTGTGTGTGTGTGTGTGTAAAATGTTTTATGAGTATGTATTCATACTTTGTTTCGATTGTAAAGAAGATTAATGATGCTGTAAATGTATATTTGATTAGCCTTACTTTCTTAAGCAATCAGCATAAGTTATTGATACTTGGGCTATCAGTACCTAAAGACTATTTTAATGGGAAAGTTATATGGGGAGATGATGTATTTAATGTAATAATTTCTCAGAAATAATTTTTTGTATATGGAATCACAGTGTATTATTTGTATATGTTTGTTTTACGTTATTTCATTAGTATGCATATATTGTAATTCCTTTAGTGTGTAAATCTTTCTGAAATGCTTTTTACTAACGTAAAAAAATCTTAACGGGGGGAGGAGTTGTGACGTAATGGCTTGCATACATATATTTTTCTTTGTTACTTTATTCTTGGAAATGTTATACTCTACTTGATTGACGTCTGTTGACGGCTGTTGAATAGACATCAGTTTGGACCCATTAGGTATCGCTATGCCCTGTTTCAGCAACCAAGCTAACATAAATTGCCCATCAAACCTGGAAAAAAATGTTTGTTAAACACGATATTCTCAAGATTACCCCCCCCCTTTAATATAAAATAAAATTATAAAAGACTAACCCTTTCATGTTGTGCGCAATGGAAGTGAATCTCTTGTGACGTGGGGAAAACAACCACTCGCTAAAGTCCTGTCAGGCCGTGTATGCAACGAACACTATTTCTTCACCGTTAGCATATTGTTCCAAGGCGAAATTTACGAAGTGCTCTCCTGAAGACTGGTCCGTTTCGAAATCGAAAAAAATGATGTTATCATTTTGTTTTGAGGTGTCAGGCGGGATAAATGACATAAATGGTCAGCAAAATGAACAAACTTTCTGCAAGACGGATACTTGATGGTGCCACACTGGTGCAGGTGTTTTGGACAATCACGGCGTCTAATCACCTTGCAACAGTCGGTACACTGGCATACCTAAAAGGGAAATAATTCGTAAATGCATTTTATTCAAAGAAAATCGTAATTGTAGAAACAAAGGAGAAAATAGAACTTACTCGATCGCAAATCGATAATTCTTGATTACTCTCCGTTGCTTTATGCATTTTAAAGTATTCTTCCGAATTGCACAGTCCGTCGCAATCCCGCATTTTCCCAGGCGAAGTCTGTTCGCAAACAAATAAAGCATGCATTTGGGCATCGATGCACAATAAGAATTCGAGGTATAAAAGCCTTTCAACGACTTGATGACGTCATAATGCCCATCGTGTAGTCATAAATTGATGCGCGGGTTTCTGCATTGGTCTTTGTAAGACATCTGTAAAAATATAAACAAAAATGAGACATGTGTGACAATTTTTACAATCATGCATGAAGCAAAAAAAAATTACCTGATTCAAATTTTTGGACGATATTACCACTATTTCCACATTTGAGTGGTTTTCGAAAACTGCTATGTCTTGGAATGTGCACGGACCCATAGGAACACCTGTAGACTGAGGCAGATCAGTTGCCCTTTTCAGTAAGGCTGGTCGCTTGCGATTTTTCTGGGAATTGATGGCTCTTTTGTCATTTTCCAAGTGTGCCAGGGCAAACGCAATCGCCTTGGCACAACACATTCCGTCTTCGATCATGGGAATGGCTAACATGGATTGTTTTTGGAGGCGATCTAAATTGACGCTCGATACCTTAAGGATTCTACCTGCTCCTAAAGGTCGTCTCACCATTGTGACATCCACTGTAAGCCCATTGTCGAATTGGATCGTATCCTTGGTCTGTAAAACCTTCATTACAGCAGAAAGTACTTTATTACAGCAGAAAGTACTTTTTCTGCCGTAAGAGAAGATACAGGCATAAGGGTAGTCGATATCTGCCTATCTAAGCCCTCTGCCTGAATACAAAATAGGATCACATCAGTCTCATTCAGGTTGACGGTTGTTCTCGCTATCAAAAGCTCGAACAGTCTTCGAACGGTGTCGACAACCGTAGATAGCATGATTCCTCTTAAATCATAAGGAAGTCTGTCTTCGTCGATTTTTGCCCGAAAAATGATTTCTTTGGCCTGAAATCGATTGTTACGGCGTCTCGATCTTTCCTCTAAAATTATAGCCTCCTCCAACAATAAAAAAAATATTTTTGATTAGAATAAAATATAACAAAAAAATACACTGTACTAGCAAGAGCTATGAAGAAAATATACATAATCAAAACTAAAATTTAAAAAATGTAGGATAAAAAAATAATACCTCCATTCTATTACCAAACTAAGATGATAGATCCTCAAAAAAAGGAGATGCTTCCAAGAAATCCTGACTGCATTCAGTTATAATGTTTGATAATAGTACCAAAAAAAAATAAGAACTCATAAATTTTACACAAAAAAGTTTTCAATAATATATTCACTTACTTCATCGTCGCTGTCGAACAGCATATCTTCATCTTCAAACGGAATCTATATAAAATAATACAATTCCAGTTAGTAAAAGCACAAATTGATTTTCAATTGTGACATATATAAACAGAACGTTCTAATGCATTTTTTCATTTTTATAATCGAATTATTGATAAAGTCATTATAATGAAAACAAATCTTAAATTGTATTAAGATACACTTATTTTCAAAAAAGTAACATTTCAAAATAATACGTATTAATAAACGATGAACAGATATAAATATATTTTATTAAAATTAACTAAGCATGCTAAGTAAAAGGAACTTATTTCGCTAATAGTTCTCTTAGTTGGCTCCATTTCGAATAAAATCTCGCTGCTAAATCGGCAAAAACTAAAATCGTCAAAAAATAAACTCACATGGTAAATTAGCAAGAATAAAATCATAAATGAAAAGGATTTGAAAGTGCAGACCCTTATATTTAAAGAATTGGGTGATGTCATATTACCTTTCAGCCAATCAAAGTTTTTTTTGTTTTTTTTGTTTTGTACGTCAGTTTCACCCAATCACAGTTTATTTGCAATCTCAGATCTCCTCCTCGTTTATCCGTAATTAGAAATCATATCAGAACTTTCCAGAAATAAGTTTAGTATTTCTCAGAAAAATCCTTCTTCAATGAATCAATAGAAATCTCCCCCTCGTTGTATTAGTGATAAGATATTTTACCAGAACTCTTATAAAATTTTAGTTAACAAAAGTATTTCCCCAGAAAATCCTTCTACCTTGATTAAGTAAACCTACCCCTCGTTGTATCAGTGATTAAATATTTTACCGGAACATTCTCACAGTTATACCAACATAACCCTTGGAAATCCCACTTCCATAAATCAGTAAACTTTTGTTGTATCAGTGATAAGATATTTCACCAGAACAATCCCACAGTAAAAATCAACATAAACCCCAGAAATGAACTCCCTCTTGAACAATATACACTAGATAAGGGAGGCAAGGTACAGCATTTATCGATACGCAGATGTTTCCTAGAATTTCGAAGCAAATACAGTCAGAAAATGAGAGAGATAAGAAACATAGATATTCTAACTTAATATTTTTTTTTAAATATCAACAGTATATTTTCATTAAACTTACTGGTAATTATTTCATAAGTTAAGATTGATTTTTATACTGAGAAATTCGAACTAAATTTATTCAGTTAACACATTTAACTAAGCGTTGTTAGAAAAAAAAGATACACACATGAAAAGAAATTAACTCCTGATGAATATTTAACAAGATTGTTACACTTTAAAGAAGTGTTTTCTAAAAAGCTAAATGTTTGTATGTGTGTGTGTGTTAAAGGAAAAATAATAAAATAATTCAAGAAGTAATCCTTACAAATTATTATAGTAAAAAAAAAACTGTTGTAAAATCATTTAAAAATTAAACATTGAATATTTTACAGTAAATAAGATTGTCTTCAAAGAATATAGTTATATTCATTGGATAAAAGGCTATTACATTCATTTCCTACTCACATAAAAGTTTGTTTCTTATAGTATGTCCGTTAGAACTTCGTAGAATGTTAAGATTTATAATAAAAATGTAGTTAAGGTAAATTTCCAGAAGATAAATTTCAAAAAATAATAATAATTTCGTTACGATTCAATATACGCATAATTAAAAGTTTTAAACTTCAACTAAATAACACTTAATAAAGTATAAATAATTTTATGAACATTCAAGTGCTTATATATACATGCAAAATAAATATGGTCGTAAAACTGAATAAGAAAAAAATTTATTTTATTCAAAATATATTCATTTAGCTCATTCAAATGAGAAAAAAAAAATGTACTAAGAAAATATTCAATTCCTAAACCTTATGCGAAGAAATCAAGAAAATATCTTCCAAATAATTCAGATTAAAATATATTCATTCTGTTCATTCAAATGGGAAAAAAGTATATGAAATAATAATATCCAATTCAACAACTTGGCGCGGAAAAAAATCTCTTATTCAAAATACATTCTTCTAACTTGTGTAAAAAAAATATTTAATTTATCTTGAGTGAAAACACTTTTTTAATTCATTTATTCCAATTATATTCATTCCATCTAATTTAACTAGAATAGAACTTATTTATCAACACAACGAGCTTATCGCTCCGTAAATAACAATCCCAAAGATATCGGGGTGGCTTTCCTTATCAATGCAGTAGGTACACATGATAACCTTATCGGTATATCCAGACCAACATGGCAAGAGGGGGAGTGAGAGTATGACGTCACTTCCGTAATCCGGTTTATGCCGCACATTACTTATGTGTCACATGACGGTACGGTCTTTCGTTACTTTTGGCAACCTATATTCATGAAGAAGTATAATAACGATTGCTGCTCTACATCTCTCAAAACTCAGGAATTAAACTCGTAGTTTCTTAATTAATTGTTATATTACAACGTTTTTATGTATTTCACTTTTAGTGTCTATCAGTGTGTCATCAAATTTTCGATCGTTAATTTAATTATCTTCCTATCAAGCTAAAGCTCTGAAACTTTGGGAATCTCTCTTACTCGCCTAGCAATGCAATATTTAGTCATTTGCGCAAGTTTTAACTAATATTTCAATATTTTTTTAATAATGCAGTTTAGCCCAAACGCTTGGCGCGATTTCCAAAATTGCCAAACTTGGCAACTTTTTTTTGGCTGAACGTTAAGTCGGCGCAGCGGACCAGGGTAGCCCCATTTGGCAAAATACCGCAAAATAATTCCTGTCGCTGAGGGAGGTTTGGCTAAACTGCATTCCAACCCTTTATTTCCCAGGATCAGTTTATTAATTTTTGTTAGTTTTATTGTTTTTATGTATTTCACTTGGTGTGTGTTTCTGTGTGTGTATGTGTATCAGTGTGTCATCAAATTTTTGATCGTTAATTTAACCAACTTCCCATAAGTTAGAGCTCTGAAACCTTGGGAATCGTTCTTACTCACCTAACTATGCTATATTTAGACATTTGCGACAAGTTTTAACTAATATTTCAATATAATTTTTTGATAAACTTTGCCACCGTATAAAAAGGTAATTTTTAAAAATGTTGGTTTTTATCTCGAAATATTTATTCATTTGTTTGTTCTTTGTGATAAAATGTAGTTTCTTGGAAATTGCTAATTATGTGCATTTGCTTGCTTTTTGTTATAAAATTACTGCTCTGTTTCGAATTATTCTTTTAATAATAACTTCTGATTGAACTTATATAGCTATTAAAAATACTTTCAACAAAATGCTCTAAATTTTTATAACAGCATCTTTGATACTGAAAATCCTTCTATTCAAAACATCCTTACGCATTTCTCAAATCCCAAAACTGAACGCCCGTAAATTATTCTTTTAAATTCTGAATAGTTTATTTTTCTTTTTCTTTTGCTCTTTCTTAAGGTGCCAGATTCGGTAAGGAGTAGGATGCCAGCGTTCTAACTTCTTAATCTGGCTTCAATTCCGCTGTTTATTTTCCGTACACTTATGACGTTGAGTTATTGGCAGTTTTCTCTTCATTAACCTTGGAGACTTTTTGTAATTTGAAATGCATCAAATACCAAGTCCTTCCCAGCCAAAATGAAATGTGATCAGGAGAATTAGATGAAGACAAGAAGTATAGTGAATTGAATTCGGGATAATGTATATAAGATATAGAATTGAGAAAGAAATAAAAAGGGAGACAGGTGATGACGACAGGTTGATAGATATTTGAAAACTGGAGAGAATTGCTTTAATTAATCTTTTATAGTAAAATTGGTTAATAGTGACGCACTCGGTACGAGTATGTTGGTAAGCTAAGACCTTATTGTTTAATTATAATCTGAGCTTAAAGTGAGTTAAGAAGGATTCGAAAGAGACCTTAGATATTCAGTGCAGATAGTTAAATAAAATATGTTGCTTTTTTTCTGACGTATCTTCAATTGGATTTGTGAACTTCTTGACAATTTAATAAGATTTTAAGACGCCTGTGGAACTTAATAATGAAAAAAGACTACTATATGCTTTGTGTGTGTGCTTTTATTTTTTCATATATTTTGAATTACTTAAGAGCTTTTTCTTTGAAAGCATTATTAATATTCAGTTTTTTTTATAATATTAGTTATTTTATATTGTTTGTAATTCTTATACTTAATTAATAATGTTTAAAAGACTTTTTTTGTACCTTTTGTGACCTAGCTGCCTAATGATAGGTTGCGAAATTGCAATTATTGCACTATCTGAGAGATTCAAGTTTTATTTTAAGAAGCCTGAATTTATTTAGAATGCGTAGATTTATTTAGAATTAGTTTTCGGAGAATTTTACAGAATAAAGCTAAAAAACACCATTTTCGTATTTTTTTTTCTTTGTTTTTGAATTTGAGTCATTCAATCCAAAAGTATATCGATTCCGATAACGCGGTATTCATACAGTACATGGAATGAACATTTGGCCCTCTTCAAACAAAAATAAAAAACTACGAGGACAATATCAATCAGGGGATGTTACATAATTTTAATTGCACAACAGCCACAGAACTCAGTTTAATTTTTTTTCTTTTACCCCTGGCTATGATTTTCGTTCCATTACGCATTTCTGTGGTGCATGTTATAATACATGACGTCATGCTCTATGTTACTGAAAATAATTTATTATTTTCCATAGATTTTTTTTCTGAGATTGTTACATTTATTCATTTTTTTTTTCTATTAAAATTTTATACTAAAATATCTATATAAGAATTTTGTTGAACTTCGTTTTAAGACATCCGACTACTTTCGGAACCATGATTTTGAAAAAAACGTATAAATGAATGATTTTTTTTTGTTATTTAGTATCATCAGAACTAGAATGTACATAAAAAAGCATTTCAAAAGTTTTATTATAATGAAAAAAAAATTTAAAATGCAATTTTTTAGCATAAAATAAGAAAAAAATAAAATATTTTCGAAATATTCTCCTTTCGGGAAAAATCATTCCATAATGACACCAGAACAGAGTCTGAACTACGATTTCTTAATAATTCACATTATTTGCACAGTTATTATGAGTCGAAATAGCAACACGCAATTTATTTATTATTATTTTAAGAATTTCTCCACTCGTATGCATTAAAATGTGAATAAATCCACTTATATATATATACCATACATTACAAAAAATCCTAGTTCAGGATCTTAAGAATAATACGAAAAACATTTCTACCAAATTCTATCAATATATAGAAAAAAAAACATTCTGGTTATTACCTTTCAAATATTGTAAACATACTGAAAATTATATTCTTCAAAAAATGGATTTAAAGTTAAAACTTGTTCAGAAAACAAAGGAAATGTCTGATATTAAAATACTTATTATAACTTGATTTCTATGTACCGTAACTACAAATGGAAGGTGGCTTTAGAAAGAGATTTCAAATATTTTAATGGATAAATAATATAAAAAATCGGTATTTTCTCCGAAATTCGAGTTTTTAAAGTAGTACCTAGAACCCTTGCCTAGAACGAGTACCCCAGGTAATATTATATGAATATAAGAAAATGTCAAGTGAAAAGTAGGTCCAATCTATAAAGAAATCAATACCTTTCCATTTGTTCGTAAAAAGGTCCATGATGCAACCACGATTAAGAGCCCGTCTTAGTAATATAAAATAATCCTTCGTAAAAATCAGAGCTGTTTTAATTAATAATTTATAGATCGCTTTTTCTTTTGTCCATTTCAACGCCATCTATCAATAAACCTCGTAATTTCAAATGCAGTTAGATCATGAAGTTGACACAAGGAGAGGTTTCCACTCTCCACATCACTCTATTTTGAAAATCGACAGTGTGACATATTCAATTTTTAAAAACGAACGATTTAATCTTAATGTGATACTTTTTTAAAAAATATTATCTATTCAACTTTTGAAAGAAAACGATTTAATCTTAATGTGATACTTTTTTTTAAAATATTATCTATTCAACTTTTGAAAGAAAACGATTTAAACTTAAAGTGATACTTTTTTTCAATATTCTTTATTAAGATATATTTTTTTGGCAACACCAGATCATATTTTTGTTTTTTAGATAATTTACTGGCAACGGATATGAAAAAATAGAATTGAGTTTGGTTCCTAGAGGTAAAGACGAACGTTGAAAAATGGTGCTCGTGTAAAATTGTGTATTTGATTTATGTTTAAAAAGATGTGCGCAAATAAACGTGATATCCTGAAAACAAGTCATTTTTATTAATAGTCTGCAATACAGTACAACAGATGTAACGTGCACTCTACGACCAACGCGATGACTTAGGGCTCCGACGAATTTAAGAAACTTCAGCCTTACCGCGTTCTGTCTTTTGTACAGAATTTCAAGGTCTATGCTAATAAGGTAGACCCCTAAGGTTTAGACCCTAAAGGATATCTTCTAGCGTCTTTAATATCATAATTTCTCATAATCCATATAAGTTGTAAGCAATCCTTATTTATAAGAGTAATTAAAGATCTGAAAAGATGCTGTAGTTATGCTTGAATTTTTTAGTTACTGATAACGTTACAGAAAAACTGTGATGAACAAAGAATAATTTTATTAGTATTCATATTTCCAACGAGAATTTTTCTTTAATATTAATAAATAACTCTCCTAAAATACAATTCACGAGTCGATATAGTTAATATGCAGCTTCTCTCTTTTTCAGTGATGTACAACATAATTCATTAACATATTTTTCAAAGGATTTATTTTCATCGCATTCCATGTAAGTTAAGTCGCTGGCAGCTTTATCTGGAGAGCATTATTTATTATTATCCTATACACACTATTTTCAGAATTTTTTATAGTGTTAACACTATCCGTATAAGATTTGGCTTTAAATAAATTGGACGTAGTTCCTCAAACTTTTTTTAGATTTAAAGAAGCCCTGAAAGCAAAATTTCAATTTTGGTATTCGTATCACGTAAGGCTTCTTTTTGTTCCAGCTATGTAAGTCACTTTTCATGCTAGGGTTTCACATTTTTCTTTTCTTGATCATCTTTCAGGCAATACTTTTTTTTGAATTTTTGTCTTTTTGGATGAACAAAGCTACGAATATTTTATTTTCCTAAGAGAACTTTTTTCCCCCTGTTTTCATCCTTTTCCGTGTTACTCAATGCCTAGTGACTGAGAATCAAAGAGTAGATGACAATTATTTGCTTTTTGTTCAGTGACAATGTGAATTAATTGACTCTCTTTTTTTCTAAAGATGGCCGTGGTAGCCAAGCGGTATGGCCGCGGTAGCCTGGAGGTCATGATATCGGATTCGTGGCCGGCGGTTTTCGTTTAGTCGCGGGTTCGATCCTTGATCGCTAAATACCCTCCGTGTATCTGGGGCTATAGCACGTTAAATCTGTCGGGGCCCAAAGCCCTCCCGTTGGTGTGGTGTGGAAATTAGGACAGAGAGGTGCCAGCTCAGGTGACGTCCTCGTCACTTAACCGAGGCTCAAAATTACGTGGTCCCTCATCAATAGTCATTGTGTTGCTTCTAGTGCGACGTTAATAAGAACTAAACTAAATACTAAGGTAGCCAAGCGATCATGGTCGCGAACTCACGGCCGATGCTGTTTTCGTCGAGTAGTGGATTCAAGCACCTATGCCACTTTAGACTTACCGTATAACGGGTCTGATGCACGTTAAATCTGTCGAGATCCCAAATCCTCCCGTAGGCGTGATATGGAAGATGGGTTGACAGCTCAGGTGTCGACCCAAGCTCAAAATTAAAAGGTCCATCGCCAATACACCTCGTGTTATTCTATGTGCGACGTTAATGGAAAACAATAGTTGATATTAATTTAATTTGATTATTAAAAAGTGAATTTTTATTTAGATGCTAACCACATTTCTCCCTTCAATACTACCAGTGGCATCTACGTAACAGTCTTAACTTTATTTTCAGTACATTTTTTCTCATTAGTCCTTTTATTTACCGAAATTCTAGAGTAAATAATTATTAAATTATTTCTCTAAACTACTGAATGTAATATAATAAAGTAGTTCTGGGCAAGTGATGATGAAGCAATGTGCTTTTAAAATGCTAGGCACGCAGATTAAAAACTGAGAAGTTAATGCGTTCCTGCAGAAATGTCAATTTATTGCTCCCGGAGAAAATGTCAACAGAAATAATTTCACTTACATTTTTTTTTTTTTTTTGGTAAATAATTTCCTTCATAAATATTATTTTTATGTAAATATTTGAATTATTTCTCTCTCTCTCTCACACACACACACACGAGTTTTTAGTTAAATACTACTTAACTTAAATTTGAAGTAGACAGATTCTTTTATCGTCGTTTATAAGTTTTCCTCGTGGAAAGAGCAAGGAATTCGACAATTTTTTAATAAAGTTTAACAATTGTGGACCTGATTCAGTATACTCCCGGATTGACATTTGTTTTGGGAGAGGGGGGATTTTTGAGCCAAATTTCGTGCATGCAAACTGCCATTTTAGGCCTAAATGCCACACACATTAAGTTGGCGAAAAAAAGCTTGGCTCCCAAATACGTATTGCATATTGACAACAATGTTCTTCAAATTTTGTTGCTCAACGACTGGTAGTCAAAGAACTGATAAGATCCCCTAGGCGATTGGCGACTTTAAGTGAGCATGGTAACTTTTGAGGGCGATAATGATTTAAACGTGGCGATTTGTTATGGTAACCCTAAGAATACTCACTGCTTAAGTCACGCACGTTTGGCGACTTATCTAGGAAGTCGCCAAGTTTCGTCGCCAATTGCGTAGAGGATATCCTATTCTCGATTTTAACCTAAGAAATCTTGGATGATTCGAAATATATATCTTTCTTCGCACTTCTTAAAAGTTGGGCCATTTTTATTCAGTGGAGAAAAATATGTCTATCTAAAAACCATTCATCTCTCTTTTTATATTCGTGACTGTATTACTTACCTTCTCGTTATAACCATAACATGCCTTTCAACGTCAAATCGAAGCATTTTGGCTTGTTTCTTTTCAACATACTATCCTCATCAACAAATCTACTCCCACCAATACATGAGGAGCACGAGGCCACAACCCATTCCAACCCTGCCTCCCGAGTACTTCCCCAGTTTAACCATCCAAATGAATTCCTCTCTTCTATGGCAATACAGCATCATATGTGGTTCTTGCTCTTGCTCTTTTTCTCTTTCCATCTGACCAATTCTTATGCTTTCATCTGATGGCATTCTAATCATGTCAAATCCATGTCCAACGTCGCTTTTTAATTTAGGCGGAAATAGTTTACGTATATGTTTTGTTGTACAATTCAAAATTTGAAACTTCATCAAGTACATTTTAAGAATCTTTCTGAGAACATAAAAAAGAAATTAAACGCCTTTCACGTTGTTTGAAAGGCATTTTATTACTGTTCTTGCGATTTAGAAAGTTTCGAAGCCTCACTTACGTAAAGATGAAACCGCTAATACTGTTGCATTGAATACATGTAATTTCAGCTTAATGCTTACATTTGTGGCTTTCCAGAATTTATACATTGTTCCAAAGGAATGTTTGGCTTTTTTTTTCTAGTTTGTTATCTCTTCATCTGTGCCTCATTTTTATTAAATTCGTACAATTAGCTCACACACTCTCTCTATATATATATCTTGTTCAAATTTTCAATCCTTAATAAAATACTTTTTATTCATCCACTCAAGTTCAAATACATTTTCTTAAATTTGTAGTGGATGACACTTGATCTTAATACAGTTTTTTCAAATATTAATTAAATTTAATGGGTGAAAATGCAGTTTAGTCCAACTACTTGGCGCGATTTCAAAAATCGCCAAACTTGGCTGAACATTAAGTCCGCGAAGCGGACCAGGGTAAGGAACATTTGACAAAATACCGCCAAATAATTACTGTTCTCAAAGGGTGTCTGGGCTAAACTGTATTCCAACCATTTAATTTACCGGATGAATTAAAAAAAAAACAAGCAAATGCTTCTACTATGTCATTTGTCTTCCAATGGCAAATTTGGTAGAGCTTCGGCGTAGAATCTTCGAGCCTTCGGATAGAATCTCGTCGAAGAATAAAGTTTTTTTTTATTTGATCTTCAAATAATTAATTTTAGTTTTATATAGGAGAAAAAAATTTCTCTTATATAAGATATTTAGCAGGATATAAATTTAGGAATAAATACCGTCAGTGACGAAGCGTGTAGATAGCTGGAAAAAAATTTCTTTTGCCACTTAATATTGTGATTCTTTCATATGTATATACACATTTATATTAATTGTAATTATTTAATAAAAAGTAACTAAAACAAAAATTTTCTTTGTTGACTTAAGTAGGAATTGACTTTAATTTTTTATATATATATTACTTGTTTATATATTGTAACTCCAAAAGGTATGAAAAAAGGATACTTTATCAAATTACGATTACGCCAAGGTTGTTGACAAACTCGTGAAGTCTACCTTTCGATACAACTTTGGAGATATTTCTTAGTCATTTGACGATACATCGTCGAGCTTCGCTATAACAGGGAAGTACCGAAAAAGTCTGTTTCTTCAACTTTGTTTAGATTACAAATAGTGAAACTTTACTTTTATTATTTATTTTCATTACTTTTTTTTTTTTCAAACACACCTATTTAGCAATATCCTCTATTCTGTCTGCCTTTTCATTCACGTTAGCAGAACTTGATAAGGCAATAACATCAGAAAAGTCAAAAATTTTCAGTGCTGAACTGAAATCAGAGTATTCCTGTTTTTTGATATTTTAAAGGGTTAAAGTCGGGAATAGCGTGTCCCCTAGGTAATTAGCGACGAAACTTGTCGACTTCCTGGATAGGTCGCCAAACGTGCGTGACTTAAGCATTGGGTATGCGTAGGGTTACCATAACCTAAATCGCCACTCAAATCATTATCGCTCCCAAAAGTCGCCAAACGCCTATTGGACACCCTATTCCTGACTTTAACCTTTTAAAGTTAAGTCTCATTATCCGTAATGCTAAGCTACTCTCAAATTCTTGTTCTATTTTATTTATTACATCTAAAATAATAAACATTCAAAAAAGTAAACATTTAAGAAATTAATTAACATTAAACGGCAGTTTATATATATATATATATATATATATATATATATATAATAGCATCTAATATTGCATCTATGGGAAAATTACTAAGTTTATTAACACAAAAATAACATTAGGTGACTAAATAATAGTTCAATTTAAATATTTTTAATGATTCATTTCCTTTTTTATACTCATTGTATTTTTTTCCAATAAAATATTTCCATAAATTGGTCTTTTAAATTTTTAGTCTCTTATTTACTAGAATATCTATTGCAGATGTAATATATTTGAATAAATAAAATGTTTGAGGACAAGTCGATTAAAATTTGAATAATTCCTAACATATTTAAATTTTTAAAAATAATTCCTAACATATTCACTACTTGCTATTCTGATCCGAAAATTTCGCAAAAGAATCAGTAGATTACAGTAATTAGTAATTTTATTGTCTCCAGCCTTTCAACTCCTGTTTTTAAGAGTTGTTCGTACAATGTTAGAATAATAATCTTTGTGTGAAAATAAATATATTTTAATTTTAAAAAAATTCAAAAATACATAAAGAAAATAATGTGCGTTTTTGGAAATAGAGTCCAACAAAAACAGAGTCGTCTTTCTTGTGCGCTTTTATCTGAACTTCGTTCCCCACGTAAAACCCATTCATCACAATCCCATTCAAAGCTCAATCGACTTCGTAAGCACTTTATTTGGATGCGTCAGCGATTTTAAAGTTATGATTCATTCCCTTTGTTTGAGTATATCGTATCTATTTAGACCTTGACGTCTGCCGTGATTGGTGTTAAATTGTTTGTTTTGGTCAATGTTTAGTCACTCTTTCTGTGTCTGTGTTCATGCTCAAGTCCTGATGATGATCGATTTTCGAAAATTATCTTACTTTTTATCCATGGAAGAACACACCGCTGATGAGTAAATTGATTGCTTGAAAATAGCCATTTGTTGTCATCGGAAACATGTAAATTGAAAGATGCGTTATAATAAAAACGATGCACTATAAAAGATAATAGGGCATTATTTTTAAATTTTAAAAATAAATATTTCTTTTAACACTGAGTAAATAAGAATTTTATGTGATCATTTGCCACAAGACACCCTTCCCTCGAAGAAAGAAAAATTATATTGAAAAGAAATTAGTCGTTTTTACAAGCTTTTAACTTTTTGTGTTCATATGTATGTTAAAAAAACGTCTTACCACTTCAAAATTTGGACTCGAATTTCAACCCTTTTCCTATCACCCGATCGATCTAAAATTTTGCATACATTTATGACTCCTATGACAATTCAATTCTATAGTATGCTGAAGCGGTGAGAGACTTGATGGGGACAGGGGTTTACAGTTAACAACGTTCGAGTGGAAATTTTGAGTTCACATATAACTCACATAATTGCTTTTTAGTTTAAAAATTCAATACTGAAAAAAATGAATCGAGCTTTTATTTAAAAAATTGGCTAAAAGGTATATAAATTTTAATGTAAGAAATTATATAATTTACAAAAGTTTGAGGCGTTTATATTTCTTTTGATCTCACGTAGAAGTATCTATCGTATTTAATTATCGGTAAATGCTTAGATATTATAGTTTTTATAAATTACAGATTATTTTACATTTTAAGGATTGTTTTCATATATTTTAATCCATCTTTAGATAAAAGCTTTATTTAAAATTTACTTATATATATATATATATATATATATATATATCTTATTCTTTTCTTTACCTCTGAAATATTTGTTTTTTGCGTGTGGAAAGCACAACCAAAAAACTCATGAAAATTCATGGAATGAGGAGAGTAGAATGTAATATGAGGTATGTCGTCTTTGTCAATTGAGCGAGGCTCAGAATTACAAGGTCTGTTGCCAATACTCCTCGTGTTGCTTTTAAATGCGACGATATGAAGGAATCAAATCAAAGATAATTTTAATTATCCGTTTGTAGGGGAGAAAAAAATATTCAGTTCAAAAATAATTTTAAAAATTGAAAAAGAAAAGTAATTCTATCAAACCATTTATTATTTTTGTTCGTTCGGATACACTTTATTTCATTCAAATAACTACAATAAACTAGATTTCAAGAGGAGAATAGAAATTCCAATGGATTGGCCCGCTCACGAATTCAAAATGTCAGGGAAACGGAAACCTCAAGAGAAAACAAAAATTATTTGTAAATGAGACAATTTAAATAACGTTCTTGGTTTCTTTCTCGTGAAAGAACGTTGTGTTTGTAACTCTATTTTCAATCCATGTATTTCGTTATAATAAGAATTTCTTAAATGAAACATGTCAAACTCTATTCTAACTTTCAAGTGTAAGAAAAACTTAATAAGACTAGATTTGACTTAATTTGACTAGATTTTCGTTAAGTTTTTTTCAATGACTAAAGGTCTCCAACACTTCATTATCTTGCCTTTGGGGCTACTTTAAATAATTATGAGCAATTGTTGTCATGTGTGTGAAAGATATAAAAAAGTAAAATCAAGAACAAAAATGCAAAAAAGAACAGATTTCGCAACCAAACTGACTTAACATACATAATTTTCATAATAATACTAGTAAAAATTATACATAATTTTAAAATTTGGTTTTTAAGCCTTAAGCAAAAAGAGAATTTGCGCTGACATTGATTATATAATCAATGTACACAATTGATTATATAATCACGAAAATTAAAAGTCTGATATTAAATTATCTCGCTTCCCTAGTTTTGTTTGACATTGAACTTTTTTGTTTTGTTTCGTATTTACAGTTTAATTTGGATCTCTCTTCGACGTAATAAAATCTTGCAATATCGCTCATTGCTATCCGTCATTTACTAATACGTGTCAACAAAACAGGTGTGATTGGTTATGTAACTAACTATCCCTCTATAGATTATTTCATAAATAAAAGATATTTCCAAGAATTTGTAATCATTCCGTTGTATGTGATATGTACAGTAGATAAGAAGATTTTTTTATAGACAGAGTCAATAAAATATGAAATACAGACAAGAAACTAATATTTGTTTTGTTTTTTTAATATTCATTATAAGTACTTCCGCCATCAATACATTTAATGTCATGATTTAATAATGATTCGAATGTTTGTTCCAGTTTACTTCACGCATTTGCATCGAAATAGTTTGTATGGTTGAAATATATCATAAAAATAACACTTTTAAAAATTCATTTCAAGTTTTGAGAATGAAGAGAAATCACGGGGTGCTGAATCAGGGGAATATAGTAGATGAATCAACACACGGACGTTATTTTTTTGCCGAAGTTCTACGAAAAATAGATGAGTTGTGACTGGATCTAACTGGATGAACGTTATGAATGAATTCTGGCCACCAAACGCTTCAAAACATTTAATTTTCGGTGGTTGAAGGTTTTCGACTCCATGGAGGGAAAAGAATTGTTTGATCTTGGATGCCGGCGGCTCTTTCGAACTCTGGTCCATTGGATTCGAAGAAAAATTGACAGATCGTTTTTCGCTGCTCCTTTACCAACCAAACTAAAGAGACGTCTTTCCCGGGCTAGTTATTAAAATGGTTTACTTCTGGCGTTGTTGTTGAAAAGAGATGCTGCATATACCACTCTAATATCATTGTGATAATACGAAGAAGTAAGTGATATTTGTAGATAAGGTCTCTTTTCCAACCATAAATGCAAATACACATTATCTGCCTGTCGTATTGAGTTTCGGTTTGGAAAGTTTCCATTTGGCGTCATCGGATGTCTCTAGTTCAGTAGCGGGGCTCATTTGACACACACGACATAGCCGGAAAATCAATAGCTGTATTATGTGCGGTTGTCTTAGTTAGACACATAGAGGCAAGTGTTTTGCGTCGGTGGCATATACAAATAGTAGTTCTAGGTTATCATCATCATTAATTATCTATTGTCCAAGTTCTGAGCCACCATTTCGGCGGCTGATGTTTTCTACCCCCTGGAGAGGAAGAGAGTTGTGCCGGTGGCAATTTCGAATCCTGGTCCATTGGGTTCAAAGAAAAGTTGACCGATCTCTTTTTGCTGCTCCTTTACCAACCGGACTAAAAGAGACGCCTCTCTCGGGTTAGTTATTGAGGCGTTTTACCTTCTGGAGTTTTTGTTGAAGAGAGGTGCTGCAAAATAATTCCAACCGGTAATCGTTTGTCCAGTTGAAAAAAATTCTTTGTAAATTACATCCTTACAACCGAAAAATGTAATAAGCGTTGTTTTTTTTTTAGGTGGGGCTTTTTTTTTTTTTTTTTTTGGTTCGTGATAACTTCAAGCCTTAAAAAACCACTTTTCCAGACAAGCCAAAGACTCCTTTCTGCTCTTTGTTTTTAGTATGGTATTTAAAACATCATGTTTCATTATCTGTAACTATTGATTTCAAGACATTTGAATCATTTTCAGTGGTTGAAAGGATGTATCTGCAATATGTATTTCTCATTGATTTTTGCTCATTTGTTGAAGTATGTAGAACAAATTTATCCCAGATTTTTGCTCATTCGTTGAAGTATGTAGAACAAATTTAGCCCAGATTATTCTTCCATTTGAGATCTTCATCCAGGATGATTCGCATCGTTTCGTTGTTGATGTTCAAAGATTATTCCATAATCCTCTCAGTAAAGCACATTGATTCTTTTGCTACGAAATCACCCACTTTTTCAATAATCACGGGTTCTAGCTGAATTTGGTCTTTCGATATACTTATTATCTTCTAGATTAACTCTGCCGTCCAAAAGCCCAAAGTTACAAGCTCCATCGCCAGTAGCTCTGGTGTTGCTTAAAAGTGCGACGTCAGTAGCCAATCAATCAATCCAAAACACATTTGTTTCACAGAAAAACATTTAACCTACTGAAATTCAAATCAACATAAGTATATTTCAACAATTTGTGCGGGGAAGTTGCTGAAATATATCATACGAAGCTTGATATAAACATTTTTATCAAATTTTGCTCTAAATTTAATTCTAACTCTTTGTTCCATTTTAATAAATCAACATGAAAATCTTACACTTCTCATATTGTTTGAATTAGTTAAACAAATGCAAAGAACTTTTGGCAGAGCGTCAGCAAACAATCGGGTATTATCATGCACTCGCGATTAAACAGGTAGAACTCAACTGCAGAATGAGATCTACAACCAGTCTTAAGAATTCTTTGGCAAACTGTGTAAGTTTTTACATAATTCAGAACCAAATTATTTGGATTTCTTTTCACACCAGCTTTTGTGAGCGAACTAGCCATTGAATCTCTATGCTGCTCTTGACAAGATACCAACCTTCTTGTATCGCTTAGTAAATTATCCCATTTAAAACAAAAATAATAACAGAAAAAAAAAAAATTTCATAGGTATGTGTTTGCTTAAGAAACCTATTGCAAATAAATAAATCATACGAGATGCTCGTAGAAACGATATTCAATTATATATTCTTCCCCGATTCAAAACCACAAATCATTGGGTTTTCTTTTGTGAGAAACCTGGCCATTGACTCTTTCGTCAACTCGTGAAAATGTGATCTTCATCTTTTTGTGTTTTGTTTCTTTGAAATGTGATCGATCATCTTTTTTTGACAAATGCGTGATAAATTAAATTTAAAAATAAAAATATATATTTGAAGAAAATTTTCTTTATTGCTTAGGGCAGTGGTATTCAACCTTTTACACTTCGGGGAACCCTTTGAACTTACCATTTTCTTGAAGGAACCTCTTGATCAAAGAGAAGAAAAAATAGGATATCAAAGCCTTATCCTACTCAAACTTACAAAATTATTATTTCATCTCTATTTATTACAATAGAAACTTTTAATAAGATAATAAATGGTAAGATATCTAATGGGTTTTAGGGAGGGGAAGAGGTTCTTAAAATATATTCTATGAATAATAAACAAAAGCAACACAGTATTTCAAATTATAATAGACCCATAAAAAGATGAAAAAATTTAATGACTTGGCTGTGATTGTTTTTTATTGCAAAGTATTTTTACGTCTGGAATAATTGTTCAAATATGCAGCCTTATGTCACTGTTTGGACCAGTTTGTATTATTGTTACTATCTACATTTCACTTATGTTTATATTCAATTTTATTTCATTGGCATGTATTTTGCATAAAATAATAACATTGTCATATCACACTCCAACACCATCTATCTATATTTAGCTTATATTTAAATCAATTGTATTTTCATTATTATTAACTGTCGTTTTGTATGTTTCATTTATGTATTATGTTCAATTTCTGTCTCGTCTGTAATAATACATATTCTATGCAAAATAATTATTTCTTATGCTGCTCCCACGCCATTTTTCCTGTATTTATCTGTAGCGCGTTGGCAACTTCCTCTTTTTGTTTGGAACTAGGACTGGGCTTAGAGGGAGACGCCATGACGCCAGTGTACTTGTTCGCCGCACTGAAGGTGCTCGCTGTTGTTAAAATAAATAAATTGTTTGTTACAAAGTTTTTTTTTTAATTATTTGCACCGATTAGTCATCTTCAGCATCCATTTTGTTTTCAACATATAACATTAGATGTTTCACAGCTCTTTGGTTGAAACATATAACATTAGATGTTTCACAACTCTTTTGGCTATTTCAAGATATTCTTTTCTAATATCAATCGAAAAATGCATAGTTAAAATTTATTAAAATGCGTAATTAAATCTAGATTAAAATTTATTTTCAATTGAGTGTCAGTCGATATATTAATTTGTTTTTCAATGTCTCTTTCTTTTATTAGGAGTTCGGAGGTGTCACTGTCTTGAGTAGAATTTTTCTCTTTGAACAGGGAAATATTCAAGAAACGTTGGGGGCCCCCCCCGCAAATCTGATAAATGTTGGAACAAACTAATTTTTACATTTTTATCGGGATTAGCGTTACCGTCTATTAAAATGTTATGCAAATTAGGAAAGCATTGAACATTATCTTTCAAAATGCAATCTGCCCAAAATATCAACTTTAAAAGAGCGGCGTCAATTTTACTTTATACATTGCAAATAGTGAAATAAGAGGGCGATTCTTTACCGGATCCGAAAAAGGGAGACTAATATGTGACCTAATGGGTCTCGATTAATTTATTTGAAGCACTAGATTTTTACGAAATTTATGATTTTTTTATCCAAAAAATATTTATTTTGACAAGCAAACTACTTTAAGGATTCGATCTTTTATAAGAATTAAAATTTTGAAGCTTTGGTTTGGCAAATAGTGATCTCTTACGGAACCTCTGTCAAAGTTTCAGGAATCCTTGGGGTTCCGCGGAACCCAGGTTGAAGACCTCTGACTTAGGGAACTATTGGAGAAGGGACCATGTAAAGTGTAAGGAGAAATTATCTTCAGACAGAACTCAATATTTAAACCAAATTATTTTTCCATTTGGGTAATAAATTGCGTCTAAAGGAATTATAATTATTGTAAAAGAAGATAATTTCTCCTTACACTTCAACACATTTTGTCGATTAAAAATAAAAATTTACAATTTATTCATGCTTTTTACGAGTATCATGGAAACTCAAAAGTTAAATTTAAAAAAAAAAAAATACTTTGAAAATTTTGAAAGAAATAGTAATTTTGAAGCAGTAATTTGACGCTTTTTCGGAGATTGATGCCAAATCCAACAATAAAACAAATTAACTAAACATTATTAGCTTAATATATTTGTCAAAAAAAAATCCACTCTAAAAAAATCTCGCCAGATGAACATGTTCATTATTGTTCTAAATATCTTGGTCAGTTATAGCCTATAAACTCCCTATATATATACCATTTTATATATATAGGGAGTTTATAGATTTAACAGAGTTCTGAATATTTTATAGTAGGAAAAAAGACAGAGAGAAAAGATTTAACTTTTTGGCTAAAAAAAAAAAAACCGACTTGACAAAAAAATATTTGATAATTAAATTTCTGTTTAACTTGATGACAAAATTTGAGAATTTCACGTTTTTTTACTTTTTGCAAAATTGTTTCCCGATTCCTATGAACACATGTTTTTCAAATTGCATCGTTTGATGTTTAAATAACTCGATAGATGGCGCTGCAATATTATTAAGTCCCACTCATTCTGGAACATTCTCGAAAGCTCTTGCAAAATCGATCAATACACATACATTTGAATACATACATAAACATGGCTATGAAAATATTTTAAAATGTTATTTTTGCTTTGTTAATGGGAAAAAAAAAATTTGTCTCTTCGATAACAACAATTTTCACAGTAAACAAATATTGTAAAATGCTTTAATTGAAATATTTGAATGTTTGTGACATTACAATTACACAAATTCTTTGAAAAATTTGTCTTTTTCGAATTTTAATAAACATGAAGAAAACACATCGTTCCAGAATAATAACATTTCACTCTATAAGATTGATATTTTAATGACTATCCAAGACATACTACTGAATAATATTCTGAAAAATAAGTGATAATAAAATAAAAAGTATCAACTTCGGAATAAGTAAATTTAATATATATATATATATATATATTGTCCAGTTTTTTTCCCTTTCAAAAGATTAATTAAAAATTTGTATACATGTACTTGTATATCATTAAAATATTTTTATAATCTTACATTTAAAGGAATACCTTTCGTTCAGGTTTGATGTTTGTTCCTATTCTAGATTTTAAGGAATTCGTTAGTGTGCTTTTTTACATAATTTTTTTTTCCAAAAAAAAACTTCTTTTGGATTTTTCTTTACAAAAATCGTATATTTTGTTGACTCATCTAGTTCCCTCCCCTTTTCAAAAGTAACATAAAGCTGAAATCTAAAAACCAGTGTGTCTTTAATGTTTTTGTGTGGTGAGTAGAATGCATTATATATCAAAATAAAAATGTTAAATGCTTAAAATTGCACTCAACTCGAATTCAAAATCATTAGATAGTTAAAGCCGCATAATTCATAAGCTAATTGGGCTGAATTCTTTCGAAGGAATATTAATGTTTGAAAACACTCGAACTGCTTCAAAAACAAATATAGCCATCTAAATAAGCCCATCATTTGTGCAACTATATAAAAAATTATTTTTAAAAAAATGTTTTCCTTCATTGATGTAGAATTGAATGCTTTCAGTGGTCAATTTCTCCCAGCGCAAAGATGACTTAAACGCAGCCAACGCGCCTTGTAATTTTAAACCATCGTCTGATGTTAAGATCTTAACGTTCAGACTAACATTAAAGAGCATCCGCTTCTTTATATGACGTGTCTTTAGTGGAATCGAGACTCGAATATTCGGTCCGACAGAACCACTCGGTTGCCCCTGCAATGGTTTTGGATATCTGAAAGTATATTTCATCATCAATAAACTGTAGCTTTCCAACACAAATAAGTTAAATGTGCTCCCTCACAACCAATTATGCATCGTCATACCTGATAAGGAGAGAGGGGTGAACGTTCTATTTTTCGAATTCTTATCCCCAGAGACTTCTAGAGAAGGGTGGTTAACTCTTTGTAAGGAGAAAAGGGGGTCAGTGGAAAGAAAAATGTGATAAAGAGTTCGAGCTTTTGTAAGGGGACCAATCCTTCTCCTTTTATGAAGGACAATCCTTCTTTTGTAGGTTCTGTCCTTCTTCGAAAAGTGTCCACATTCCTGTTTTCCTTTTCGATATTTTAAAACTAATTTGTCAATCTCTGTATTCAGAGATGCCGTGCCCAACTGTTAAGCAAATGTTGAATTCTGTATTTTTTTAGCATATTCAAAACTCATTTTACAATGATTTGAGCCTCTCCATTCATTTTTTTATAAGTTTAGACAAATGTCCAAAAATTCTTGAATCTTTTTTCAGTTATGAATTATCGGAGATATTAATGCACTTTGTACATAATCGGGCCTCTATTTTCCACAAAACGATTCAAAAGATTGAAGGTGAGCATATTTAAGCTACAGAAGTTGGTCTTATTTTGAACGATTTTGCCCTTTGATATAAATCACGATTTGAAGAAAAATTTATTCCCTTAATAATAAAAAGAAAGTAGTCAAACTTAGAAGAATCAAATCTGGTCATAACAGAGAAATGCAGAATTTTTACCAAATATGTTTCCAAAATGTCGGAAGAATGGTCCGAAACAAATATTACAGGAAATATCAGTTTTCAATGACATTTTTTTTTTTACTTCATAGCAAATAAATTGGGCAGATATCGAAAATTGTATTGAGTTTTTATCGAAAGAAATGCCTGGTATCAAAATCGATGACAATTGTCTGCTTGAAGAAATTTTAAGGCTGAATGTATATTTAAATTAATGAGCGAATTAAATGAGAATTTTGCTCAACTGAATCTTCATATGCACATTTCTATTTACTCGGAATGAAAAAAGCCCATTTTAGACCGAATGATAACTGGTGATAAAAAATGGAATATTTTCGAATACTTCGTAAGGAAAAGAGCATACAGGCTGCATGAACTATCTGTCCCTTCCACCTCTAAAATCGAGATCGAGCCCGAGAAAGAGAACGCTATTTATGGATTAAATACTATTCACTTGCACTTTAAGAGTTGATTTTTGCAAGAAAGCTTTAGATTATACCGTTATGACAAAACGATAGTACGAGAAAAATCTATTCATTTCAGCTGCTTTTTGCCAATTTCTTCAAAAAAATTTCAAATTTTTTTTTTATTTGATTTTTCAGATCGAAATAGGGAGCTAGAAACAATTTTATGCAAAATCCTAACTTGCAGAGAATTATTACTCTTCAGTTACCAGTTCAATTTGTGTAATGCTATCGGAGTATGTACAGGGTGTTTCATATTGAATGGGACAAAAAGAAAACATGATCGGGAACGTTGTAATTAATATATTTAGAAAATTCAAATCTACCTCAAAACTACATTTATTCAAGTTTCTACAGGTGTTCAATATGTGCCCCTCCGGTGACACTACAAATGTCTACACGGTAATCAAGCTCCTGCCACACTCGTGATAGCATATCCCCTGTGATGGAGTCAGCGCTGCAGTTATCCGCTGCTTCAGTTCCTCTAAGTCCTTAGGAAGTGGACGTACAAACACCTTGTCTTTAACGAAACCTCAGAGAAAAAAAATCACAGGGCGTTAGATCTGGTGATCTCGGCGGCCAATGAAGACATGTCAAATCCTGTGGCCCAGAACGGCCAATCCAGCAATGGGGTAGACGTTCGTTCAGGAACTCACGTAAGTTTTTATTCCAATGTAGGGGAGCACCATCTTGCTGCAAAATGAAATCAGGAACAGCTTCCTCCAGCTGGGGGAACAACCACTCAAAGAGCATGTCTTGGTAAATGTCCCCATTAATCGATTTTTCAGCAAAGAAAAATAGACCAAAACCACAACTGTTTGATAAAGCGCAGAAAACGTTCACCTTGGGAGAATCACGCTGATGTACTAATGTTACATGGACATTTTTCGTGCCCCCAAATCGCAAATTATGGTGATTAACTTTGCCACATAAGTGGAACGTGGCTTCATCGGTAAACACCAGTGTGTTCTCGAAACCATTCACGACGAGCTTTTCTTGAAATTTCACACAGAAATTCTTACGCAACGGTTTGTCAGTAGGTTTTAAAGCCTGGACCATCTGATATCTGTACGGCTTGAATTGGAGACGCTTCCGAAAAACACGCTATACCTTTGTGTGAGGGACAGCCAGTTCTGCACCTGCACGTCGCGTTGATTTTGAGGGACTCCGTAAAAACGAATCACGAATTCTTTCAACCAATTCGGGTTTTGTTTCTTTTCGTGCTGGGCTTTTGTTCTTGCATAAGCAGCCGGTATCCTGGAACTGCTTCACCCGCCTGCTTATGTTATACCAATGCGGTGGTTCTTTACGAAATTTCGTGCGAAAATGTCTTTGCACAACAGTTACAGTATTCGAAAACGCAGTACGCTTTCTCCTGCATGGACGACATTTTGTTTAACAGCGCCTCTAGCGGCGAGTTCGTCATTCGATAATTTTTCCCTGTTGCCAAATAAAACTTGTATAATTGTAGTTGCAGAATAAATTTGTTTCGGCTGAATAAATCCATTACGGCAGTCACATTGCGCTATTCTTTTTGTCTCATTCAATATGAAACACCCCGTATATTAAATACGTTTATCAAATTAATAGGTTTTCTGAGGTGGATTTTTAATTAATGAAGGCAATTGTTACGTTTCATTGTTACAGTACAAAATGTCACTCTTTTTCTTAACCTTTCCAAGAAACAATAACAAGGAAAAATTCTAAATGTCGTATGCTAGTTTAATTTTTGAAAAATAAGACTTGTAAAAAAAAAATAAGAAAAAAGGAGATTCACAATGTGTTTTTCTATTCGAAATTTCTAATAAAAAATACTCCTACATATCTTAAAAACATAATGAAATTCATAATTTATGCACAGGAATATTCAAGAACAAAAAGAAGTATTCAAGCGTAGAGATTTATAGATTTGAAAATAAACTTTTTTTTGTTGAAAATACATTCAATGCACGTACTCTTACCATAAACTAGAAATAAACACTTATAACTTATAATCTTAAAATAAATTTACTTTAAAAACAAGTCCCCGAAAAATAACTTTTTTTTTTTAATAAAACATTTTTTATAGGAATTCAGAAATAAAAATGGTAGTCGTGAGGTGAAAAATAATTTAAAATAATTTTTTACTTAATAAAATGAAACACTCTTGAACACGCTTCACTGAATTGAGACAATTGCTCCCCAGAAAATTACTGTCTATATTTAGAATGCTTACTCTATCACCTACTCCAAAACTTATGGCTACTAGATGAATCATTTTGTGAAATATGTCTGTTCCATTAGCGAACCATAAAGTTTAATGTCAATAATATTTTTTATCTATGTATGTGGATGCTGCTTAAAACATGCATTTGTTTCGTATTAAAAATGCTCGAGGATTATTTTAATATTAATATTAAGTAGTAAATTTGCTGCCGTTTTTGTAAGATCAGCTCTCTTTAAATGGCCATTTTAGGAAAGTTTTGCTCGTTCGTTAATGATATGCTTGGATATCATTTTCAAACTTCGCAATTTTCGAAATATGCTCATTGCCATAAAAATTTGCTCATCAAGAAGTAAGAGTGGAATTGTTACGAAACTTGGCATGAAGGTACGAGTCATGCAAATATAAAAATGTTTAGAAATGTAGCGTGATTGCACATTTTTTAATACTATCAGAGGGCGTTGAACTTAGTCCTTCTTGGATTATAAAACATTACGTAGAGCTTGTTTGCGTTTATTTAATATGTTGCAGAAGGACGCTTTTTAATTAGGGATGCCATTACGCCACCATCAGAGACAATATGCGCATCTATCAAAGTTAGAGAAGGGAAGAATCATAGGGATGATGAGCTCGGAGAGTAGCTCACCACCTAGGCCGCTTTGACTTTAATGTGAGGAGGTGTTTGGACCAGTGGACAAGAGAGAGGTCTGTTACATGGTGACCAGGCTCAGGACGCCCTCGAAAGATCAGTAGCCAAGAAGACCGTCACATCATACGACACGCACGCACAGCGCCTGCTGTCTCATTGTCCACCATCCAGGCACATGCAGCACCTTCACTATGGGCCTCTATGTTAGTCTGTACCATTGCAAAGTGCCTGGCTGAAGGACAGTGGCTATCGCGGCGCCCATTACGTATTCTGCCATTGACACCCACTCACCGTCGCCTTACATTGGAGTGGTGTCATGCTCGAAGGAATTGGACTGCAACTGAATGGAAACAGATTCTCTGTAGCGACGAATCCAGATTCAATTTGGGCAGTGATGACAATTATGTACGTCTGTGGAGGCCCCATGGAGAACGTCTCAATCTTGCCTTCGCTGTACAGCGGCACACCGCTCCCGCAACTGGTATGATGGTTTGGGGTCCCACTCATGGCAGGGCTCCAATGAGCCATTTTCAAAAGGACAATGCTCGCCCACACACAGCAAGGATTTCACAGGACTGCCTCCGCTAAATTTCCACCCTTCTCTGGCCTGTTCGATCCCCAGAATTGCCACCGATAGAGCATACCTAAGATTATTTAGGACGGCAAGTTAGACAGCTTACGATTTCGGTGGAATTAAGACACGTTTACAGCAACTGTAGGAAGAGATGTCGCAGGACATCATTTGGGACTTATATGCCTCAATCCCCGACTGTATCACATAATGCATTCTTGCTGGAGGTGGATCAATAGGGTACTAAAACTTCCATTTATTTGTAATTTTTCCTACAGTAAATGATCCGTTTACTTTGATTTTGTTATCACTTATATCAAAGTAGTATTTATTCGTTTTATTCTGACAACTCTTTCTTGGTACGCAAATTTTGATGGCAATGAGTGTATATTTTTCTTATGAGCCAATAAAACTTGGAAGAATTTTAATTCATGTAAATTCTTCTTGTTATGGAAATGAAGTCCGATAGAATTTAAATGTTTTTTATTTTTATTTTTTCCTATTTCAGCTATGAAATATCAACGCTATTTAATAATTTCATGCAATGTCTTCTTATATTTTGCTAGATGGTAATTCTAGGTGTCGATCTCGTCACATGGCAGGAACGCGAAATTACGACTCATCTCTCCAATGATAATCATGCCGTTTCTTAGTGTAACGTTAATAAACAATCAAGAAATTAATAAAATTTATACTATTGTACTAATTAATAAAATACATTTTGGTTATTAATATAAGTATGCAACACTAATAAAAGGCTTTTTAATTATATATAAAGTTAGATAAGCAGGTAAAATATTTCTTATTTTCGGTATAAATAGATAAAATGCCTCCGAACTACTTACACATAGAAATAAAAATATAAAATAAATTCTTTTTTTTTTTATTTTACAAATGTTCTCAAGTTCAATTTACACTACCTTTTGATATTTTGTAAATTCGCCTAAGACAATGTGTTTGTTGATAATTGACGAATAAAGCCACACGGCTAAAAGCTTAATATTTATTAACAGGATATTACAAAAAACTAACCTATTTCATTCGTTATAAAAATAAATAATTACCCACAATCATATAAATGATTATCTCATAAGACAATCATATAATACAGGGGTTTTATTTAAAATAATAATACTAAAAAAACGCGTTATTTCATTCTTCGTTTTCTCTAAAGCTGCATTTATACAAAGCGTACATCGCGCAATAAGTAAAGTAGTACTAATCCAAAATGATTCAAAAGAATCACGAACAAATAGAAATTGATTCTTCATATCCAGTAACCAATCTAAAAATATCTCTATATATATATATATATATATATATATATATATATATATATAACACATCAATCAATAACTCCCGAGACTAACCCAGAGATGGCGCTCGCAGTAAACCAGTAACCAGGTCTTTCTAGAGTACTAACCTTTGCTTGAAACGTGTCAAAATTTTAAGTCGATCGGACCAGAAACAGCTGAGTTATCGAGGTTGGAGTAAAGTCGTTTTGTAGTTTGTTTAAAAAATGGAAAAAACCGAGTTTCGTGTTCTGATAAAACATTGTTTTTTAATGGGTAAAAACACCGTGCAAGCGAAACAATGGATTGAAAAATGTTACCCGGACTCTTGTCCATCAAAAGCAACGATTTGTCGGTGGTTTGCCGAGTTTAAACGTGGTCGTACCGACACAAATGACGCGGAACGCTCGGGTAGACCTGTGGAAGCCGTTACACCGGAAAATGGAGTGAAGTGACAAAATAGTAATGAAAGATCAAAGTGAAGCTCCTGAGATTGCTGAGATGACACAGATATCATATGGAAGTGTATTTACTGAAAAAAGTTGAAGTGAAAAGAGTTTTTCAAGTGGGCTGCGATTGCTTTCGATGAACACAAAAGCAACGAGTCGATGATTCAGAAGCTGTTTATCGCTATTTACTCGCAACAAAAGATTTCTTGGGGAAGAAAATGTGGGGGAGAAAAAGATTTGGAAAGCGTTGGAACGATTATCACCTAAGGTGATTAACAAAAGGTGTTATGTTGATGAAAAAAAAATTTTGCAAAAAAATGTTGTTTTCAATGTTAGTCTCGGGAGTTATTGATTGATGTGTTATATATCACACTATACAAACCCGTGATGTAATATATATAGGTAGTTATGATTTAACTTAAATTTGATTTAATGCTCTAATTTTCCTCATAGTACTTTAACTATCATACAGGAAGTTTATTATTTTCTGATACAAATCCATTTGAGCTTCTAATTTATGTGATCACCGACTCATAAATTTACGTAATCACAATTTCTCGCTTCAATCCGTATAGGATAATCCCTACTAGATTTTTGTCTCTAGATAAAATACCTAAAGATCCCTAAATCTAATACCACGTACTCTAAATAAAACTTTGCATTTCAATTCAAACAGGAAGTCTTGTCTCTTCTGCTATGGCTACGGAAGTGACCGTCCGCCTCTATCCCAGTGTCAGCTGCCTCTTCTCTCGTATTTAATGTGAAATAAATGAATGTTTAACGAACTGAGCTCCTTTTTTGTGCTATGAATGCGAACAAATTACGCATGACTTACAAAATAGTTTTCGATTTCAAAGCAATAGTGAGGAAGAATTATAATAAAATTAAGTATAATAGTATTGTGTGTGTGTTGGTTGTGGTGTGTGTGTGTGTGTGTGCACAAAACTCTGAAATTTAACTCTAACATCACTACTCGTTTTATTTATACGAAAAGACATGCCTTGATTGTATGTAAACTTTAGTCAAGATATAGTACTTTTGACTCACGAGTTGATGCGTAATTATTCGTTTTTGTCAGGGATTGTTTAGATATTATTAATTTGTACAATCATTATTTTGGATAAATTATCTGCATATCTCTTCTGCTGGCTTTATTAAAATGTGAACTAACTCAATGAGCTCAAGTCCCTTCACTTAGTAAAATGTAGTTTCGTAAGAACGTGATTTATTATCATTTAGTTCAGACACATTGAAAAGATATGTAGGTCGTCTTGATTCAAACGATTATTCTCATAAGATCTTTTACTTATCAGGTAAATAACGTTATTGTTATGAACATTCATAAGAAATCATTGAATTAATAACTTAAAATGACCTACTTAATAATTCAGTACTTTGCCTCTAAGAAAAGATATTTGAGAATTTTTGCATAGTCATACAGCACATTTGTAAAATGAACATGTCTGAAACGCAAAAAGCAAACCATTGAGCTAAAATCAGTTTTCGAAATAATGAATAAAATAAATTGTTGAATATTTACGGGGTTTGAACCTTAATGCCACTAAATGCCATCCGTGTAGCCGGGCTGTTGCTCGTTGATGTTCAAAGTCCTCCAGTTGCATGATGGGGAAGTTTGGAGAGAGGTGCCAGCTCAGATGTCACCACATCACTTGAGATATGATCGTCACCAATAACCCTCGTGTTGTTTTATGTGACGTTAATAAAACCAATCTCTCAATAGAATTTCTTTAATTTATCCTGTACTTTACTATCACAGTGAAGTTCATCTTTATTTCAGACACACTATTAATTATTCCATTAATTATTCAATTCATTAATTTTCTAGACAATTGACAATTAACATTTAATTTATTCAATGAGGCCTGTTCAAATCTGCTAGTTCAGCATTCCTCACCTCCGAAATAAGATTTTAGTACTTGCCTCTCGTCTCATATAAAATACCTGAAGATCCTACATTTTGTAACTGTCACATGAATAATATTTACTTGATTTCCCAAACAGGTTTTCTCAAATCACTGAGGCAAGTGGACGTATATATACATTGCATCTCCGCCTATCTTATTAACTATATCTACCTCTCCTCTAGTGTTCTATTAATAATTTCGATTTCAAGTATTGAAGCTTCCTTATTGTACCACGATTGAAGTAAAACATGTTTTGAAGTTCAGTAATTAAAGAATAATAGTAATATTAATTTGTAATCAAATATATATATATTCTGTGTGTGCGCTGAACATACACGTCAAAACTACAAAGCACTGAAATTTTATGTGTACTGTACGTATTTAGGTTTCGACAGAAGAGGAAATTCTCAACTAACTGCTTAAATTTTATCCTGAATATTTTCCATAATAATACAACATGCTTATAATCTTAGAAACTTTATTTGCATCTTATAGTTACACTAATTATTATATAATTAATTAATTTGTCACGTGATTTAACAAAATTGTTTCGAGTTAGTAAAGGATCCATATGCAATTAGTAACTTTGCACATAGTTATAGAATTAGTATCTTTCTTGTTATTTGTATTCTAATCACGATTGATTTAATATAATTTTCTGACAGAATATCCTTAATGAAGCTGTTTTTATTAAAGATAATTGTTCTAAATTTGCCAGCGAAATGAAAGGTTCTTGCCTGAGTTTGATATTCATTAAATTTTACATGCATCTAACTCTAAAGGGAGTGATAATTTGTCAAAATAGTTACTCTTGAAATTTTCTACTGAAATTTTCATTTATTTATTTATTAGCCATCCAAGTGACTATTGTTTTAGTCGGATCTTTCAGTGTACCAGATCTTCTATCTTTTTATCGTTTGCTTTAATTTTAATTACATTTAGTCTTAAATATATTCAATTAACTATTCGTCGTTTTCTTTAATTTCAATATCAGAAAAGTTTACTATTGTCGCTACTCGATATTTCTCGTCTTTAATTTTATATTTCCTTGAGTAATTTAATATAGTCATAAAAGCGCACTTGGGTGGCTAAATCTGTTCTTGCAAAACTTTCTGCATAGAACTTTTAAACTTTAATTTTGTATTACTGTTTAGTAAAGAGCTTATGTTTAATAATTGGATGAATAGCACAAATCATATGCATAGGAAAATATTTTTCTGAACCAGATTGGAGGTGGGGAGGGACATATACCAGTACTAATCAACTGCAAACAAAATCCTACATAAAAAGATTAGCCTGTTACTACGGCAAGTCATTACTGCATCCAGGCTTAAATCAGACTCTCGAAACCGCCTGCGAAAGTAAGTCCGCATACCAGATCTCTAAAAAGTTTGAGGTAGATTTACAACACACATATACATGTATATGTCGTGCGCACATGCATTATTGAAGAAAAGGCCGTTAGGGGCATTTTAGAATTCAAACAAAATCTTGGAATTGACCTGATAAAGTCCTCAATTACAAAACTGAAAACGGAAATGAAAGAGATATTAGGGCATTTAATTGAGAAATTGTAGGCAGGTTTTATTGTAGTGTTATGAAAATAAAAGTCACAGAGACCTTTCTGTCATCTGTAGTTATTTTACTAAATTATAAGGACGAATATTTTCCTGATGGGTGTTGTGGAAGTGAGAGATGGTGCTGATAGACGTAGTTAAATAACCCTCACAGACTAGTTTTGAACCCTGTTCGTTCTCAGCTTCCCATTCATTGAAAATATAGCTAAAGCAATAAAGAACAACAGGTCAGCAAAGTGCTGAATCCTCTTTTAGTATTGTTGATCCATGTCATGATATTTAGGGAATTTATGGTCTATTGTGTGACGGCCGACACCGACTTGCACGGGGAAAGACGCATTTACTCCACATCGAGCGAATAGTTGTTGCAGGGGACAAAATGAGTTTTCTTTGATTGGGTTGTTTTGAAAAAGGAAAATAACTCAAGGAAGGTGGGGAGGGCCAGGTTAAAAGGGTGAAAGAAAGAAGGGAAAATTCCTGCTAAGGAGCAAGAAAGCGAATACAGCTATAAGTGGGAGGCGATTGAGAACTTAATCGAATAACGAGATATTGGAGTTTTCAACTATAAGTGTTTAGACGTGCTGTGTAGATATATGCGTTTTGCCCGGTACTCTATGTAATTAGGATGTGTAGAATTGTAAAAAGAATCTAGGCAGAAAAGAGTAAATATAAGTTAATCTTGTTAAATAAAGAATATCGCCTCTATGCTGAGTGATCCCTTTGAATACCATTCTATCTCTATTCAGATCACGACGTTACAGTGCTAACCTCGGGTGTCGTCCGCGCCACTTGACCGAGGTTCAAATTACAAAATCGGTCGCCAGTAACTTTCTGTTTTGCTTTTATGACGCTAATAAACGAATCAAACTCCTTAACGAATACTTTAATAACAAGATGCTTTTATAGTTTTAAATATGAAAACACAGAGAAATCAATAACAGAATTGCCTATCACAAAAACTTGAATCCAGTTACAAACAATAAATGAATTTGCTGTTGTTTTAACTTCACATTTTGCATTGTAATTAATGGTTTTAATACTTATATCAATTAAATTGTAAAAATTTTGCAGGCTATTTGAAAATTTAACAGAAGCCTCCGTAAATACAAAACAATAGAAATGTAATTAAATCAGGGTAATACACAATTCAACTCAATATTTGGCTGAGCGATCTGACTTGTCATAGTTATAACTCGCAATCTGTGTTGTTTCAATGTGTTTTAAATTGAGTCCAGTTTTATCTGACTCAGGCGTACAGCGGGCTGATGCATCGGAATCTCTATTGAATCTCAAGTCCTCACGTTAGAGTGGTAAGTAAATTTGAGAGACAGGTTAGTTTATCATCCTTGCTCACTTAACCAATGTTCAAAGTGACAAGGTCCGTTGCCAGCACTCGTAAGGTTTATAAATGCGATATTATGAAGTAATGGATCAGATTATGATTAGGTCTTTTAATTTTGAAGATAAATATAATTACATGAAAAATTCTACCAAATCTAAGAGGCTCATTTAATTAGTCTTGCAAGGAATAAAATTTTCTAATGAAAAATATGCAAGAATCAAAGGATTAATTTCAAAGCATCTAGCAACAGCAAGCCAATCTTATATTTATATTTTATGAACTATATTAAAACTCTTTTTATATAGGTAGATAGAGATCCTATAACTTTGTAAATATAAGGATTAGCAAGACATTGATTTTAGATGATTTGATTTTAATAAGCAAATAAATCTTAGATACAAAAGCTGATGAGATTAATTTGGAATTACAGATATTAGACTACATCATATACAGTATATTTAGAAAAGACACGTCTAAACAAAATAATTAAGAGGCTATGGGCTGGTACAGCAATATTCATATACCTATTACATTGCAATATTTTTCTCTTGAGATCTGTTAACTTCTCTATAATTTAGATTGATTTAATAATATTCAAAATTCATTAGATATTGTTTGAAATGGGGATTATCCTTTAAACTTCTGTAAGTATGTTCATCATTTAATTATTGATTATTCAATATGATTTTACTTTTAATGATCTTCTCGTAGAATCTTTGGGGATTTTGAGGATACTTAGATCTAATCTTTTATATCTACGAGTAATTTTATACTTTACAATTTTCTTAAGGATGTGTGTGAATTTATTAAAAGACTTGTTTATTGCCTTTTAAGTATTCATCTTGGCAAAATTGAAATTTCTTCTTTCTTATCGTCTGCAAGAATTTATGGAGCTTAATTCTGATCTTAAAACTTTTAATATTTTAAGTGTATTGTATGTTTAAAATGTTCTAGGATCTATTAATATTCAAAACAACCTACTACACAACATTAGGATTACAAAGTTGACAGCTAATTAAAGGGTCTAGCCATGAAAATACATGAATATAGACACAGCTTGCATTAATAGACACATGTTTTGCTTATTTTATTCACAGCCTTAATTTTAAATTGACATCGAATTTGAATTTTGGATGTGTTTTGATGGAAATTTATTTATAAATATAATTAATTTTGCTTGTTATTTTTGATGCTCTCGTTGAAAACTTTTCATAATATGATTAATGTGAACCGTTATACGCCGTTACTGAAATCGTTATCGAATCGTTATCGGTACGCCATTGGTAACATCAAAATTATTATATTCTGACTTAAAAGGCTCTGTCTCATTTTCTCACTCTTCATGTCCTATTTTATACGACTTACAGTCCTGATATTTTATTTAAACAAAATTTTACTTGAAGTTGAGGCTTCAATATTTTCCATGTGTAGATCTTATGCTTTGGCTTTAGGTTAGCAATTAAAGGTTACAGGCACTTTCTTATTACATATATTATTTTAATTTACTTTAAAATAATCCAATTTTTGCCCAGTAATGGGAAATGGTGGTAATGTTAATCATATTAAAAGTTCTCCCCAACAGTTCAGTTCTATCTGAATGTGTATGTTTGTTTTACAAAGAATTCAATCTCATTAATTCATTTTTCTACAACCACTTCTTTGTCCCATATTTTGTTAACAATGCTTTCTATATGAAACATCTTGCTTTTTGTTATTTATTTGCTTTACCCACACACACAGATATATAAAAGGAATACTACTGACTGACTACCACGAGATTCCCAAAGATCTTCATGCAACTAATTGACTTGAAATTTAGCATAGTTACTCATTTGTGATGTAGATGCTCACTTCAAGAACGGATTTTATGGAGTCTGACCAAAATGTTACTTTCATCCACATCTACATCATCCGTCGATATGTGGATTTTAAGGACTTATCACAAAATGATATGACTGATGCCTAACGGAATACAGGAGCCATTTATACTGTGTATTGTCAAGAACAATTGCTTTCATTTGGTGAGATTTGCGCTGGAATGGAAAAATACCAAATAATTGTAAGAAGCCTGATGGAGGATTGGCAAGATTCATGAAGAGGCTCTTTATGAAATTTCACATGTCAGAAAATAGGGAAGCGTACAGATTTAGCGATAGAAATAAATGAGTTTGGAATAAATTAGGTTTCTGAATTGGAATGTTTAGCTTCAAAGCTTGCGGGATTTTTAAAATACTAAAATGGCGACTTTGAGTAGCAGACACGCAAGACAATCTTCAGTTTACTGGAGGACTCAAGCATGCATGAACGAACTCAAGAGGCTATACATACGTGTAAGATATTTTGAACGTCTGACGCAATGACTATTTCCTTAAACGGTTTCTGAATTTCCTTGTTGTGTGTGAGGGTGTATCAAATTTTCGATCATTAATTTAACCACTTCATCATTAGCAGTGAAGCTCTAGGAACTTTGGGAATTTTCTTATCGTCTAACAATGCAATATTTAGACATTTCGATTAAGTTTAACTGTAATTTCAATAATTTTACTAAGTCAAAATATTCTTCCTCCTCGGCTTTTAGGATTGATAGGAAAATTTCTTCCCCTCTGGGACTGGCACTCCCCACGCCACATGAGGTATCGTAAACCCACAAAGGGGAGGATAGTATGGCTGTTGACTTTCATTCAGTAATCATTCGCAAGAAAGAAACGCAATATTTGGTGTCAGTGAGCAATACAACTGGAAACGAAGTAACAT
>BMAW01090404.1:14879-42430 GCA_019974015.1 Nephila pilipes | reverse complement strand
AAGAGAAAAGGCAGGTCATAGAATAAATATATTGTCATAAATAGCTAATTTGTCATATATTAAAACAATAAAAAGTTTAAAATAAAGCATATAGTTCACTTGATCACGTTAATTTGTAGTACTGTTACCAGAATGAAGTTGAGCAACAGCCTCAGCATGTACATGCATGAAGACATCTATATTTTGAAGGAAAGAAGAAAGTGCTGTTGTTTCGACAAACCCATCACTCCAAAGCCGCCATATCAAAAACAAGGCACAAAACAAAAACAAATGCAAAACCATGGCACAACCAATGCACAATACATAAGTTAAGGCTACCAGGCGAGTGAGCTGAAACTACTTCTTTTATTCATTACTAGTGGCATAATACTGTGTAAACCGATTGTGGAGTTTTCATTGCGTATCGTTTTTTCTTAAAAAAAAAAAAATGAATTTAATAATGAGAGATTTTGTTAGTGTCCACATATTAATTCATTAATGAGAGATTTTATGAGTGTCCACACATTATCATATAATATATATTGAAGTTATCTCGGCTAAATCGGAACGGTTGAGCTGAGAAGAATAACTGACGAAGAGCTGATAATTTTTAGTTTTGATGTAAAAAAAAAATTATTTCTTTGTATAACTATTCGAATCGGACATCTTGAATCAAATGCAAATTTTTGTAATTGAACTCTATTTCAATTTTGGTTTTTCAGTAGAATGTTCCAAGTTTTTTTTCTTTTCCTTCCAATATAAACAACAAAAAAAAATGCCTTACGAGATCTGAATGAGCAAATGTTTTCGGAATACTTCAGAAATTTCATGATATATTCATTCTTCGGATCCTTCATTTAAAGTTTATGTTATTATTTCAAATGTATTATTCCTGATTTTCGGTGGCAGCGGTAGCCTAGTGGTTAAAGGTATCGGACTAGAGACCAGCGGTTTCTGTCCAATCGTAAGTTCGAGACTTGATGCTACTAAAGAGCCGCCGTTTAGCTGAGGCTGATGCACATTAAATCTGTCATGGCTCAAAGTCCTCCCTTAGGCGTCGTATGGATATTAGGAGAGGGGGTGCCAGCTCAGGTGTCGTGCTCCTCACTTGACTGAGGTTCAAAATTGTGTTGTGTGCCGCCAGTAGCCTTCGTGTTGTTTCCAGTGTGACCTTAATAAAACCAACCAACCAACCTAACTTTCGATTTATTTTACTTTGCTAATTTATCAAAACAAATCCTACGGAAACCTAGCAATTTTTTTAAAGAATATTGTCGTTACTTTTCATAATTCTTAGTGATTTGATAACTATTAATGCTCCAAACAGAAAAAGTTAATGTAACATCCTTATTCATTTAGTGTTACTTATTTTTCAATAATTTTTGTTTGCTGTGCTTGATTTACAGAGTTTTATTATGTTACATTTTGATTTGCAATAATTTTATGAATTTGAAAAAATACTTCCTCTCTAGATATTTACTTCGAAGTTAATTTAAAAATGAATGTTTTTCAATATGACAGCAAATTAGACGTGTCTTTTAAAAACTGTTATGCATAAACATAAATTTTAAATATATAATAAAAATATATTACATACCTAAAACATAAACATAAATTAAACAAGCACTTTTCACACAGATAATTCGTCTAAAACATTGCCATTCGCGAAAGTCGCCAACTGGGCTGTCACAGCCCCTAAAGGTCACAAAAAAACGTGAAATTGCATTTGATTGATTTTACGTGGTTAATTGAGCTTCACTTATTTCCTTTTGTTTGAACTTATTATTAACGGCAAATTAATTTCGATTTAAAACTAATACATCTTTTTGGAATTAAAATATTTTAACTTTTCATTATTTTTAAACTTGAATTTTGAAAGTATTGTGGCTATAAAATCAAAACTAAAAAATTATCTGAAGTTTGGATTCACATTAGGAATAATTTGAATTTAGAAAAATTTGTCAACATCAAAAACATTCCATGTAGCATTTTTTTTTCTTTACTTTTCTAGAAAAGTGATATACATTTTTAGGACAAAAGCTACAGTTTTAACGATGTCTAATGCTATGGGTTTCGACAGTAAGCCTGAAAATGTATGTACGGTCCTTTTTTTTTTGTACGAAATTATGGTAATCAAACGTTTCATTCTACGAAAATTGTGAAATGCTGCTTAACTCTGACGCCAAATTTAATTAATGGCTTTTCTGTTCCTATTTGCGTCACGAAATAATTAAAATTCTTTCCTGGTCTTTTTTTAAGCTTGAAAATACATTGAACTGAAATCCATTTTTTCCGCAAAGATAATTGCTTGATGTTTACAAAAACATTACTTTCGGATTTACCTTTACAATTTATTTAACCATTGCTATTGCACGACCACTTGTAACTATATTCATTTGCAATCGAGTGGTTACAAACCGCACAGGTTGTAAATTTACAGTTAAAACAATTAACCTTTATCTGCATGTTATCGGTATCTCTCGCTGCGATGGCGCCTTATCTTCGTTAATCTTGTCTAACTAAATGCAAAAAACACGTGTATCATCAACCGCAAATAACATTTCAAAGCGCCACCTACAAAAAAAGACGATTCAATGTTTCTGGCACAACCGAGAGACAGTATCGCGATGTTAACAAATTTCCCAGTTAAGGACGAAACGTATTGCATAATGAGGAACGTATCATTTCGTTTTATTTGTGCATTTGAATATATCTTATCTATATTCCGGCCCTGCACGTTTATTGATAGGCATGGCGATGGAAAGATGCGTGCCTTCAGGCTCTCCTTTTCATGGCGATGCTTGCACTTATTTCCCTTATCGGAGAGCTGCAGTGTTTTTTTTTTTCGAATGCATTTTAAGACAGTGTCGTTCGACGAAGTAGGGGTAGCGAGCCTAGAACTTGGGGTCAAGGTCTGCTCAAAAAGAGTGATTTCGGAGAGAGAAAACACGTTGCAGAGATATCCAAGCCGTTTTTATCTAGATAGAATTAAGCCTTATAAAAACATTGCAGAGTGTTAAAAAAAATTATTTTTACTTAAGTGCTTTTTTAATTCATTCAGCAGCGTGAGAACTTATAGAAATTGATTGTTGCAAAAATCTTACATGGCTTAATTTACTTCGAATAGTCACAAATATATCTTCTAAAATAGCAATTTTAAAATTTTGCTTTCTGGAAACTTTTGATGCCCCACGGTTAATAAAAATATTCCAAATAGTTTTTTGAACTGTAATTTGAAATGATATGAATTGCCTATATGAAAACATGAGTAGCTATTTCACTGAATATTTATTGAATCACATCAAATAAATGCTAAATTAGAGAACAAAGCATAAGCTATATCTGATTGACATTGTTAACTTCAAAAAAATTATTCGTACACTTTATGACACTTAGGCAGATGCAAAAATCCACGAAAATATGTAACAAGATATAAATGAAGATAAGATTAATATCAACGGAAACAATATATAATTTTGTTTATCTATTTATATATAATATTATTATCAATTTCTGTTTTTTTCCTTTTCTTCCCCTTTTTTGATTTTATGAAAATTTTAATTTGTTTTTATCAAACAGCTGCATAGGAGGAAAATTTTGTCTACATCATTTGAAGTCGTCAAGTGTCGAGGGCAATACATCAGTTGATACTTAACTCTCCAGATATTTACGAGTAAACTATATTTGATTCATTTAAAAATGCAATCACCACCATTAATCTGGGGGACTAATCTTTGTTGGAGTTAATAATTGAAATTGTCTTCTGTACTTAAAAGAAACTTATCACTGCCAAGGCCTCATATCCGATCTAAAAAAATTTGTGTACATTAACTTAATCGATTGTGAAAGGGAAAAAAAACGCTACTGGTGCAAGTATGTTTGATAATACAGATAATATAAATGCAGTTATGTAATTTCGTAGATAAATAAAAGCGTAGTAGATGGCTGAAATTATCGGAATACCGAAATAACATCTCTCCTTCAAAATAGTTTTTGCTTCAAATGCAAATTAGTCACATAATACACCGGCTTAGTGGTTTTCACTACTTTTCTTCATGAGAGTTTTAAAAACAGTATGTTTTGTTTGAGATAAGTCAACAAAAAGTATTATGAATCAGGAATATTAATAAAAGAAAATCATAGGTAAAACGGATAAATTTAAATTGAAAAGAGGATATTTCAAATTGGAAATTGATACCCAAACCATCTAAGAAGTTAAGATTATTCAAGACGTGATAAGCTTAGGGTAATGTTTGAGCAGATGTAAAAATGTAATATAAATTAAACTAAATAATTAAAAACATTTTTTTTTGGTTAAACACTGGCTTAAAATGATTCGAAAATATCACAAATGAGTCGGAAAAAAAATATTCTGAATTTAAAATAAGACCAAACGAGAGATAAAATATTTGACATACAAAGATTAAATATTTATTAAAAATAAATTAATTAAATCATTAATAGTTATTTCTTAAGGGCATTGATCCGTAAAAAAACAGTCAAACAAACGTATTCTATTGGGAGATAGAAAATAACTTTTGAAAAAGTTAAAATTTAATTAATCAGCCCACAGAAATTAAAAAGAAATATTCTGTAGAACAATTAAATAAAAAAAATTATAATATGAGAGACTAAAGATACCGTTTGAATAGAATTAAAAAGAACTAGAGCTTCATACTACTTTTTTTTTAAAAAAAAATTTCATTTTGTTCAAACTGGTAGAATCAAAACATGAGTTTTAACGCAAAAAAATAATAATAATAAAAATAAAAATATTACTTATCGTTCAAGAGAGCATTAATTTTCAATGTTTGTTAGAGAAAAAGGCATGAATTAACTAGATAAAAGGCGAATTAAAAATTAATAAAACGTAATGAAAATTAAAGATTAAGGGATTGATGATCATGAAGCAAAATTTCATCAACCATTTGTCACTTCAAAAAATATGGATATTGAAAAATAAAATATCTGCAAATACGTTTTACTTTTCAGATAAAACACGAAAGAAATTTCTGTGTTTTAAAAGAGATATAAGTTGCCAATCTGGCTCAATTATCGTAAGCTAATCATGCATAGAAAATGTGGATCCAGATAGTATTTATCAAAATCTATTAACGCAATATTTTAAAATTATGTAGGTTTCTTTTATTTAAGTTAAGTGTTTTCTGAGTGTAATTTTAATAAATATAACATAGAAATATTTATCATATATGAAATAATTTTTTGATATACGTTTGATATTTCTTGAATATGGTAGCACTGTTTCGGTCCTATTATTGAGTTTTTACAGGAAAATAAAAACTGTGCGATGACAACACTTAACAAATTCGTTAGGGGTCTCTCCTATATCCTGACAAGAACCTCGTTAAAGACAGTTGGACTCATGTGGAAGGTCAAGCAATATTTCTGTTTCCCATGAACTTTAAAGTCATGTCTTGATATCATAGATTCTCCTGGTAACCAAAAGCACCCCCGCACCAGATATTACAGTATTGTAAGCGCCATTTTCTGTACTGATTACTGTGCACAGCTAGCAATAGCTGATATTGTTAATATACCTATTCAATCAAAGGAAAGTATTATGCTCCGTGGTTTTGGAAGAGTTGGGTCCAATTTTGACCACACAAAATTTCGAAGAAAAGGGAGACTGGAGATTTATTAAACATTCGACTAGAACGTTGTGTACAAGAACATTGTACTACATATTCTGTCATTCAAGAGTTTACCTGGCAATTGTAAGTGACAAGCACTTTATCTGATTACAAATATCATACATCTCTGATATTTAAATTAACTACAATAAAGTAATGTAAATAGAACTCTCTAAGCATCATGTCATTTAACAAACCTGCGCTAATTCAGTAGACGAAAAATAAATGTTAAATTACACTCAGAAATATATTATATCTATATTATTTCATTTTGATACAATGATTAGATAAACTTAGCTTAAAAAACATAAATGCAAAACATTGTTAAATTTGGTTTAACAAATGACGAATTTGGTGTTTATAAGCAGACAGTAAAAATTGTAATTTCTAGAAATTATCAGAGTTGGAAGTACACACATATTTTTTTCAGGTCGGTTCTGTAGGGATTTAAGAGATAAAATGTATTTCTACGCAAATGTGAGTTCATATTTCAAAATCGTCCTAAAGTATTATCAATAACCTAAGCTCACGCTCGAAGATTAATAAGTTCTTGAGCGAGATTAATATTCTTAACAGCATAACCTAAATATCGCAACACTGTTAGCGATTGAAAATATCCAGGAAGTCTGTAATTACATTTGATCTATTCATTTTCTCTCTTGCATTCGTTTTAAGTTCCAAATGAATAAAATGTGTGTGACGTGAACACTTTTGCAGACCAACTTATGTCTTATTGTTTGAAGATTTTTTGAACATAAAACTTAATGAAAAACGATTGGTATGTTTTAAACAACAGTGCTACAAATAAAACTAAGCGAGGACTATTGGCAACGGATCACGTAATTTTGCGCCGTTAAGGTTCACGTCTACTAGTGACTTTGATATCGGGAACTCAACATTATAATCATATGGAATTTTTCTTCATCTATTTGAATGAAAAAAGTACACCAAAAAGAGCACAAAATAATAAAGCTTTCTGTGGAATTACAGTTTATTTATGTTCTTTGAAAATATTTAAAAATAAGTTGTAAAAACCATAAAACCCACAAGCGAATCATTAAAATTAGCTTAAAAATATTTTAAGAAATCTGAGGGAAAATGTAATTCCGTATGTCTTTATTACTTTTTCCCTCTTTCGAGTGCTTTTTTAGTATTTAAATAAACAAAATAGTCTAGATTTGAGAAGCCGATTTTTCCATAAGAAACTTTGCGTTCACGTAATCAAAATGGCCAATAAATTGGGTCCTAAAAGCTGAGCTAGTAATAAATTTTACATCAATTTTTTTCAAATAACTTTATTCCTTAGGAATATACAATAAGCCCGTTTAAGTATATAAATCAACATCCAGATTGTGAACATTTTGCACCAGGTTCAATACTTTGCATTTTATTAATTCTATTTAATATAGTAGACTTATATACTTTTTCTCCCAAACGTGCCGCATGCGTCAGCACTACGGTATTAACTTTAAAAATGTTCTTAAGAAATATTTTTATTCTGTTTTATTTCATTTTGAAACATATTAAATTATTTTTTAAATTTAAGTTCCGATTTTCTTCAATAGAGTGCACCCAAAAGAGTCTTCAATCAAATTAAAATATACATTTTCTCTTACATCCCGACAACAAATCCACAAAATTCGTTTAACTATGCCAATTCAAGCGTCTTTATATAGAGACAAGCACGGCATTTCTTCAGTGTTTGAATTTAAGCTTTTTACCTTAATGTTCCTCCCTTATATCCATAGTTTTTCACGTCACTCAGAAGTGGTCTTATGGAAATTGTTTTCGGATGGATCATCAGCTGTAATTGACGCACTTTGGAGAATCCCGCCCCTTAATTTCTTTCCTCGCTGAAGCTAGCCAAATATAGTGATACGCAGCCGATTGTGATTATTTATTAATCCCGCACAGAGAAACAACACGAGGGATATTGGCGGCGGACATCGTCATTTTGAACCTTGGTTAAGTGACGAGGATGACGCCTTAGGTGAAAGCTCCCTCTCCAAATTTCCACACCACGCCAACGGGAGGGCTTGGAGCCACGGTAGATTTAATATGTATCAATCTCTACATCAGGGCTCGAGCTTAATCTCGACAAAAACAATGTCAGCTGCGAGTTCATATCCAGGACCACTGAGCTACCGCAGCCGAGGATTCTCTCTTAATTTTACATCGATGGTCTCCGCATGTCTGACCCGAGCGTTTGTAGTCCTGATCCAAATAATTTTGATTAAATCTTAATTTTAATTACAGGAAACTTTTTAATTATCATTTTATATTTTAACTCTGATGAGAGGATAAAAAAATTAATTTCTTTTAATAAGAACCGAGGTAAACAAGCCTGTTACCACTGCCAGTACAACTTTTAATGAATCTCTTTGAATCTTATGAACAATGTTTTATATCAAATCTATCGAGTTAAAAATTATTTCACTGCATTCAACTACATATTCCATTTGATTCATTCATCATCATTTTGCATTCTCAAAGTGTAAAATGTGCGTGCATTTTTAAAAATGTATATGGGTGTGTAAAAAATAAAATATACCCCCAACAAACATAAAAAGAAACATATTTTCCATTCACGAATTTATCGAAAAACAATACGAATATGATTACAAATTTTAAAGTCATTCAGTTAAAATGATTAATTCATTACAGTTAGAAGCCGTGGAAATAATATTTTTGCTTGAATTTTGAGTAACATAATTTATTTAAATGAAAAAATTTTTAGTAAAAATAATTCAAATTTTTAAAATTATCTTCTTATTATAATAAAGTAGAAAGAACGGTTAAATTACAAGTAACTTGTTTTTGATAACTATTATAAGAGTAAGTCAATTATTTTAAAATTGGATATAATCAATTTGAAATTTCTATAAGCAAAGCATTCACAAAATAAAAGCTATTTGTTCTTAGTTTGTTATTATGTTTAAATGCCTCTGAAAATCTATTTTAATGCAAGCTTTTAAACCTACACAAAAATTTTATAGTCCTTTTTTCTGTTTTCGATCAAGGATAATTAATTTTTTTTATTTGATTTCGTATTTATAAGATAAAATAAAGCATCATGAAAATAGTTTCCTAGAATTTAAAAACGATCAATTTAAAGAGTGACTTTTTGAAACTAGTATATTCAAATTAAATGATATAGAAATTTAATTCTTGGTCTTCCCACAACATTTAAATAATAATCTTTCTCCTTTAATATTACTATCAAACATAAAATGACAAGCATTTCAAATTAATGTTCAATTCTCTCTTGATAAAAACAACACACATATACACACACAACTCGCATCTTAAATTCGTATTTATAATTCTGTTTACGTTAAACTTCATTAAAATGTCTCTATTTCTGTTTTTTGTACCTCTTAATTTATTTCTCTTTTCAACTTCATTAAATATTGTTTTTAATTTTTCAAACATTTAATATAATATCATATTAAAATACCGTTCTTTAATCAGGATTAAATACGATTTTATGTTAAATCATCTTTTCTGAAATTATTAATAATTATTTGCCTTTTAAGTATTGCATTAAAATGTTTTAGTGAATTATATACTTCCAAAATTTATTGTTAAAAACATTCTGTTATTGAATTTTTAACATTTACAACAGAAAATTTTTGTATCTATTTGCTGCAATCGTTTATGCCTGCTTACTTAAAAAATGGATTTCATTTTCAAGAATGAATTGTAGAAGAAAAAAAAACTAGGATTTTTAGTTCTTAATGGGTTGAAGATGAGCTTCACATAAGAATTAAAAACTTTTTAAGCATCTATTAATTTATTATCGTTATTTATATGTAATCAGAAATAGATGGAGTGATTGAAAATAGGAGGGTTGATTGTACAATAATGATTCCATGGCAATAATTTTTTCATTTCTGATACAGTTTTCAAATGTCTTTTTTAGCTTAAAACTACATGCATCCTCTGTGTAATTCACTTGTTTTCATTTTTCCCAGGTGCGGTTGGTGGATTCAGAATTGAAGAAGATGACGCCTTATAAGGCAATGAGTTTGAAATAGAACATTTGAACAGAGCAGAGCAGAGACAGCTATTGAGCTCAACTTTGCATCTTGAGACATCAAGACTTTGCATCATCTATTCCCAAAGACGAAAGCCTACCTTAAGGATAATCAGCATCGCTATGACAATGGTGATAACTTCCATTAAAACCTATGTCGGTCATCATCGGAATTCTTCCCCTACAGATGTGTCCAACTAGTCATGCATCGGACAAAAAGCAGGGAAATTCACAGACACTATGTCCAAAAGTAAATAATGTATAATGTAGAGATCATGGGTAGTATTTAAATTGCCTTATTTCCTTTCCTTGACTTACCTATCATATTTTTCTTGACTTCTATTTTGTAAATTTTAGTAATTTTCATGCCTTTTAAGACAAATATAATTAAATATTTTTTAAATTGCTAGTTTTATTTTTACATTTTAAGTATAGTTTAATTTTATATTGCTATAGTTAAGTAGTTTCTTAGCTCTCATGCAAGTTTATTATGTACTTCTTTTCACATTATATATACAGAGAGAGAGAAGGAGTTTATTTTTTTTAACGGAGCTTTATTGATTATATAAAAATGAGGATTCTCGTGGAAATTCGAACACGGAAGCCGTTGAGACGTAATACGGCTTAATCTGTGTGCAATATAAATAAACATTTGTACGTGATTTAAAAATGTAAAAGTGTCGAATTTGAACTCAATAGATTTAACATAATTGCCGAGCATAAAACTTTACCCATCATAATAATAATCTTAAGTTTAATAAATTAATATCATGTAAACAAGAGTTACAGTAGCATTTATTTTATGAGAACTTGACACATACCCACATTCAATCTGCAAATAAAGATAATATTTATTAAGATAACATATAATGATATTTAAGGTTACTTTGATACTTTGCTAAATTTTATTGGAGTTTTGATCAAAATAAAATTTGACAGTAAACTAAGAATGCAAAGCCACATGAACCAAACTCATAAATTTTGAATTGCAGTGGTGAGTGAACTATGCAAAATAGGAGACTGTGAGTGTGACGTGGAACCATATATTCATTATTTAAGATTATAATAGTATGCGATCCATATTTAAAATGAGAACAGTGGTGCTTGAACCATTTTAAATTTGAAATGGCACATGAATCATATACGTCTATATAAAGTTGTAGTGTGATTTATGATTTCCCCTCGTGACAATATTCAGACACATCCTCCGAAACAATATTTACACATTTTCATCGGGCCCCCCATACATGTGAATATGAACATGGGGAAAATAAAAATTTATGAGTTTCAGTTGTGTGTCAGACTTCTGCAGAGGGGCAAGGAATTCGTAGTTTTATTGTTGATTTGATTGCAAATATTATTTAACAAATAAAGTGTCCAGAGGCATTTTACGCATACAACACAATATTATATAACACCTATATATAACACCTGTAAACAAACTGATTTTCTTATAAATCGAAATATTTTGTGAAAATTAAATTCGCACTTAAAATTAAACCTTTGTAAAAATATTTTTTTCATTTAGAATCCAAACATTATATTCTTTAGTTTTTCATATGATAATTTTAATAACTTTACGTAACAACATTAAGCTTTCACTTTTCTCAAATAATATACAAAAAAAGAAAAAAAAAATCCTCTTAAATATTATTACAAAGTATATAATTATATGCATTTCATAATTTACTGTATTTCAGATACAAAATAAAACACTGTTTTATAATATATTTCTAAATATTTCACAAAATTAAATATCTAAAGAAAGCCAATTTATAGAAATTTCAAAAAATATTAAGCAACTTATGTTAAAACATACAATATTTTAAGAACAACACAAAAATTCCTAATAAAAAAATATTCCAAAGTTTGGAATAATACACCTCATACTTATTATTTCCAGTTAACTAAACACACTATAATTTTTTTAATGAAATGAAATGCACTTTAGAATATGCTCTGCATACACAACATTCAAAGCAATCTTTTTCAAAGATTGTATCGAGGGCTTTGTTATTTTTTTAAAATTTTTAAGCAGAAATATAATCACAGAACATAATTCTCAAATTAATTCTATAAATTCAATTTAAAGTAAAACAGTTTTTATAAATTTATTTAAAGTTTTATACATCTATTGTATAACTTTTAAAATGGTTTGCTTTAATTAATTAAATATCTGATAATGTTAATTTAATTTAGTTTAGCTGTCAGCTTTCGAAAATACCTTCATGGAATCTGAATCCTTCGGATGAGCAAAATTCTTTACAGTTGAAATTGATTGGTTTGTGATTGTGTTTAAGATTCTTCTGCTACTTGATGTTTCCAATGTTACTTTTTTTGATTGATTGATGCTTTATGAACATTGTACTTAGAGACAACACGAGGGCTATTGATGACGGACCTCGTAATTGGGAACTTCAGTCAAGTGACGTGGATGACACCTGAACTGACACCTTTCATTCCAAACTTCCACACCACGCCAGCAGGAAACAAATGTAACGTGTATCAGCCCATTACACGACAATCTTGTCGCATCATAGCTCGAATCCACGCTTCGTAGAAAACAAGGATAGCTGCGAGTCCGCTACCATTCCATGTAAGTCAGTGAATGGCGCAAAAGCCAAAAATGGCTATGCTATTCCGAATATGGTGTTAGTGTGATCTCTAAACATTTGAAAAAAATAAGGGAAAAAAGTTAAATATAGGTTGATAAGGAGGGCCGAAAATCGAGAAGGATGGCAACAATATCCCGAGGGCACGTCGTTTGTATTTGCCAGAGACAGTATACACCGTAGGAAATGAGAAAGATCACTACGGTGCCTCAAGTGAGAGATGCCCGTACTTAGTTACCTGAAGACGATATACCTCTAAGGGGCTCTCGAAGTAAGAACTCGTCTACAGATGCACGGAGAAACAAATATTCAAAAGTATTTGAAATTTATGAGTGTTTTTTTTTTTTTTTCTGGTACGATCACTGGAGTTTAACTAAGTGATTTGCGGATATAAATGTATATACAAAACAAAACTTGTACATATAACAAGTAAAATATCGCACAAATACCGAAAACATTCTGTACTCCAACATAAGACATGCGGCACATTCTGAATATCATGAGAAGTCATCTCTGAAGTTGGAATGTGGAAGGATACATCGCATGATTTTTAAAATTTTAATTTCATTAATTAAACAATGGCTTGAATATAAAACGAAGGCATTGTATTTGAAAAACCTCATAACTACCAATCTTGGAGCAATTCAGTTTCATTTAAGTATTTATAATACTGTTCAATGAAAGAGTGTTAAGAACCTCATAAGTAAAAATAAAAAAATGTTGAGATCTTATTTATCACAACAGTTCATTAGAGTTTTTTCCTGCAGCTTACTTATCTTTGATTTTAAAAAAAAAGTAAACATGATAAAATCCAAACGAAAACATTAAAAAAAATCGAAGTAGTCATTTCCCTTCAGAGAAAAATAAACTCAATTTCATTGAAGAAATTAAGCTTTATAAAAAGAAAAGTCCTCAATAACATTTTTTTTCTATATCCAATTTCAATACACAACATTAATCTTGCTGTTTTCAATTCATCGTATTTATAGACCTTTAGATCCAAAACCGTTATATCACATATCGAAAGACGTAAACACGCATAAAACATATCGAATCATAATAAAAAAGGAATATCATCAACTACATAATAAAAAGTACCAAGAAATTGTCTCTTATTATTATATAAGCCTTATTACTGAAATTTATTGATCGCCCTCGTGCAGTTTATTAACTTTTTAGGCTTTGTGTACATGTCTATGTCGAAGACTTATTCGAACTACTTTCCTGTCTTTGTGTGTTCTATTTATATTTTTGTGGATATTTTTTTATTCTCGGGAAGATGGGTTGTATGGCCCTAATAAGAACGGTAAAGGTAAAAAATTTTTGAAAACAAATATATAATTTAGGTCTGTCATGGGAACAATTGATTTTGTCTTCGATCGTTCGAATTATTGACTGTCACAAGAATGACGTCATCGCTGTAGTGATTGCTCGTTAAACTTTATTACACCGGAATTTTCGAAGGTATTGGCACAGCTGTTATGACGGAACAGCTGTTGACTTCAATAGAGGTAGGCTTACAATCCCGTTAGAATTACGACAGCTTAAGGCTGGTTTTGCTAATGTTAAAGAAAAGGACCCGAATTCGGAACTATTTTCAAACAGATAAACAGTCCTGCTTGGATAACATGTTTGGACTTAATAATAAACAGCATATTTTAACAATCTAACTCATCTGGTTTGAATCACAATCCATTTTTTACCATAATGTGTCTTCGGCTTCATCTTTTATAAATTAACAGCTGGAATACCCGGTGTCTTCCCACGACTGCTTTTAAAATAAAGCCAATATGATTAAATTACAGAGCGTATAGAACATAAAAGTTATATGTGTGTGAGGGTTTTAAAAACGTAACAGGGGCCAAAGGAGTAACGGATACAATGTGTATATATATATATATATATATTGAAAACAAAAATAAAAACAAACGTTAATACATTATACAATACATAGATAATCAAAGTACAAACTTAAAATATTTTTTGAAAGTACAGAAAAAAATCTGTTATTAATTGTTAAATCTTAAAAATGAACTTGTTTTTTTTTTCCTTTAAGGGAATACAAAAAACAAACAAGCTTGTAACAGGAAGAATATATTTGGAAAAACATCAAGGACAAATTGAAAAAAGAAAATTCTTTAGAAATAAACAAAAGGAAAATTAATTTACATAACACTGCCTCTAGATTAGAATAGAGATACTCCATTTAAACATATTTTAATGATTAAACCTTTAAAATTAATAATAATTTTATAAAACAAAAGGTACAGCCTACTATAACACAGCAAGCAATAAATGAGGATACAAAAAAAAGTTTATATCAAAACTCAATGAAATCTAAACTATAAGAAATTACTACCACCAATATAAAAATGTAATTAAAGCCAAGAAAAAAATGTAAAATAAAACTTACTCATCTTTCATTTTAGTACAAGAGTAATACTTGCCACCAAAAAATCAAGACATTAAACATTAAGAGGATATCATCTTCTGAATCAGAATTAAAATCAAGGAAAAAAGCATCTAAAACAAAGTTAAAATTTTTTTTAACTATAATCATAAAAAAAAAAAAATTAAGAAATTTTCTATAAAAAATTAATAGAATTTAAACACAGAAAAACAAAAAAATAAGAAAATTATTCTGTTTTATAATTTTAAAAAAATTCAAAAAATAATCTTTAGAATTTTTGTGTTTTAAATTTGTTTCTAAAAAATAACAGAGCATCAGCTTTAACAGAAGATGAAAAAATGTATTGAAATTGAATTTAAAAATTTAAAGGTACTTCAACTAATTTAATATTTAGTAGAATATGGTTAAATTATACATTTCTAAAAAATTTTAAGTTGATATTGCTAGCAAAGAAAGAAACTTTACTAATAGAAAAAAGTAGTTAGTAGTAGTTCTCCTGTCAAATATCACTATTAATCTTATTATCTACAACTTTTAAGTTAATATCAAAATAATCTATTTCATAAAATTTTTTATTAGTGTGAATCAGATTTTATTTGTGTGTGTATGTATGAAATACACTTATTTATATTTTTCCGAGCTATTTTTAAGCCTTTAAGAAATCCCAAACATTTTGGGCTATTGTTGAGTTTCCTAATATTATTTTTTATCAGTTACTTAATTTCAATGAAAAATAATTTTACTGTCACTATATATTAACAAGTTGTTTTAAGAAAATGGCGTGAACAAAGATATATTGGCATATAATAAAGGATACATAAGTATTGGGTTCAAACGATTGACGTTACAATTCTTTATGATTATAAAAATTACATTTATTTCGCTTAAGATATATTTACAATGCTAATATATATTTAATTTAATATTTTATAGACTGCTTTTATTTTAATAACAACAGGATATTATTGTCTGTATTAATAATTAATAGTTTGCTCTTATTTTAATATTTAGTTTAATACTTAATTTTTACGGCAGACTCGTCTGTTTATATTCTTTTTGTTGGCAACATTTTTGTACTGTTTTATGTTTCCCTTGTGAAAATAAAAATACATTAGGAATTTGAAGAATGTATTTCTTTTCTTGATAGTAATTGGCTCTATAGAATCGCTTCTCGGAAATACTTTACGCTAATTAATATTAATTTTGGTGAATTGGTTACAAAGGCTGGGAATATATAATAATAGCTTTTTATAATTCGAATAAATCTTTAAAAATCAATAAAAAATACTTTAGTACAAACGTTAATTGATTTATTATAAAATTAAAATTAGTATTTAATAACTCAAAATATTTCCGCCGAGTTTCAAGAATGCAACAAAAAAAATATGACGTTTCATTTCTGTTAAGCGCCAAATAAATCGTTTTCACATTCTTCCCATTCCATTTTCCTCCACTTCTGAAATTCTCATTAAAATGTAAAGTATCAGCAACATAAGAACTCTTAATTTTAAAGAAAACTTATTTTGAGAATCTACTTGCTCGTTCACTTTCAAAAGGTTAAAAATAAGGAAGATAAAAAAAACCCATCTATGATGAGTTAGTTTTAAGTCGTGATTAATGGACGGTTAAACTTGATGATGTGAAGCTTTATTCTCGTTCTTGGGTAAAATACGTTAATGGCGGCTTTTAGGCTAAGTCATATAAATTCATCTCTGGTTGGGGAGCAAAAAATATTCAGGAATGTTTTGAAAAAAGGAAAAAAAAACTAATATAAAGTGTAGAATTTTATTTAATAAAATATCTCGAAATTTTAAAAAGAAGTATTTAAAGAATTAAAAGATTTTAAATGAAATGTATTTTATTCTTGAAGTTGGAACAAAAAATAACTTAAAACTCTTTATATTTATAAGCCTTTATGAGCAATATTTGAATCTAAAAATTTACTTCAAAATATTTAATGAAACGTTTGTCAGGTTATTTAAATAAAAATAATTTTTGTGCCAAAATAAAATAGGTTAAAAAAATAGAGAGAAATTTTGAAAAAAAAAAGAATTCATCATAAAGTGTACGTGTGTAGCACTGAAAAAGCAGTATATAAAATAGTTATGCTAGGGAAAATGTTTTCAATTTTTCTTCAAACAATTAAAAAAGAAAAATTTTTGCCGTAATACTATGAGTAATGAACTGCTGTGGTGTCATGTATGGGTATAAAATTTTTAACTTTAAAATAAAAATTCTTTTTTTAAAAAAATAGGAATACAAAAATTAAGCACAGTCAAAAATTAACTTACAATCATCAAAAATTAAGTTTTTTTCTTAATATTTTAGACTGACACACGCATCTGAATTTAAATATACATGTAATTACTATAATTTATCAAAAATAAGGTCAAATTTAAAAAAAAAAGGTTTTTCAAAACAACTGCAGGGTCGCTGCTTCTCTATTGTGGTATTTCCAAATATATCAAGTACTTATTATCCTAACTTACAGCTCACGCCCAGCCACCATTTCGTATTGTAAACATAATATGAAGTAATGAAGCTTCTAATTACGGTCTCAGTTGTAGATCTATTTCCAATAAATGCTCAATGTATAAATTTATTGGAATACAATAAAATGTGTTCGAAAAACAAAACAATAAAGTGGGAAGTCTGTACATTCCTTATTTCCGTTTTTGAAAATATTTTTATATATATTTCGCGATATTTAGATTTTTAAAATCTGGAATAAACCCCAGACAATTAAAAAAATTAATATATTTTGTGAGTTTATAAATATCGAAGTTCTCTACATATATTATATAACGTGTGATGACACAATTTCGCTTGTATCAATAATTTGTGCTATCAAGTGTTAATAGGGTTCAGTCACTAATTAAATAAACGAAATAATCACAGAAACGAATCCTTATTAACATGTGCTAAAACTATGTTGTTCTGAGAAAATGACGTCAACAAAAAAGCACGGACACAAAATAAAGGAGACGTAGTATTAGGATAAAAAGATTGACATTATAATACATTATGATTTTAATAATTACATTTAGTTTACTTATAAGGAATATTTTCTTTACTAGGATATATTTAATTTAATATTTTATCGTCTACTTTTATATTTTGATATATGAACAGAATACCATTGTCTGCTTTGATAATTTATCCGTTTGCTCTTATTTTAATATTTAATTTAATACTAGATTTTTATGGCAAAATCATTTGTTTCTATTCCTTTTGTTGCCAACGTTGGCAACGATTTTGTACTTCAAAATGCTTTGCTTGTGAAAATAAAGATTCATCAGGAATTTGAAGAAAGCATTTGCTTCACCTTTTTTTTTAAATAGTAATTACTTCTGGGGGACCGGGTTTGGAAGTACGCTCACTTTAAGCTAATTGATAATCATTTTGAATAATTCTACTTTTATGGGAATTTAACAGAAGAAAATGTTCGCATATTGTGAAATGAAGTTAGCAAAGCTAATTTCATTTTTTTAAATTTTTGTATTTTCATTCTTGCTATCAGAATAATCAAAAATAAAGATGCGTATCACGATTTGGGTTCCTTTCGCGTCTACTACAAAAGCTAATCAGAAATGAATTCTAATCTAACTGGTTTTAAAGGGGGCCAAAATCAGGACCTAGTCTAGCATCAAATTATTCTTTCTTTCCAACGAAAACACTTGTCTCTAATCTAGTAGCTCAAATCTCCCGATCTCTCTCACTCTCTATTTTTCTAATATTATGTTTCTCGCAGAGCTTATAAATGCTACCTCTTCAATTTTATTCTCTATACTTCATTATTTCTGTTCTAATTTAAATAAGCCTTGTTTCATTCATAATAAGAAATTTTCAAATCAAATAACGTCATTTTAAAGTTCCAAAAGTTGCCGAAAGGAAAATGCGCGTGAGAACCTATTATAAACTTTTTTCATGAAACTCGTACTTTCATTAAAAAAAAAGTTTCTGTTCACCGAATAAAACATTTATCATGAAATAATTATGTGTACCTCTAGCTGTAAAATAACAGTATCGAATTCGAGCACATTTTACAGGTGGACGCGAAACGACTTACATTCTATCGATATGACTAATTACCCTATCGATCAGGATTCTTTGGATGAAAGCTTTAAAGAAGGTGATTCCAAAGATAATGAAGACAATAAGGTTGAATTAATTGAAAATCAACGAGAAAACAAGCAAAATAAATATTTTAAACTGTCCAGCATGGCTTGAGATTTATCCCTAACATTCCCCCAAAGAAAACTTTGCCTCACTGACCAAAAGGGAACATTACTTTAAAACGGATACAGCAAAATATTAAGTTCAAAAAACAGTAGGATCTACCTTATCCAAAAGTAAATAAACAATTCATATCGTTTTTGTATGCCAACATTCAATTTTTGTACACCGTTAATAAATTTGTAAATTATATATAAATTCATTAAAAAAAAATTAAACAAATTTCTTTGACAGTTCAATATTTTAAGTCTCCTCATTCTTAAAAAGTGAACCATAAATAATAGTTTACGTGAGAAAATAGTCACAATTTTCTATATGTATTTCATCGTGTATATACATTTTTTCCCCCTAGGAACCTTCAAGTTCGATATGAATAGGATCGACAGCACATCTAAAAACATTTTCTTACATTGATAGAAAATCGCAATTATATTGAAATATTTCTCGTCTTTTTACTCTGTCGAATTCATTTTGTGGCCGCTGTAGACTAGTGGTCATGGTCATGGATTTGCGGTCGGTGCTGCTATCATCGAGTCTTTGATTTGAGTCTTGATGCCACTAAAGACATGCCGTATAAAAGAGCTGATGCACGTTAAATCTGGTCGAGGTCCCATGTCCTTCTGTTGGCGTGGTGTAATAATTTGGAGACGGGGGTGCCAGCTCAGGTGCCATCCTCGTCACTTAATTTAGGTTCAAAATTACGAGGTCCATCATCAATAGTCCTCATAACTTCAAAGTTTCTGTTTACTCAGACAGTTTATCAACAATATTGCTGCTGCAGAGTACCAGAAATGAATCGGCTTTTATTAATACCATTACAAAAAAAAATTCTCAACTTATTCTGATTTTTACAACTTACACTGGGATCGGGCCCATGTCGGAGATTATTATAACGAAATCGGGTTTTTTTGCAGAGCTTGCTGTCACTTATGGTGAGAGAACGAATGTTCCTGCTTCTCGGTCTCATATAGTTTTGATTTTAAAAAATAAGCTTTTTTTCTGACTGAGAGGTCTGGTGGTCAATTTGTAATACTGGTATTCGGGTTCAGTCTCTTATTCCAAGACCAAACCAGAGTTCTTATAGAAACTCTGGTTTTATTACTCGCTTCTTAACTGGTCATGATCTCTTCATTTCTTATTTAAATCGTTTTAATTTGAAAGATACAAATTCATTTTCCTGTGGCTCTGTCGGAGCTGCTGACCACTACGTTTTCTCTTGGCCGTTTACCAGAGATTTTCATTTAAAATGTCCTGTTGTTGAAGCGAAACCTATTTGTCTGAAGTCCGTGTGTAAAAATCCCTACTTGCATTCTAAGCTTAAATCCTGTATTCATACGTCTCGTAAAATTACCCAACAAATTTTTTGTTTTAAAATTTTATTATATTTCTTAATGTTTTGATCTTCCCTTATTATGTAGCTATAATTGTATACCTTGTATATATGTTCATAACTTGCCTAACACCTCATTTTTGTTCACACGGTTGTGGACGCTTTTGCATTGTGCCATTTAACTTGTTATGCATCTTATTTCTACAAGAAAGTTCTAACATTTTTTTCTCTCTCTCTGTTCTTATGTTTCTATCATGTACATTTTCTGTTGTGTAAATACATTATACACTTTATTTAACCTTGATTTCGAAATTATGTAAAATCTTATGCTATTTTGTCAATAAATGCTGAGTGCGAAGGTGATTGTCTCCCAGGGGGTCGGTTTGCAGCTCTAAACCCTTTGGGTGAGCTCTGTCCCCTTGGCTATTCTGCCATCAATCCTTGTGGGGCTTCTCAATGCGACATTAATAAATAATCAATCAATCGAATGGTTTTCATTACGCATTTAATTGAATAGTCTAGATTTATTTTAATTTACATTGAACTCATCAGTATTTTCCATAATTCAAAATAATTAGTGAACGGGGTGATGTGATTGTTTTTTAACATCACACTGAGAAGCAACACGATGGTTATTGACTACAGGTCTCGTAATTTTGAACCTCGATCAAGTGACGAGGGCGACACCTAAACTGGCACCTCTCTCCCCAAACTATAACACGCATCCTTCGAGGGGACTTTGAACCTCGATAGATATAATGTGCATTAGTCCTGCTACAAGGAGGGTCTTTATCTGCTCAGGGCTCCAACCCCCGACTCGACGATAACCACCGACCGTAAGTCCGGGGTCATCACCACGGGGCTATCGCAGCTTCCTTGGTGGATGGGAATTTTAATTACCTTTTGCATACTTTGTGGATAAAATATACAGTTCTTTTATTTCCGTAGATTTGGTTGTAGTTGAATCCTCAAAGGACATAAAATTTGACATGTAACTGTCATATATTACATGCGTTAACTAAAATTTTGAAATTAATGTATGATTTTTAAATTTTTCAAAAAATGTTATACTTTTCCCAATTTTCTAGTTTATTAAAAACAATATTCTATAAATAAAATAATCTTTTATACAAGCAGTTGTACTCAAAATCTAAAAAGAGACAAACAATAAAAGAGTATTTTTTGATTCCTTCTATTTGCGTAGCGTAATTACTCAGTTTTATGAGACGTACTTGTATCAGTATTTACTTGCAGAGTAACCCACATCCCATCGTACTTGCAATAGTAATAATTTTTCAGAGCTACAACATAGTTCGTTTTTCTGGGGTAAAACAAGAATGGTCAAATATATATATATAAAAAATATTTACTCTGACGTACACATTACTACGGTCAATACCCACCTAAAATTATATTATCAGTTTTCGTTCAATATAAAGTACGGAATACATCAATAAATTGAACCTTCTTCGACACGTGTTCGATGATCATGCCTCAGTTTCCTTTCAGTAAGCCCCTGAAAAACAGATAGTAATTTTTAAATGATTTTGCTATTTGATGGCCCATGAAAGAAACTAAATAAGGTACATTGTTATCAATAACAAAAATTATATCTTTTGACCTTCTAATTTCTATCCACAACAAAATAGAGCAATTTGTGTTAAGGTTATCTTCTAACATCAAGGAGCAAGACGCAATGCCTCTATTCCAGGCTTAATTCGTGTGATTATAAAATACACGTAAACAGAGCGGAAAGTATAGCATGAAAAACATTTAAGATGAAAAATCGGTTAACACGAAATAACACTGTAGTCTCGACAAAAATATTAAGCAGTTTCATACATCTTTGTTTCTCCTTTTAACAAGAAATAAAAATGCCTTAAAACAAAAAGATTTCTTTGAATTTTGTGTTAAAATCAATAATTCGGGAGAGATGGGGGTCAGTAAATTAATTTTTTATTTGTGTACAATGACAGAGAAATCGGGACCATAACGTACTATTTCAAATGAAAATGAAGCAAATGCGTAACATATTGAAAGATATACGCAGTTATTTAGATGCTTACTCGAATATTGAAATTAATAAAATGATAGCAGCTACCGAAAAATTTGTTGCTGAAAAATGCATATATATTCTAAAAAAAGCAGATTTTCTTTCCCCAAAAATTAATTAATTTTTTTTATTAATGTATAATTATTTCAGGTGTAAACAGAGTATCTAATAAGATACGTTGGAGAACATACATACATACATACATATATATATGTGTGTGTGTGGAGACACAGTGAGAAAGAGAGAGAGAGGAGAGAGAGAGAGAGAGAGTATTATATAAAACTCTTTTTCAATGTACGTACATACAAGCGCAAAATTTAATAAGAAATCAAATTAATGAAATGTGATGATATCGAAACTATTGGTGTGAATTTTTTTTCGCATACATTCTTTAACACGAAATTCTTTTTGCACATTAAAAATACAAAACTATTGTCCTTTCTTTTTTTTTTCTTTTTTTTTTTTTTTAGCATAAAAAAAACCTAAGACAATTTTATTGAAAAACATTATGTATATATATATATATATATATATCTCCAAGTTTTATGTAACTGAATTTTTTGAATGAAAATAACATCACCCTTCACGACAATAATAATTCACATGCTTTGAAATAAATCAACTCATAGCCAATAACTTTTCTATTCCTAAGCATAAATTAAAATTTTTTTTATTTATTTGAAAATGCTCTTTGAAGAGTATAAAAAACATTTCTCAGTTCTTACAAAAATGTTCTAACGTGAAACATATTCATTCTTTTCATAAATTCTTCGGCATGGAAATATTTTAAAATGGAAATTAAAGACACTTTGATAAATTTTTGGTTTCTCTAAGATGGAAATACTTCAAAATGTTTTAAATTCCATGTGATGGAAATGGTAATTTCTTGATTGCTTTGAAATTTCCTTAAAAGATAATCCTATTTTCTCTCTTTCTTTTAGATTCAGGCTCATATTTGAATTAACTTACATATATCATTCGTTAGGTTAAAGAACGTTTAATTTTTGTGTTTGTGAGAGTTAAATATTTAAATGAAATATTTTTAATAACGGTTTTTATATTCAATTTATAAGCTTTTTAAAAGCGAAGTTAATGCAATTTTGGGCAATCACGCATTTCACCCTGTAACATATGACTCTTTGATTATTTATGGATTACTAAGTATTCAGACACTTTGGGTACCTTCCACAACTTTAAAATCAAATTATACAAGAAAAAATTATCATACAGTATGGACAAGACCCTAACTTAGTTGGTCTTACTAATATTACATCCCTGCTTAATAGGATTTTATATCCTATATAAAAAAAAATATATCACCCTTAAAAATTTATTTCAAGTTTTAATCATACGCTTAATGGTATTAGTACATTTTTTGTTGCTGTTCAAAAGAGCCATTAGCTTTAAAAGCTGAAGTTTTTAAGCCCAGATTCTATCAAAAACTAAACAATGTGAATTTCTTCAGGTTAAATAAGGTCATTTGACGTGGTTCAAAATTACAAGGATCTTTGCCCGTAGCTTTCGTTATGCTGTGGGGAGACGTTAATTCGAATCAAACCCATATTTAACTTTTGTGAATTAAAAGATCGAAAACAATATTTTGTCTCAACATTAAGAAAATATAAAAAGTTCCTTTTTGATTGTATAAAACAATATTAAATTTAAGCAATAACGTAATTAAAATTAAATCATTGACAAAACAACAATATTACGGTCAAAACAACAAAATTAGAGTGATTTTGTTATTTTGTAATGTTTCTTATTGAAAGGATAAACAAGGCTTCCATGAAACTCGCTCTGGACAAAAAAAAAAGTAATGAAAAGCTTTCATCAGGAAATATAAACTCATTTTTGTATTTTGTATTTTGCATTTTGCATTTACATTCTTAAATTTGTCTTTTTTTGCATCGTTCTTTTTTATTGTCAGATGAACATGGTGGCAGCACAACCAGGAGTGAATATATTCGTCGTTTAAGTCAACAAAATAATATGTTCGCATAAAATGTCACGGGGAAAAATAAGAGGAGATGGAAAGTATGTTATTGAAATATTAATATTGAAGCGAAATAAATTGTCAAGCAGCAAAATAAGGATTTTCACATACACTCACAACAATTTCAAAGGAAAGGAAACGATGAAAGAAAGTATAGAATGTTACTCTTTAAAAAGTGTTCTATTACCACTGGAATTCGCAAATGTTTATTTAAAAAGGGGCACAGTATTTTGAATAAATATAGAGCATCTTTTTTATCAGAGCGTTCTCGTATAATTTAAATTATTTGGAAAGACTATCTTTTTGTAAAAAGAATTCAATAGAGGCTTATCCAATAGTAGAAGAGCAAATGGTTTTTAAAAAAAAAGAGTAATATGAAGTGAAATTTCAACACACACAAGTAATAATTAAATCAAAAACATTAAGAACAAAACTGAGAAATAATATTTAAAGTTTCTTAATATTCAATCTCCTTAAATAAAAAATTATTATTTGATTAGATTATAAATATAAAAAAAAAACTTTTTCTTCCCTTTTATGTGTTTTGTCCTAAAATGGCAATCACAAACTTACAGTTATATATATATATGTGTGTGTGTGTAAAGATTTTACTTATACAATTAAACAGATTAATGACATAGTCTGCATAAAAAGTTGAAATTATTTTATTATTTCTTTCAGACTTTAGTCGAGCTTCGACCACCAAAGTCCGAAGCGAAAATACAATAAAAATCTCAGATGATCATCAGAGAGGGAGTGTATAAGTAAGAGCGGAATGAGAGCACAAGAGAGAGAAATGTTGTGTAAAGTTACAGCAGCGATCTTTCAAAATAAACGTCATATAACACGTGGTACAGGATTAGGGATTCTGGGGAAATATCATAATAATAGACAAGGGGTCTAATAGGGATTGTTTTGACAGATTTATGATCGTGGGAATGCGAATTTAACCAGTTTTATGAGCGAGTGATCTAATAAATAAAAGGATAATTTGGAAGGAGATCAGGAAATAAGAATGAACTCCTTACTTTTGAATTGGGGAATGAGATAGAATATATAAGATTAAATTATTATTAAGAGAAATTATTGAATTAAAGTTAAATCATTACACACACACACACACACACACACACACACACACATATATATATATATATATATATATAATTAAAATCAACCATTTCTATTATTTCAGAAATGGTATTTGATGGGTTCTGGTTTTGAACTCTTAAAGCACTAGCCTCAACTTTGTATCTTATCCGTTTGACTACGATGTGTCTTCGAATAAAACTGAAACTTTATTTTATTGGGAAAAGACAAAATAAAAACACTTTGGCATTATCTAGACATAAATTTTATATTTACATCAAGAAAGAATTCATGCAACTAGAAAAATGAGCATTCAGTCAATGAATATTTAATGTCGATTACGCATATTCAAGGACGATTGAAAGTCCTCCATTCTTTCCGCAGAAGAGAAGGAGGGGAAAGACTATAAATGGCATGTGTTACATCGAAGTCTGCCGAAAGAAACAACGACCTAAAACAATGCAATGATAGAAACAGAATCTGTCGACAAGTACCTTGAAAAGATACATTAAGGTTCTGAAAGACGTGATTTATATTAATATCGAGACAAGAGTGAAGTAAAAAGCGATATGAGAAAGTCATAATATCACGTGATAGTTTTGTCAGCATCTAGGTACGCTCGCACTGGTTACGTTTTTAAGATCGTAAAATTCAAGAGTGAAATTCTACAAGAGTCTTTGGGTGATGGAAATCAAAACTTTCAACAATGTATCGCATTAATATCTGCCATTTTTTTGTAAACAAAATGTTAAAAGACATTGTTATAGAAGTTATATTCCACAATTTTTAGAACAGAAATGGAAAGTTTTAAAAATTTTATTAGCAAAGGAATCGGGAAATTTTATTTGTTCCATGTTATATCATTTTATCAGCAAACTCTCAATAATTGTTTCAATTCCTTCATCATCTTAAGGCTCCTGTATATCGGCCATTTTGATTACGAGAACGCAATATTTATTTCTACGACGGTTCTCGAATATTTCTATCTGATAGGCATTCTATCTATTTGAATACAATAAAGTGCACCTGAAAGAGCAAAGAATAATGGAGGTTTCTACGGAATTAAATTTTCTCCCCGATTTTTAAAAATGTTTTAGAATATTTTTAAAGACAGGTAAAAACCACGAAAGAATCATTAAATAAGATTAAAAGTACTCTTAAAAATTGAAGGGAAAATGTAATTTTGCAGAAATTCTAATTATTTTTGACTCTTTGGGATGCATTTCATTACATTCGAATAGATAAAATAGTAAAAATATTTGAGAGCTGCAGAAGAAATTCTACAGGATTAACATTACGCTCACAAAATCAAAATGGCCGGTAGACGGAAACCTTAAAAAATAATTTCAACTTCTGAAAAATAGTTAAATTCTTTCAATTTCTTCCTAATTATAGTACCATAATTTTTGTGTTATGCAGATCCTACATTGAGACTTTCATCATATATTAGGTCAAAACCTAAATCCTTTGTCAACTAATGCCAGTTCGACTTTCTTCCATATGAAGCAAGTCTTTCCAGTTTCATGGCCAGATACACGGCTTAGGATTTATTAAAAGTACTAATTAGTGTATTCCATTTCAACCACTTTTACTTTAAAGCTACCTTTGATTCAAATGTTTTGTGTCTTCAGTATTTTTTTTCAATTTGCTTACAATCCTTTCCTTTTGGTTTTACAACAATATTTTCTGTTTCATCCTCGACAGTCATTTTTTTCCTAGTTTGCTATGCGTTTATCATTTTCCTTTCATTTCTATAGAACAAGCAGAAAGAAATTACTTTCTGCTTGTTATATAGAAATATTTCTGTTTGTCTGTCTCACAGAGTTTTTGATTATTCGAAATTATTTTTATTCTTGTTTTATAACCGTCTTTTTCTGTTTTCGTTTTACAAGTACTTTCTTTTAAATTTTAGTACAATTTTTTGTCTTCTGTATAATGTGTTTTCTATCATTCCACTTTAATTTTCCGATTTGTTTCAATAGTCTTCCTGTTTTTCAGTTTTCTAAGGTATTTTTGCGACATTTGTTTGTTCTACATTAGTCATTTTGTTTCTTACCTATAGCAGATTTTTGTTTTGTATGTTCCATTGTAATCCTCTTTTGTTGTTGTTAAACTGAATCTTATTGCAATTTGGGCGGCACGTAACTGAACGAAGAAGCCTA
>BMAW01090404.1:0-10434 GCA_019974015.1 Nephila pilipes | reverse complement strand
TGCTCTTACAAGATCAGAATTTATCGTAACCTAACACGTTCTAGTGAAGGTATTTTCAGTCAGCATCCCTTTGAATAAATTTTTGCAGAAAGAAGATACAGATTTAGCCTCAGCAATACAATTTACTGAAAACACTGTGACAGTTCTGAGTGAGATGAAAGGTAATGATGTAGAAACATTCGGACATGTAATTTTAGCAGCGCAAAAGCTTTGTGGAGACCTGGATGTTTAAATCAACCATACCTAAAATAGCCAAAAGACAGAGTGAACAATGCAACGTAACGCCCATCAATATAGAAGAATACTTTCGAGTTGCTGTCTTTTTGTCATTCCTTGACAATTTCTTAAACGAAATTAATGAACGGTAACTGAAACACAACAAGCTTCTTGAAAGTTTTATACGCTTTCGTCCAGATGGTACATACTCTCAAATGAACTCTAAGTAACACCAACAGATGCAACATTTTGTACAAAACTACCTAGAAGATGTCGGTTACAGTGAACTTATAGCACTGGGAGAGTTTGAACGCCAGTACAGACGAGTAGCCAGATTGGAAAAATCATCGCTGTCTCCTACGGGAACTCTACATGTGTGTAATGCTCAACAATTTACAAGAATAAGAAAACTTCTAAAGATTTTAGTAACCCTTCCTATTTCTAATGCTTCGAATGTGAAAGCACTTTTTCAACTCTTCGGTTATTAAAGTTCTACTTGAAAAACAAAATGAGCCAAAATCGAGTTAGTGCACTTGCTATGTTATATATGCATTATGATATTTCTGTTGATACCGAAGGTATTTTGACTATTCTTAGCTAGAAGAAAAGACTCTTGGCAATTAGTTTGTTGATATGTTACAATCATTTGTATTATAATATGATTTTTCTTTACATTCATTTCTTTAAAAGTATTTTAAGTTTCCTTTTCAGAAAAAAATAATAATCGATATCCTGTATTTCGTTTAAGTATTCTTTTCACTTTGAAAATAAACAATGAAATTCGAAATTAATTTTGAGATAAAAAATTTGAAGTGGGCGAGTCGCCCCTTCCTCTATGAAAAATTTCTTGCCTCTATAAAGCAGTAATTTACATTAAAATCAAAAAATTAGCAAATAAAAATATTATTTAGAAAGTAAATTATTCATGTCTCAGAAAATTGGTGACAAAAAAAAAATGAAACTGAAACAACCTTGTTAATTTTTATTGATAAAAATGTCATTGTGAATCAGTTACTTCAGAAAATTAAAAAAAAAAAAAAAAACCTTTGATTGCAGAAACAGTTTTTTTAAGAGAAAAAAAAAGTACGAATTTAGTATATATCGATAACCTATCTCATACAAGAAAGTTTCGATCCAAAGAATGATAAAGAATGGATAACTCAAGAAGAAGCAAATTTGATATTTAAGTCAGAGATTCCTTCCTCTCAAAAAATGTATGTGAATAAACAGAGTAAAAAGGAACACGAAGGTCTCTCGATGTATATATCACTTTTATGAGTTGTGATAAAATCAATAGAAAATTCCAGTCATAGAACTGAGCTGTATTATATGTAACAACTTTTTCTTACATATAAAAATATACAATAAACGACAATTACTTTTACATTCAGTCAGGAATGCATTTTTTTAAAAAAAAATTAATGACATATATTTTATTTTAGATAAAATAATTAATTGTGTGGTTCAAAATGTTCTTTTGTAATGTACGAGATTTGTAAATTATTTCATTGCGGCGGCTTACATCAAGAAAAAATCAGGGAAACTTTTCAACTCTTAGGCTCCCGTCTACCCGCTATTTTGATTTCGTAGACGTGATGTAAATCCAATGGAATTTTGACTTTAATTCTTACATCATTACCATTTTATCAGTTTGAATGTAAGGAAGTGCATCTGAAAGAGCAAAAAATAATAAATGCTTCTGTAGAATTACTTTTTTCCTCCGATTTTTAAAAATATTTTTATCCGTATATTAAATGATTCGTTTGGGAAGTTTCTGGTCTTTAAAAAATATTTTTAAATAACAGAGGGAAGAAGTAATTCCACGGGTTTTTAGGGGCCAAGGATCGAATCGGCGACTGAACGAAAACCTACTGCCACGAATCCAAAGCCATGACCACTAAGCTACCGCGGCCACTTAGCGAAGAGGTAATGGTCGTGGTTGTTATCGTAGAGTCGTGGGTTTGAACCCTGTTGCCACAAAAGATCCACTGTGCAGCGGAGTTGATGCAAACTACATCTGGACGATATCCTAAGTCCTCCCATTTGGGTGGTGCAGAAATTTGGAGAAGGAGGTGCAAGCTCAATCGCCGTCCCCGTCACTTGATCGAGGTTCAAAATTATGAGGTCTGTCGCCAAGAGCTCCCCTTGTTGCTCCTCTGAGCGACTTTAATAAATCATCACGCCCCCTGACCAAATAAATGTATCTTGTTGAAGAAAATGACATTTTCAAGTCATTTATGGTCCAAGATTTGTACTTTTTGGTCCACAATAATCGTTTTTGCGTCATCTGACGAGTCAAAAATCGTTTTTAATAGGCTTTATCGGCTTCCTACTAGCAGTGAGAAATATATGACGCACATTTGGAGAGAGAATATCTCCACCGATAGACAATATATCTCTTTTAAGGTCGTTGCTTTGTTTTGTTGAATTAATTATACTATTTCGGAATAGGAATAGATCAGAGATTTTGATATTGTTTCCCTTTTCCTTCCACATTCTGGGGAAAAAATGATCTAGTTTTATTGGATATGCTCAGAATTTGAAAAACGCTCGATTTTTCTATGTCAATTGTAAAAACAATATTTTTTATAGTTATGGGTGGTATAATTGTTAAGTGAGGTGCTTTTTACAACGTTTTTCTGAATTTCACTTGGTGTGTGTGTGTCATCAAATTTTCGATCGTTAATTTAACCAACTTCCCATCAAGCTAGAGCTTTGAAATTTTGGGAATCGTTCGTACTCGCCTAACAATGCAATATTTAGACGTTTGCGACAAGTTTTAACTCATATTTTTTTCTCTTCTTCTAGACTTTACATCCATTTTAGTACATTGAAACGAACGAATGTAAAACGTATTTAAAAAGTATAAATATGTAACTATCCCTTCTCACAGAAACCAGATTACAAGTGGTGTAATAATCCTATTTCTTGCCTGAACCAGTTCTAAGTAATCGAAAGCATACCTCACGACGAAATTAAAGCAGATAAAACAGTTTTGAGTGCCATCCTGGTGCCATCTGGCAACCAACTTAAAATTCAATACAAAAAATCGCTTTGTCCCAGCAGTATTCAAATCCCCTCCTGGCAATGATTCTGAAGCCACCACTACGAAGCGCTGGTAATACCACCCGCGAGGCGAGAGAAGGAGAAGGTTTTCGTGAAATTGAAGTTAGTGTTTAGTGAAGGTTTTGGTACCATGAGAGCCGTTAAGTAGGCCTCCCTGGGAGTCCTGCAAACCTATTTTAATCTTTAAATAAAGTTTTTGTTAAATTTTAAATGTCATAACTTATTTCCCCACTTCTTCGAACCACAACCAAACAGTACAGTCCTAATTAAATTTCACTTTATAGTTATACACCATTCATTTTTCTTGTCTATTAAATCTTTTCGGTATGGGTTTCTGCAGTATATGAATTCATAATAAAACTGATAAAATCTCGGCGAATGACGAAAAAAAAAAAGGAAATTTAACAAGCAAAATGAGATCTTTATATCATGTACATCAGGGGTAGTCAAATTTTTTTTGATCATCGACCCCCCAATTTTTTTAAATTCTCTTGACGACCCCCTCTATAAAAAATGGTTTTAAAATATAAAGGAAAAAGCTTACCTGTTTCTTAAATAAATTAAATAATTTAAGAAACAGTTAAGGTTTTTTTTTCTCTTTTGATTTTAACGAAATCAAATTTTTACATAAATCAGTGAGAAGGAAGTACTTGATGACTCTTGGCTACGTTAGCAATGTTTGGTTGGAAATGCGTTAGTTTCTGTTTTAATTCGCCTCTGAGCTCCATATCCCACTTATTTCTCTTCTTTGTTAAAATAGAATATATATAAAATTAACTGAAGCCAAATTTAACCATACATGAGTTTGAGAATGCAATTAAAAAAGAGAATTACCATATTATAAGTTTTGGATATTTATGCGTAATATTTATATTCGTACATAATTTACTCGCAGTTAAATTATTAAAAAGAATCTTTGCTTCCAGGTCAACTAATAATTCAATGACTTCATCTTGCAAATGACTGTCGTTATTTTCAGCTTAAGCAGAAAGAGACGCGATAGTCCATTCTAGATTCTGGGATATCTATATTTTTAATATATCTAAAGAGTATTTTAAAATCATCGCTTAATTTTTGGAGATTATTTGTATGTATTTCCAATTCTACATTGGTTATATCCAAGTATCGTAAATTTCAAAAGTATTGAAAAACTTTACGTAACAATGAAGATTTAAAACAAGTTTAATTTAACTTGAAAGCTTAAAATAATTGTTCAAACTTGAATTAATGTATTATCTTTTCTTTGGTGACGTGTTTGAATATTTTTGAACTTTGCAAATATAACGGCCAAATAAGAAATATTGTTTTCATTTTTTGCAGTTTGTCACTTAAGGCTGGATTAATTTCAGTAAGTAATTTTGCAACTGTTAAAACAATTAACAAGTTTTTGTAAACATGCACATTTAGATAACCATCGTATTTCAGTGTGTAATCATTCAGTGTGTAATTGGTTTGATAGTTCATCATTTTCCTCGCAAAGCTTATCAAGCAGTCGTAATTTAAGACGTTGTGCTCTAATTTGCGCCCTCTTGTAACAAAACGGAACAAGAATAATTTCTCACAAGTCTGAGAATGAGAACCCATCGCGAAACACGCATACTTTAAACAATAAAAAATGATAAATAATTATTCAAAAAATATGCAGGAATGAGAAATTAAATAAACTGTAATCTATTATAAAAACTTTACTTACTATATTGTAATTACAAATGGCATTCCAAACAAAAATAGTATACAAGCATTGCTGTCAATAAATTTGCGATTGAATAGCATTGGTATTCATTCATCGACCCCTAATAATACTATATCGACCCCCGGGGGTCAATATCGACCACTTTGCCGACCCCTGGTGTACATCCTTCATTGAGGAAGCATTAAACGATGTCTTACTGTACGTTGAGTTTGAATTTATGTAGATACATAATTATTAAATCGCGCATTTAGTTTGGTTGAAACTTACACTTAATCCTCGGACTGCAGTTTCGAATTTTTTTTTTTTTCCAATTACAGAGGCTTACTTTTTATGTACTTTGCTTACGAAAGTTTGTAATACACTGGCGGAAAATAAAATTCCAACTCAAAGACAGAGTTGTGCCAGATAAACGAAATTTGGGAGGCCTGTTTGGGCATTTGAAAGATGGAATCTAATCAAATTTTGCGTCAGACAAATTATAGTGGCCCTAATATTGGGGCTATAAACATCCAAATCATGTTACTTTTTAAAACATGTATTTTTAATTTGTTATGTAAACTTCGTGGGTGCTATTTTTCTTCTCATTTAGGTGTGTTAGTAAATTTGTATCATGAATGCATTCAAGAATACGAAGATGGTACTATAAACAGCTTACTGAGGCCGTGTAACAGGGTTGCGAGAAGATGAATGTTCTTTTCGCGAAATTGCAGAAAGACTTGGTGGGGTTGTATCCTCCGTGCATGATTGTTGGCAGTAGGGATTATGGGAAAGTATTGTGTCAAGAAGACTGGTGCCAGAGAGGCCACAAACGACTGCATTTGAAGCGGAAATTATAACCTCTGTCGGCACCAAAGTGACACAACAACCTGTAACAAATCTATTACTTATTGGGCAGTTCCAAATCTGACTCTCTGTAGCATTTATGTTGCTACGAATCACTGCCATCTGTAACTTCAATGAAATCAAGTTTGAGCTCATTGGAGGGTGGAGTGGAAATTTGTAGTTTCTCAGAGGAAAGAAGTTTCTGTTTTGAGGCTATTGATGACCATATGTGCTGGTTAGATGACCAGGCAAGTGCTTAGAACCAAGCTGCCTGTGGCGTACACACATTGGACCTAAACCAAGAATTATATCTGAGAAGCAATTTCCTGTGGCTGCAGCTACTTCCTCCTCGTTATTCTTAGAACCTTGGAGCAAATTTGTTCGTCAAACTTACGATTAAACTGGTTGTGCTTCCATTCTTAATCACTATGCACTTTGCAATAGGATAACGCTCCTTCCTATACTACTAATATCACCAAAAGGGCTCTACAAAATGTCGATGAGTTGCCTTGTCTTACGAGATCACCAAACCTTTCCTCCATCTAACATGTAAGGACATTATTGGACGACAAATCTAGGGTCATCTACAACCAGCACGGATTATAGATGATTTGACTAATCAAGTGATATAGGCACGTAACTCATTTCTACAAAAGGACATATACAACACCTGTATGACGTAATGCATTCACGTTTGCATACTTATACTCAAAATCAACAGGTGTTTATTAATGTACCACCATTTTACATTTGAATCGATTAATCTCTCACGTACTTAAATATATGACCTTGAAACTTAATTCAAATACATATATTAATTAAATTTCATTCTCTTACATTTATATTTTCTTTGTGCTGGGCCTTCATTTTGCTCCAGATATATTCGGTTTATTAAGTTCTCATTCTATATCGCGAGAGTATGGCCATTTTAGAGTTGAATATATTGTGATTAAAAAAAAATAGCTAATGTAGCTTCATAAAGTTAGTGTATTTTTTATAAATTTCTAAGCTTTTAAAGCACAGGTCTATACCCAAGTATTACGCGTTTTAGGTTCATGAACTTTTACTGATATTAAAGTAGTTTTCCGAGTATAGATCCAAATGTTGAACATCGGGCGAAGACAGACTTTAGCAAGTCATGAATATAACAACTTGCTTTCATATTATGCCTGCTTAAAAGTCATCTACAATAGTGATTATCTCTATTGTTATTACGCTGTAAATTATAACTTTCCGTTGTGGTGAGAGGATAGACTTTCGATGAATCCCAATTAACATGTTGATTACTTAAAACAAAAAAAGAGCTCGGAAACTATCATGAATTGTCACCAGATATATTAGGATGCTGTCTTATAAGAATATATGTAAATTAATGTGGCTATCTTACATGAAAAGTAACCCTATCCTTGTTCTGATTAATGAAAAATCAAACCCGCAGAAATTGTTCATATCGGAAAAATTTGAAATTATTTTATGAAAAATAAACGAAAAAATCAATTGAAATTAATCTAAACAGTAGAGTTTTCGAATTAAGTATTCAAATTTAATTCAGTTTTACTAGTTTTTTTTTGGAATTGGTAATAGTTCCTGATTCAAAAAATTAAATAATGAATTAGTGTAAAAAAAAAAGGGTGCAATAAGATGTAACAGACATATGAATGCTCGAACTAACTGATAGTAAATTAAATGTATCGACATTTTATTCTATTCATTCAAATTTTTAAACTTTTCCATAGAAGAATTATATCTGATTCATCGACGCACTATGAATTCGAAATGGTGTGAAAAAAATCTTCCAGAACTTCACGAAATTTAAAAAATGCACGAAGTTTCAAAACAGCGATAAATTTTATTCAGTGAAATCAAATCGGTAACAAAAAATCTACTTTAAAAAAAAATATGTAATAAATGTAATAATTTCTGCCAACAGTGCAATTAAAAATCCACCACTACTCCTTTTTTTTTTTGAGTCGAAGAGTAAAATTACAACTTATGTAATTTATCCTTCACATATACCCTTCTCACGACCAAATTCTACGTTCCCGAAAAGCCGAATTCTTTTTCCGAACAAAGCTAATCGGTGCTTTGTCCTGTGAAAGCATTATCTTTCCTATTCCGAAAGCCTTATTTGATCAGTTGGTGATCAGGTTTCTAAAACCTCTGCGAACCTGGCTGTTGAAACAGATGCCGCCATACCACCTACGCCTACCACGTCGTGAAACAACACGAATTCCAAGGACGAGATACGTGTTCAGAACTATTCTCCTGTGGACTCGGCAATCCTGAATTAAAAATCAATTGATTGGATAAAGGTGTGTGTTCATCTTGGCAGTAAAAAGAATTTTACGGTCTTTTTTGTGGTTTTATGACGATACGTCTTGTTTAACCACAGCTATTAGCTGAGTGTGGTTAAATCAGTGTAACATCTTCTTCCATATTCTTTTACGTTTTAAATTATTCATATGCGACAGTGTTGCAATGGATTCGTATGTCATTTACAATGAAGTCGTGAAAAGAGAAGGGGGTGTAATTACTTCCAAAAGAAATAATAGTTTCATAGCAGTGAGTCTCGAAATACTATTATTTTGCTTTTTATTATGTGCCAAAATAACGATTTCTTGAAGTTTATTAAATAAAATTTCAATTTAATATCAATTTTTCAAATTATGTCAAATTTTAATAAACAAAATAAACACATTTCTTGTTATTTTCTTCATGTGGCTGATGCAGCGTAGGGCCATGATTTCGGACTTGCGGTTTTCGTCGAGTTGTGGGTTCAAGCCCTGATGCTACAAAAGACCCACCGTGTAGCGGGGGCTGATGCAGGCTAAATCTGTTGAAGTCTCATGTCCTGTTGGTGTGGTGTGGTAGTTTCGAGATCAGGTATCGTCCTCGTCATTAGACGGAAGCTCAGAATTACGAGGTCCGTCGCCAATAGTCCTAGTGTTGCTTCTCAGAGCGACGTTAATAAACAATTACATCCTGTATAGCTGAGTGTATATGTTTAATCAAGTATTGCAAATAAAGTATAATGAAAGGAGAGTTATAAAACCTTTCGTGATTAATTAATTGCTGTAAAACTTATTTTTTTGCAAAAATTCCATTTCTCTAATAGTTCAAATTTCGCGCTTTAGATTTCTAAAATAAAAACAGTAATCGTGAACTGTTGTTTTTATAACCTGCTGGCTAATAAGAAATTGACTGTTGTTTAAATTTTTTTTCGTTTCATTACTTTAGTGAAAATAATTACGTATAGACTAAGATATCAAATTACTAATTATTTTTTTAAAAAAAATTGTAATCAGAAACGGTTTTTGATCAGATTATTTTCTTTTTGTTAATAAATACGGAAAATGATACAGAAAACAACCCGCACTGAATCACCTTGATAAGGTGTGCAGCTTTTTTGTATGTAGCGGTACTCAGTATCACTCGAAAGTTTCCCCCTTTTTTTGGAATGTGTTCTTTTTTATTCTTATAGTCCTCATTGCACAATCGTTACATTGAAAATTACATCATATACGTTTTTTTTCTTCTCAGAAAAATATCTCTCATGTATTAATGTCATAACATTTATCTTTGTATTTAGTTGCGAATTGATTGTTTTGATTGGTGTTTTATTTTTCCAACTAAAATTTTAGCTGGCTCAAAATGGAAATCTGTAATAAAAGATTTAACAAAGGCCAAGTAGACTTAAGAAAGCGATTGTCATAAGTAAAAGCTACTAGTCAATAATTCTAATACATGAAAGGTCATTTTCCACTTAAAATTTTTTAATAAAATCTCTTTAATTTTTCGTGTTTTAAACTAATGACAATTTTTTCATACAGTTTTATATCCTCAATCTCTTTAAGCTTCAATTCCTGAAAATTACTGGCACTCAGAAATTTATTTTAAATTTTATTTCAAGCGAGTGTGATGCTCCATTTTTTCAAAATAGCTCTGTATTGAAAAAAGAAATATTTATCCATATTCCTGTCAGCTTTCAGCTACGTATTTCTAAGCTAATGCTTATTTTTTGGAATTTTTTTTTAATGAAACTGTCTCATAAATCAGAAATTTAACAAACGATCAAAATTTTCTTAAAAAGTTCAAAGATTGATTGAAAATTAATGAGAAAAATAAAGTTTGATCTTTTTTAAAAAACCATCTAATAAAATTTTTACCTAACTTATGTATAAAGCTCGTACAATATTGATAAAATGCTAAAGTCATGAAGTTCTGCGAAGAATGTAGAAAAAATACCCCCAAATTATTAATGATGGCTTATATATATATATATATATATATATATATATATATATATATATATATCAGCCTACCAGGAATTATAGATTTTATTTTTGTAGATTTTATCGCTGAATTTGTTTGCATCTTTTAATCATGAACTTTTTTGCAATTTGGATTTCCTAATTCAGCCTACCAAGTCGCAAAGGGGGAAGGTTGGTACCATTAAACTAGTTTAACCCCGCTTAATCGGTCCTCAGCCGGATATTGCTTTTTGACTTGCTGGGTTCCATATTTTCTTTTATTTTTCTTTCATTGTTACATTTCTTTTTGGTTTTTTGTCTTTTTAATTATTTTAAATTATTCTTTCTTAAATTTTCAGTATATATATATATATATATATATATATA
>BMAW01090401.1:0-17257 GCA_019974015.1 Nephila pilipes | reverse complement strand
TAGAGACCCCCTTTAAAATTAATTTAAACTCCCAATAATGTATATTGTGCGTAATAATAAAACAAAACAAAAAAATACGCCTGAATCTGGATTAAAAGTATGTAAGTTAAAAAAAAATATACATAAAAATTTAAGTTAGACATAATCATTTTTGCCTGAATTCCTTCTAAATATCTTTCATAATATAAAATGTTCTAAAACAGTTCCCCAAACGTAACGAAGGGTTCCCAGAACATATTAAAGGATATGTCGACATTTTCGTCCTCCTAGATTTGTCCATTGGAATGAACTCGACATTCTCTTATTTCCGGTACGTAGAATGTGTAGCAATTCGTTAAGTCGCTTCCCCTGGGGGACTTTCTTTCTTTAGGTAAGCACGGGTGTTAAAACTAACGATAGAGGGCGCTAGCGCCAGATGTGAAAAAGAAAAAGAAAAAAAAAAAGAGTTTTAGTTAGTTCTGAATAAGAGAGAGAAAGAAGATGTTGAAAAGCGAACTATGTTAGTGAATTCGATATACTCGCGAATTAGAATATTTACTTATAGTTAATATTTGTTGTGTTGTGACATCTTAACGTTAATTAAAGAAATTGTTGTCTTTTGATTGGATTAATTTGACTTTGTGTGGATTATTCAAACCTTAGCATCCTGAATTGATGAAGAAAAAATGATGACCACCGTCTGACAGGTAGGAACTTTCAATTTATTCTTTGATATGCGAAATGCAGTTTAAACAACTGGAATCAAGTCCCCGAGGTATCGTAATGATCTTTTTCTTTCCTAAAGAGTTTAGCTACCTTTGGTAAACACGGGGGACGTGTCTCATGTAATATTCTAGCGATCCTTCTCTATTTTCGACCCTCATTCTTAACCAGTTTTCATTTTTTTGCCCATCTTTCTTGCGTCAAGATCACAATCATGCATGATTTGGCGCTTTCGCTATAAGCCACTATCACTCTCTCTCTCCGTTGAGTTGCTTTTTCACGCATACTACGGTGATCCTTTAGTTTCTTTCCATTTGTAACTCTCTTCTCAGTTGGATAACCAATCACTTTACAAATCTAGAATGATTTATGAGTATTTCATGTTTTTCTTTTCATACTTCTTTATACAGAATATAAGCATTCACTGTACAAATCTCCTAAATTCAGTTTGGCGACAGTTTACATCAACCATTGGTTAATGTAAACCGGGTGCTGTAAACTTGCAAATGTACCCCTAGTTTTTTACAAGTAACTTTTTTTCGTATGCGTGAAGAAGCATTCGTAACAACGACTCTTTAATGTATTATTAAAGAAAGTATGAGAAATAGTTGAAACAATTTCTTTCATTGAAGCATTTCATTTTGTGAAGTGCATACTTTAAAGTGCATCGTGTCACTTTCAGCGAAGCGTATAATTTTCGTGCTTCCATTGAATTACTTTATCTTTACCTCTTGTGAGAAAATTAAGAAGTTTGGCGACTTTCGTAATCATAAAACAATCGACAAATTGCCAAAATTTTTTTTTCTGGAAGTAAGATTTTTTACTTCCAGAAAAAAATCTTACTTCAGACTAATATGATTTTTTTTTTGATCGAGTGCAAGATTTACCTATAGAAGATTTTAAATATGTTTTTGATTAATCAATTGCCACAGCTTTTTTATTTTTTTGTCCGATTTTCACAATTCTTAATGTATCTCCTTTTTATCATAGAAGAATTTTTTTAAAAAAAAACTTTGTTTGAAAAAATGTGTAGAACTTAAAGAGGATACATAAAAATAACTTTGGTACAATCTTGAGTTGTTTTTTCCTTCAAAAAAGATCTTAAAAAATCTTGTTTAAAAAGGTAAAAGAATGTACTAGTTCGGGATTTCACAGTTACCTTTATTCCGTTACATCGTTCAGAGTTTTGGAAAATCAGAAAAACTTGTCACAAAAATCTTTTTGCTTTATGTTCATAATATTGTGTATTGTAACTAAAACTAGAAAATTTATTACTTTTCCACTAATGTCATGAAACTGAATAATATTAAACGTTGATCAGTTTTAAAAAATGAGACGGTAAGACGAGATAAATATTCGACAAAAAATAATCAATTGATTTTTCTGTACTTCATAGCTGTTGCAAAAGAAATAAAGTCAATTGAACAAAAAGAAGTACGTTTTACAAAAAGTCGTAACAGATATAATAGAACCAAATACATATTAAATCTATAGAGTAATAAATCTTTCCAAAACCAGACACACTTCGTTTTTTGGGCATCGATTCACTCAGTCACATAGATTTCGGTATACTTCTTAGTTTTCCGGAAATTTTAAATGGGGTAAAAGCCATAAACTAGAAGTTTTGTTATCAGAAACTAGCGGGTGTGCACTTAACTCGACGAATTTCGTTTTCTAGATTCATTTGAACATAGTTTCATTAGCATCCCTTGGCTTTCGGCTTTTAGACGAAAACTGAAATTTTAAACTGAAAATGTAATAAAAGAAAATTGATTTTTTTATTTTAAGATACGTAATTTACCGTTGCAAAGTACTAGTTTCTTTCTAGATCTTCCGTTTAATAGACAGAGTTTAATGGAATTTTTGAAGAATTAAATCGATTATTTTTAATTAATTTTTTAGTTTCTAAATGTGAGCCTAACTTTTTCGCAATCATTTTATCAATTCTTCTGAATACAGGAACTGACTAAATTTTGACTCTATTAACATAATTAAAATTGTACATGAATAAAACTATTTTGTTGATATTTCTACTTTATGTTTAGCAAATGTTTTAAAAAACTGAATTCTTCACGTCTCCCTTGATGTACATTGGGTCGATAGCCGCATAACAATATTACACATTTAAATAAAAACACAAACTAAGAGAAAACGTTAATATAGATATGTCTTTAGACACCTAAATGAGAATTAAACCATTTTAAGTAACAGTACATTTTGGAACAATATTTATTGCTTCTTTTAAAGTTTTAAATTCAAATAATTATTCTCAAAGCTCTTTTGTTCATTGGGTGCTTGCTTTCTTTTCTTAGGTAAGTACGGAACGTCCGGAGAGATCCGAGTGATCTTTCCTCACTTATGGGGGTTTGTGTTCTTTAGCAAATGTGGGAGATGCGTCCCAGAGATCCCAGATTTCCGACATTCCCTCTTGTCAACCAATGCTCACCTTTAACTTCCTTCCTTCCCGTCAAGATCTTACAAATATATATCTATAACAACTATTTACGTGATATTGGTTTATTAGTCGACGAAAAAAATTTCTGTTGGAAAATATAAACATTCCACAGCAATAAAATAAGATTTTCAAAAATATTTCATGTGCATTTCGTTTCGTTTTAAATCTCCTTTCGATACTTTAAAAAGTATTATACGTATAAATATCTGTCATTTAAAGAACTTTTATTTTTTAACATTTCTTAAATAACTCAACTCTCATTACTCTCATGTGAACAAAAAACTTTTTGGGTGGGGGAAAGTTTATTTTTATTTAATTTACTTTACAACAACTAAAACATTACTCAAATTTTACAGCTATTGGAAAACCACTTTTATACTACAAAACAAAAAATGTATATCAGATCTTTCTGATATAGAAATATGAGGTTTTTTAAGCACACTTGCAGGTACTTTTACGGTGGGATACCAAAGTTATTCATTCCTACATTTCAATGCTCAATTTCTTTAAAAGCTTTCATAATAGAGCTAAGCAAGATTTTTTGGAAAAGAAATAGGTGACAGAAAGTTTTATTTTATTTTAATATTAGAAATGCATTGGACAACTTTATAAATTATTGGAATGAAAAAATTTTTACTTTACTATGTGACGAATTGCCATCATTGTGATTAAGAGATACGGTTGCTCAAAAATAATCAACAAAAAGTCTTTAATTACTTTATTCGAGTTTTGAATAAGTATTATCAAAATATACTAATAATGCAGGGTGGTTAACGAGTCGCGTCTTTTACCAAATATTATGATGAAGAGAGAATGCTACTTATCTTAATAACTCTGTTCACTTGAAATAATTAGATCCGAGTCAAGTATAAATGCTTAGTATATCACTTCGCAGTTTTCGAACCAATATAGTGTTCTTGTGAACTTTCTAATTTTTCAATCTTCTATCTCCCTACCTAATTCATCATATTTCCTCTTGTGCAGAATAAATGAATTACGTAAGACATGGTTCTTTCTCAAAGCGAGGTTCTCATGTCAAACATCGATGCAAAGCAGCCGTAAGTTATTTAAATGCACGTGAGAATCCATTGAAACTTCTTCCCGAATGAAAAGAATTAAATCTCAAACTTTTCCATTGGGTACATGCAGCCTTACTCTTGACATCTGTATTACCCTTCACGAGTGTTTGACCAAATAGGGCCCTTGCATCAATAAAACCTATCAATTAATGCCCTAATTAGCTTGTTTTCTTCAAATTTATCTCTTTTGGATAATTTTTTAATTCAGCAGCGCTCGAATATGTAATCAAATATTCCTTAGGGGAACAAAAACTGAATAAAATATAAACATAATACTATGTTCTCTATCAGTATCATCAGAAATAGATATTAAATCTTATTAACCTTTTTTTTGTAAACTTGAAGAAAAAACTTACTAAAAAACAAAGCCAGAGTGGAGTAAACAAATTAGTTTTCCCCCATACCTAGTCTTGCTGCTAAAATTCATCACAATTTCATTAACTCTTAATAAAGTTCTAGATTCATTTGACGTACACCATTATAAGTCGTGATCGTGTACTCAACTACTTTATCCGTGTCAGGAGGCTTCGAATGAATTGTCTTTTCCAATATATACGCAAAGTACTTTATAGACAAAGACAAATGTTTCGTCATTTATTGCAGTTGTTGATTATGTTACATTGCATATTCCTAGAAATCAAAAAAATTTTACTTAAGGAATAAGATCCATATTTCTTAAAGTTCTGTTTTATTTTAGAAGGCCAAAGAAATAAACAGTCAATCAAGATAATACATTGACCGATTTCAACAATTCCCGAAAAAAGTTCTAAAATTATTTTTGAAGCAGAAATTGGAAAATGACTTCCTAAGAAGTCTATTTCGTGGAAATCTAAGCTACAGAGATTCAAAACATTGTTAAATTTCCAAATTTAATTTTGATGGCCGTGGTTGCCTTGTGGGAAGGATCGCGGTCTGCGTTGCCACTAAAGACCCGCCGTGAGCGGGGCTGGTGTTCGTTAAATCTGTTGAGGTTCCAAGTCCTCCCGTTAGAATGATATGGGAGGTTGGAGTGGGAGGTGCTAGCTCGGGTGTCGTCCTTGTCACTTGACCGAGGTTCAAAATCACGAAATTCATCGCCTATAGCTCTTGCTTTGCTTCTAATTGCGACGTTAATAAACGATCGATCAACCGAAGAAAACTTTTTTGTCACACCTGCTTTCTTTTCCTTAAAGTGTGAAAAATTCTTCACAAAATATTTACGTATTATATACTTATCTAAAGAGGGATGCAATTTTAATTGGATACTGATTTTGTTTATAATTATTGCATCTTGGAAAGTTCACGAGCGATTTAACATTAAAATTAAATTAGTGTACTTGTTTTTCGTAAGATTAATTACTGTAATCAACAAAACTGTGTTTAATTAGGGTTGAATTGATGTAATTAATTGATTTGTAACTGTAATATACAATTATAATTATCACAAATTTGTTGTTAACAATTAAATGGAACGATCCTGCAAAATAATTTTCTAGTAATGATTCAATTATGAAAAACTTCGGCAATTTCTCAGATTTTATTATAATAGGACAGTGACAAACTGGATGTATTTCTAACCAACCGTTACATCACTAGTTGATAAAGTTCAGTCAAGCAAGAGTCTGTCAAAAATAATCAAACAGTTCACAAGTGCTTAACTTAATATATTCTTCCTTAAAAAGAAACCAAAACGCAATGAAATCGAATCATTTAATCTGTTTCACCTTAACAGTGTAAGCACACGTCTAGCTTTGGCCTTCTAACCTTCCAATCTTTCAATCTTTATTATCACTCTAACTCCAATCTCCTTCCTATGGGGGCTTGCCTTCCTTAGGTAAGCACGGCCATCATGACCACGAGGTATTTTAGTGATATTTTTCTTCCCTATAGGATTTACTGTCTTAGTTAAACAGGGGTGATGGGCCTCCGAGATACCCTAACGTATTTCTCTATTTTAGATCTCTATTTTAGATTTCTCTATTTTTTCTTCTTGTCAACCATATTTTCTGTCTCTTTAACCATAAACCTAAATTTTCACTCACTCCTTCTCAATCCACTGTTACTGGTTCTTCCAACTTCTTGTTGGCTAACTCATCTGCTATCTTCCTTCTGTCTACTATTCTTCCAGCCTTCTGTTTCAACCCTATTTTTTCAACAATATATAATATTCACTACACTTCAATTATACAATCATGCAAATTTACATAATCCTTGAATCGAGACTCTTCAGTCAAGCAATGTCGTACAAATGCCAATAAGTACAATTAAAGGGAAATAGGCTTACTCACCTGTAACATCGTTACATCATTGCAATACAAAAGAGTGCAACTATTTTTCTTTTTTTCATAACTTTGTTTTGAAAAGTATTCAGTAACTTTTCTCTCTAATGTTATTGACTTCTCTTTTTTTGAAAAAAAATAGCTTCCAATGTTCAAAGTCCTCACAATGTTTTTCTCCTCCAGCTGTTGAACTTTTGATATCCCGTATCCTTCGGAGGATAAATATGTTTCTGACGAAATAAATCCTTACGTTCCATTTGTTATTTATTTACTGTCACCCTCTCTGATGTACTCCAAATCACAAGGGTGGAAACTGACTACTGGATTATGGTTGTTCTAAATGATGAATTTCGGAAAGAATGTTTTTATCTCTCCCTTTCTCGCTTTTCTTTAAAAGAAATGAAAAGTTACTTTTTTTTTTAATCTCATATTCAGATTTTTCCTAAGAGAAAAATATTTCGCGAAGTTTGGTTGCAAGCACATATTTATGTATTTTGTTTGTACGAGAGTGCTAAGAAAGTACCTATTTTTGACAATAAATGGCGTTTTTAAGGAAATTCGATGTTATCATTGTGTACTGCCACGATTTAAAATGTGACACTGTTACGCTATTACAAATGTGACACTGTTTCGTATGTAAGTTTTGATTGGTGTGTCAAATTGTCGTCGTCATTTTGTGTCAAGTTCGTGTTGGGTTTGCAGCAGTCAAACCTAAGGGTTGTTCCTGGTAGATATGCTCCAAAGCTTCGGCGACATTTTGGGGAGCTTAGAAGGGTGCCATACTCATTGACTTCTTAGAAAACGAATGAGGGACGGACTCTGGACAATTCTACATGACGCTACTCCATTCCTAACAATGGATACTTTTTGAACCGATCTGGTATATCTATTTCAAGGATTGTTTTATAATTGAATGCTTTCTTTTAATTTTTCATCTTTGCCTAATATTTCGGAAAAAGTGTTATTTTGCTGTATTCCTTTTTCGTTTATATTTCTCCAATATTATCAAGTACCAGTTGTCATTTAAAATTCAAACTGAATTTTAAAGATTTAAGATTTTTCTTTTAAGTTTTTTTTATATTATTGTAAGTGCTCGAATAATTTCTTCAATGGTATTAATCTGTTTGAAAATTATAGAAACATTAACAATTTCTTCTTACTATCGCTGATATCGAAACATACCCCATGTTTTTAAACATACTATTTTTTTTTTTTTTTTTTTTTTAAATTTGCTATAATTCTAAATCATCTTCAGTTACCTTTATTACTTTAAATAAAAATACATTGCTCTTTGAATAGAGACGCATAAAGAAATGGTACAAGAAAGAAGATATAACTCCTCTTTAAAGTTGTAAATATCCCTGTAATTAAAATTTCCAAAATATTCGACACATTTTCTTCGGAATTCTCTTTTACTTCTAGGTGCGACGGGAACAAACAATCAATCACCTCTGTTCCCTTCACGTTTTAATTCACCTAGTTGTCGATTAGTGTTTTAGAATTCACTTCATGAAGGGAATGAGCTACCAATTAATTGAATTAAATAAGTTTCGAAAGACACCAATCGACGTGTTCTGTCGATAAGGTGAAATTTAATTAAAATGCCGCTTGGCGAGGATACGGTTGTTAATGGCTATCCTTAGATAATACGCGTGGGAATGATATATGTGGCACCTCATTCATTGCACTTATTTCATTTGAGAGCTGTGAATTAATTTATGGTTTAAATGTCTTAAATACCTCTAAATTGTTCTTGTTCTTTGTTTCGTGAGAATGCTTCCAGATGTCTTTTCTGTCATATTCCATAAACCGTACATCACATTTTAATCGAATGTCCAGTGCGTATCATCATCGTTCCATCTTTTTTAATTAATCTGTTTTCAACTTGTGTGATTTAGGGTTAACTTATTTGCCCCAAACAAATCAGACGTTCAAACGCAACTTACTTGCGTTTTTAACTAAAATTAGACATTTATGTATTATTTAAAATTTACCATTGACATTTTACGTAGTATTTTATCTTAACGGGGTTTTAAAATCTTATGTTATATCTTACACATATGTTTGGCGCAGCTTTGTCAGATTTGGCCCTTGCGCTATAAATACTTATCCGAAATGTGTTCGTTAGGAATGAAATAAATTCAGTTTTTAGAACTTTTATCAGATTTAATATTTTGACAAGAACGTGAGATCCATATGAAATTCCTCATTTTATGAGTTTTAATTTGAAATTTTTACATATAAGGAAAAATTGTAGAATAGTGTGTCATATACACGCTTCACTACTTAGGACTTGTTCCATAGAAATGTGCTGTGTAATCAGTCAATAAATAGAGTCCGAACAAGGAAATCTAAAAACCATGTTTATTCTGTCTAAGAATAATCAAAAATAAATTTTCGTATAACGGATGTTCAGGGATTACTAACTAGCGACAGACATAAAAATCGATTCTTAATTTTCTCTTAAAAACTGAAAAATTGGATCCGAATCAGGAACAATACACATAAACTGGATCCGAACCAAATATAAGCTGTACGATATTTATTTTACTTTCTGACGCCAATGTTATGTGCACTATCATCTCGGTAACTTTCTATCTTCACCCTCAGTTCAGTGGGATTGATGCACACTAAATCTGTCGAGGTCCCAAGTCCACCCTCTCTTTATATAGCAATGTTATAAATAGCTTCAGAAAGTTAATCTATGTTAAATCACAGTTTATTCACGAGATAAGGTGGTCAAATAAAATAACGTCATGAAGAAGTCCCAAAAGGTGAATTGAAGAGGGAAACAGCGTTACAGGTTGCCCAATCTTCATCTCACAGAACAACATAATCGAATTTTTTTTTTTCCAAATCCCAAACACTTGACTTAATTTCGTCAAGAGTGATACTTTTTATCAATGCATTTTAATTATATTTCACTCTTGCTAAAATTTTCAAATAATTATTTTGTATTTTTTTTATACATTTTAATCATATTGCCCATTTATTAAAATTTTGAAACAATTATTTTGTAATTTCTTTCTCTTATTAATATTTTCTTATACCTGCATACTAAACACAAAACTTGAGTTGTGTTTGCATATTATGTCCCAAGAGAACTCACATTGCCAGAAATTCTAATCAACCAACCAAAACTTGAGACTTTTGTGGAATATGACCATATTAATTAAATTCAATGAACGATTTATTCACATGACGAGATTCTCAAATTAAATAACATCGTTTAGGAATCCTAAGAATTGGTTGAAGGGGAGAAAGGGGGTGAACCCGTCACAAAAGATGCAAAATAATTTGAAATTATTGAACCGGCAGTGTATTGGCTTCTCTTAATTGGAAGAATCGAATGTACTTATTTCTTATTTGGTTCTAAGTTTCCAACGAGCAATTCTTTTTTAATGAAAATTTGCGATTAAAAATGATTAATATTAATCGATATGAAACGGAAACGAACGTAGATTTTAGATTTTGAATAGTAATTCTAAATCTTTAAACTATTTAATATCAATGTCAAATTGTATAACAGTACTTTAATATATAAAATAAGTATACCGTATCATAAAAGTCGTTTACCTCTTATGTTTACAGGTAAATTTTTATTTAGGTATCAATAAGATAACTAATAAACGTGTATTATGTGTGTGTGTTCAAGAAACAAAACTAAATCGTAACCTGTAACTAGTGTTTCTTCTGACTTGACGCAATCTAACTGTACCATTTGTTTGCTCATGATTAACGAAAGGGGAAAAAAACGGAGGAAATATCCAAAAAAAAAACAATTTTTTTTTTCATTTCTTCAGTCCACCACGCAGAGAATTCCATTATTCACGACTTCTCCCGGTATTAACCTCTGCTAGCCACCCCAACGGCCCTCGCAACATTTCCCCCGTGCCTCACAAATGGGCCCCTGCGGTCCTCTGTGAAGGACGATGGAACAAAAGTCTCATCGTCAAGAATTCTTGATGACCGACGTGGTGTGGTTTTTCTCTTCGATTTTTATCTTAGAAAAAGAATTACGACTGGCTTTTGTTTCACTACAATGCTCGTGTAGAATTGAGTAAATCGGGTTTTTTTTTTTTTTTTTTGGTAAGTCAGGAAGTAGAAAATCAAAATAAGCAAGTTAACGTAAAAAAAAAAAGGTAGTACAAATAACTTACTGGGTGCAAGTTGGTGGTTTTGGAAGCTTTCTATATTTATTGTAAGTCATGCATCGCGTTGTTTATCATAAACATCACCAAATTAGGCATGCTCTCGATAGTTCATGTAAACCATTAATAATAATAAAGCATCTTTTTAAAACGTTTATAAACGTTCAAAAGTTAGTACAATTTTCTTTTTAAGCTTCGCACGCATCTATTTCGATTGATATCCTTTACGTTCATGTAACTGTATTAAGATATTTTCAGGGTAATTAAATGCATATGAGATCTGTTAAAGAAGTACTCCTGTTGGGAATGAGATAAATTACTTTAGTACTATCCGATGACGGGTTTTTTTTTTTTTTTTCTTTTCTTTTCTTTTTCTAAGAAGTCCATTAAGCATGACACCCTTCGCATCACAAACAATCATCTCCATCACTTTCCCAGCCACTTTCGAATTTTTTTCTAGAAGATACACCAAAAGTAACCTATTTGATTGTTGCTTTCTTTTCTCCTGTATAATGATGTATCCTGGTCTAATAGATAATGACAACGGCGGCTCAATGACGACGATAACTTGTCACGGCACGAATCAGATTTAACCTGTGACTCAAAGTCAAATTTATTTAGTCGCTGTTTAACAGAGGGCAGAACACAGTGGTATCACTAACTTCCATTGGCAATGCCATCTGTCTTCAAGCACAGGGTACTTTTTGATCCATTCTCATATGTACCTCTGTGCTCAAAAAATAAAATTATGTGATCCGTGAAACTCATTCTGGTTACATGGCCATTTTTTGTAGGAAAAAATATCAGCATTAACGGTTAAAGGTAAGCATATAACTATATATTGATTTTGTTCATATGAAAATTTAACTGGGGTTAATATTTCTGACGCCTTATTACAATTAATACTTTCTAATCTTCAAATGCGGAAAGTCCACAATGGCTGCAAGCCCTACGGTTATGGGCACTAACCTTATGGCCGTAGATTTTGTTCTAATTCCACAAACGATTTTTCACGGAAAATAACGGAGGCTTTTGCACGTTAAATGGAATTGGGTCTTAAAATCGAACCTGTCGAGGGGATGCGGGGTGGAATTTAGGAGAATGGGGTACTAGTCCGACTGTTGACTTCGCAGTATGATTGCAATTCAAAGTTACGAAATCTACCGTCAATAACTCAAGGGCTTACTTTTTGTAGGAGAAACCTATGGATCATTATTGGAACACTCGCAAGTAAGCGTGGGAATTATGGTTTCTAGGTTTCCGACTCTATCATGGGATTTATTGGGTTTGATAAACATGAGTGTTTTGATTGTTGATCGACTTCCGATGTACAATGAGGAATCCAGGGTGTCATCGACGATTCCTTATCGATATTTCTTTATTTACGGCCTTAATTCTTGTCAAATAATGCTTACCTTTTTCTGACTAGATTACATTTTAAAGAAATGCTTAGCGCAGCTTAGCCATATATATTCGGCCCTTGTGCTACAAAGCCTAACTATCACTCACTTACTCATCTATCTCAAGTTAGTCAGTGAACAATATAAATTTTAAATTTGCAATTTCCAATGTGGCTTCTTAATTGAGTGGGGTGCTTTTAGTTGACATAGACTGGGTCTTGTGATCAAACTGAAGTGACTGGTAGTGGCTGTGTTCAGCTATTTGGAGACCATTTGCAGCCATTTGTAGTCTTCATGTACCCGAACAACGATGGAATTTACCAGGATCAGAATGCGCCGTGTCACCAGGGCACAATCATTCGCAATTGGTTCGAGGAACATTTTGGGTGATACCAGGAAATGATTTGGCCACCTTTGTTTAAGATATATTTAATTTACTAATTCATCATTCGCTTTAATTTTAATGTCTGAAAAACAAACGTTTTACTTTAATGTGTTTTATAGTTTGTTGCAAGTTTAATATCAAATTTAATAATTTTATTTTTATCGTATAATAGTTTTTTCCCCGTTCATTTTGTTGTTTTAAGTTGGTCTTGTTTTGGTGTTTCGGAAGAGAGAAGAGCTTGTATGTTTTATTTCAATAATAAGATGGCGATGGTTTAAACAATAAAGTGATATCCATGTAAATAATTTAGAAATTTTATGTTAATTTTTCGAGACAGGGTTCTTATTTACGGCCAAAATGGTATTACCATATTTTTAAAGCTAACAGAAAACTTTTAATAATCCAACAATTGAGGTATTAAAATTCAAGCAAACGATAAAATACTAAATTAAATATATATCATCAGAAATGTTGAAGATATATTTTAATGATGAATATATCTTGAAAGAAAAGGTTATTGCTTTAAAAAATAGATCATTACTTGTTAATCCAATACTAAATTGTACCCGTCGTGAGTTTGAGAGAGCTATCGAATACTCCCAAATCGACCTATGATATGGCCACTCAAAATATACTAAAATAGCACGATTAGTTTCCTACAATGTGTCAAAGGAAATGAATATAACTCATTTCCTTTGATATTATTCATTCCCTTTGTGATACGATACTTTCTCATCTAATTTCAAGAATCAGATTAGTTACTTACTCTAGATGAGTGAAATCGGCACCTGATGTCTAACGCGAAAAAAAATGTGTATCTCTGACTTTTTTTCTTTGTAGAGGAAGATCTGAGTGATGTAATTAAGTTTCGAAAATTTTTATTCGAAAACGAATATTTTCGTTCGATTGCATTCGTTGCGTGTTGCTTCAGAGCTACGATATGGGTTTCAGCAAATCAGTTCTGGAAAAATGACCTCAGGGAGCAGAAGGAATACCTTGCAGGAGGAAGCCAAGAATACCATAAAACGAAACGCAAATAAAACAAAAATTGGAGTAATGGGAAAGAAAAATTCAAAAAATTTTCATACGCGTGCCAAATACGCATCGATTGCTTGGCAAGCGTTAGAAACTGCCTGGGCAAGTGTTATTTTTAAGGTTATTGGCTTGTTCACCTGACCCGAACCGAGGTGTTATTTTAGCATTATTTTGCGTAGTAAAATTGCTAAAATATTTAAATTTATTAAAAGGAAATGAATGTTTGTATACATAAAAATATTGTGTTATAGGACATACATATTATAATTTCAAACAGATGATTTTTATAGATGAGATTTAAGAAATCGGACTAAAATCGACACTCGCAATCTCAATGGTAGAAGCAGGTCACCATTTATTGATGGATTTGTTGCCATCGATGACGAATGCAGTAGAAAAAAATAATTTATTTCATTTACTTTGTAATTAGTTGATGAAAATGCTACTGGCAAGTCCTAGCGATTGTTTTCGTATGATGGAGACTGGATACATCGTTAAAATTAAATGCAATTAATATTTCCAGTTAAAATGTCACCAGTGAAAAAAACAAAACACTCTCATGTTTGGTCTTTTAAACGTTTTTGCGGAAAATCTATATGATTAAAAAGTCAATGTTCATATGAATGGGCTCAAAAGACTCAAAAACTACGCCACCGATATTTGGCTAAAAACTTCGGTTTGTTCTTAATAGTTCGAAGAGTCTTTACATGTTGTTTGAATTAATTCCTATATGTAGCGCTGTTGTTTTTGCAGCATTAATTGAAGATTGGATATTTTCACATTTCGAATGTACAAGCGTACAAATAGTTAGCATAAGTGAGTGATTGTGTATTTATGACGCAAGAGTCAAATCTGAGTAAACTGCGCCTAATACTAGTTTGGAATATCACAAATTTTTTTTTTGAGAAAATCGCATTAAGGACAAATCATAAATAAAATAAAAGGATTTATAAAAACAAATACAAAGACTGACAGGGCTAAAATTTGAATTTTTCTGTAAAAAGAAAACCTAATTTTGCAGAGAAACTCAAACACCAAATCAGACAAGTTTTAAACAGATGAATGAAAAACCATCGAGATGTTATAATCTCTGCTGTACAAATGGCAAATGATATCTACAGTATCAGTCACCACAGAAATATTCTGATCATCAAAACATTTTCCAGTGTTTCCAAAACACTCATGCATTAAACATATATGAAGAACTTAGTATAAACCCCCAATAACAGTGTTCAAAACACGAGCGATTAAATTTATTTCACTTCCCAAACTTCGGGATAATTAATTTGAATAGATTTGAAAGCGCGAGCTATGTATAAATAAAAGGCAATGTTCATATGTGTGTGTGTGCCATATAGATCCAAAACTACTCTATCGGTTTTGCTGAAAATTTTTCACAATTTGTTCATATTAGTACCGGCTTCGCTGAAAATTTTGCAGTTTGTTTTTTATGCGAAACGTAACAAATAATTTGTCAAATATAATGAGGTCATACAACAATCATATTGATTAAAATATATTAATTCGATATTCATGTAATTTTTATTGAGTGAATAAAAACATTTGCAGTATGGCACTAATAATGAGAAAAAAGACAAATAATGCCATTAAAATTCCTTATTATCTTTGTGATTTTGTCTTGTAATAGTAATTAATTTTATTTTCGTTAAAATAAAATTAAAAAAAAGTATTTCATCCCGAGAACACTGAATAGGAAAAGTTATTGAAATACTACAAAACTGGATTCCCATGCGCAAACCAAATAATTTACTAAGTTAGAAATGAAGGTGGCTAGAAACAAAAAAAGAAGCAATGAAACAAAAAAAAAAGAATTGTAACACTCTATTCATGTCATTTGTACTGAATAAACGAATTGATATCGAACTTCCGCTCTATTTATTTAATTCATATTGCACTAAAACCAGGAAAGCCGGCTATCTCCATGGCTCAGTTCGCAGAGCTTTGGACTGTAATTCGTTCGTAAGGAGTTCGAATCCCAGCCATGGTATTTTCATTCAAAAATTGGATGTTTAAGTTTAAAATGTTTTTTGCGTTGTTGGTTCTAGACCTTTACCTTTAAAATTTAAATTGGGTGTTTCTCGAATATTCTTTGAGAGTATAAAGACTGAGTCCCACATCAGTTATGGGTAAGATATCAGTCAAGTGATGTCGCTCTGTTCTTGTAATAAATCTAATTGCTTACAATGACCGTGTAATTATCTGCATCTTTCTGACGATATATATTTATATTCAAATTTAGCAATAGCGAATATTGCTGGATCCGCTGAAATATGATATATAAACATCACTTCAAAGTCAAATCTCAAAAAAACATGCAAAACTTATCCAAACATTCTGGCTCCATATCATCAATCTGATGCACGTTAAATCTTTTGGTGTCCAAAGTCCTCCCTTGGCGTAATGTGGAAGTTCTGAGAAGGGGTTCCAGCTCAGGTGTCGTCCTCGTCACTTGACCAAGGTTCAAAATTACTAGGTCCGTCGATAATAGCCCTTGTGTTGCTACGAGTCCGACGTTAATAACAACTAAACTAAAAATCCATATCATCAATTTTTTGTGTTGCCACGCAAAAAAAAGTAAAAAAATCAAAAAACTGTATGTAAATTACCTTTGTAATTATACATTAGTGATGTTTCGAGTATTTAATTCTCCCTCGGGGGTCACCTTCTCTGAGTAAGTACGATAATTACGAACCCGAGGAATCCTAGTGATCTTTTTATTTCTCATCGGGTTTTATGTCTTTGGTAAACGCGGGTGACGCACCCCCCTAGATACCCAAATGATCCTTCTCTATTTTGACCCTTCATCTTCTCAACCAATTTTTTACCTTTTCTTCCATTTTTTTCAAATGTCTAGATCACAGATGAACGTTGCCACACACAGAATAGACAAATTTGGCTCTTATGCTATAAATATCTTCTTACTCGAATATTTAATTGCTTTAATATTTTAAGGATTTGCATATTGTTAGTTTTCATGAATGTTAACGAGGAATCGAAAACATTTGGAGAACAATTAATTTTTAATGGCTGATATCCAGTACAAATGACTGATAAAATTCTGTTATATTCAAACTCTTTTCGATTATAACTACAAATCGAGTCCGATATTGAATCATTACAGCATTTTTAAATTAAACAAAATTAAAGTTTTTTAGCGTCACGGCTTTCCCCCTTCTATTTCTCAAGTAATCAAGGAAATGTTTTTTTTTTTGGTATGAAAAAGGAAATAATCATCAGCTGTGTATTGATAAATTGTTGAATAAGAAATGCAACATAAGACACTAGTGATAAATTTGAAATGCTACTTACTGCTCGACAAAAAGTTAGTTGTACTCAGCAAAATTTTAAAAAAGAAGTAAAGAAAAAATTCCATAATCAAGGTTGTTGTTTTTTTATCTGTAAACATAACGTTGTAAGTATACATTATCTCTCCAAGGGCATAAACAAGTTTCACTTTTTGAATACACGTAACTGTCTCGCCAAGATCATGGTCCACTTCATACGATAGATTAGAAAGAATTTTGTTTTCGTGCTTTGAAGTGATGAATTCCTGAACTGAGTGACACGCCAGAAGTGTATCGGAGAAACAGAAATTAGTCGTCCAATTCGTTCAGTTTTTAACTTTTTATAATTATAACTTTGTATGAGATAAAGATTCTAGTCAGGATTCAAAACAAAAAAAAAATGAAATGTAAAAAAAAATTCTAAGGTTTTCCTTTGAAAGAAGAAATTTTATAGAGATTTAACCCTTAACGTTCGAGATTAATCGTA
>BMAW01090395.1:10007-23338 GCA_019974015.1 Nephila pilipes | reverse complement strand
GATTTTATTTTATAACTGACTAAAAATTAATGAAATAATTGAATACACTACTAAATTCAGAATTACAATACCATCTTTTTCTATGCCCCCCCTGACCCTTTTTACATCTTTAAATTTTTATACAAGAAATCGTAGTTAATATAAAAGGAAGTTCGTTCAAGTTAATAATATAAATAAGTTCAGATCAGGGAAAAAATATTAATTACGTAGCAATCGTTCGGTAGAGAAGAAAATTAGAAATAAATGAAAAAAGAATTGTTGATTCTAAAATCACTTCGAAATGTTAGATATTAAACTCCTATTGGGACCATTAAGAAGAAAATTAAAAACAAATTTAATAAATATGAGAGGACATCGCAGTTTAAAATGGATAAAAGCGTAATCAGATCAGACTAAAATGAGATAAAAGAGTAAAACACAATAAGCTAAGGTCGAATCCGAATTTTCTTTTGCTTCAAGTTAGAATGTTTTCTATTTGGTTCATGACATCCACGAGCCAGGAATCATCGACATCGCATAAAATGCAATCATCGTCATCTCCAAGAATAGGTGGTCGGGTATTTTTTTGGGTCTATAAGCATTTTTAATTTAATATCAATTAAATAAAAAATTAAATGAAATGAATTGTTTATCAGTGAAATGTTTCGGTACGGGCTATTTAATTTATTTTGCTTTTTGGTTTTTGTCTTAAGACTAGGAGTATTTATAAATTTAGCAGTTTTGATAGGAACTATGGAAAGAAAAATATATCTGCCTGAGAAGATGACAATGATGTATTAACTATATACGTTGGAAAAGACGACGATGTCGATTTGGAAGGGAAAGACAATGACTTAAGACATTGAAGTTATCTAGAATGGCATCACCTTTGGTATCCCTGTTAAAACTGTATTGACGTTAGGTATTCCGATAAAATCGATTAACCAGAACGGCTATGGTTGCGAATGTGTGAATTGAAAAGAGTTACTGAATATGTTTTTTTTACTAATAGGGACTATTTTATAATCTAATTGTAAAAATAAAAGGTTGTAGTAGCCGGTGTTAGTGTTTGAGTAACTATTGCTTTGATTGGAATCTGATAGAATATACTAAAGTTGTATGACAAATGAAATAATAGTTGATGAATTTTTGAGAGTGTAAATGGAAACTAGCAAAGTGTGATGGAAAGTTTTAGAGTGTTTAGAAAGTTTGGAATTGTTTTTTCAACTTGAGTGTCGTCGCAGTCTGACTTGTTGTGAAGGTAGAACTAGCTCAATACTAAACACTTTATTATCCTATTGCAATATTGCTTTTTTTGTATTCTTGTTTTGGATTCTTTTTTTTTGTTTGCGTATGAAATCAATTAAAATAAATTTTTTTACTGACGACATACGAATATATATTATACAAGTAATTATTTCTATTTATTTTGTGTTAACAGAGATATATTATTTAGTTTATTTCTTAAAATCAATTGTTTTCGGAACAATACTACGACAATTGTTACAATAACAACATTACACACGTTTAATATTGTTTATTACACACGTTTAATATTGTTCACGTTTAATATTGTTGTTTTAATATTGTTCTTTAAAGTTCACTTAAACAGTGTCGTGTTTGAAGTCTTCAATGTTGGTCGATCGCAAAGTTTCAAAGAGATTTTCTTTTATGAAAAACAAGAAAATGAAATTTACACATATCAAGTGCTTCAAATTAAAAAGCACCAATAAGGTAAAAAATAAACATTTTTCCTCTTACCTTAATAATAACTTCGCGAATACTGAGATATTTACTAAGCAAACCATATTAGTATAAATTCATTACTAAGAAATTAGAATTGACAACAATTTTATTGAATATTTAACGAAACATATAAAAAACATAATAGAAAAGAATATGATACTTAATATAGTAATGATAAAATTGACTAGTAAATTGTACGTATTTTTAAAAATATATCGGTAAATAGATTAATTTCTTGTGGATATTTTTTTTCTAGAATTGAAGTAAATGAAAACTGAAATAAAATCAAAGCTTCATACCTGAAATTTTATTTAAATAGAAGAATTGCGAGGATATAAAAGTTGATATTCACTTTGCTCATACAGTGGCTCAAACAATTGAGGATACACTTTACTTTCCCTTGATACATCCAACTTTTAATGAAAATAACACAGTAACTAGAATAGAAGACGTATTTTTACTTTTACACGTAATAAAAGGGTTAATTTACAGTAAAAATAACGAAAATCAACAAAAAAATATCTAAAATTAAAAGTTTCACAAATATTTGAAGTAAACATAGGCAGATCTTTACCTCAAAAAATTAAGGATACACCAATGAAATTTTTTCGATATAATACATGCATAGACAGTATCAGTATTTTGTTGCATGTCCTTTGGCTTTTATAATGTCCTCCAAACGTCTTGGTACCGATTCGACCAATTTTTTAGTGGTATCTGGAGATATTTTATCCCATTCTTCTTGTAACACTAGCTTTAAATGGGCTTTGTATTTTTGGACTGGTATTTTTGGACCGCTGTTTCTAGTGTGGCCCACAAATTTTCTATGACATTGATGTCAGGGGACTGTGGCGGTGTGTGCAATTGCTGTTTACAATGAAAAAGACACCACATTTTGACATTACTTGCCGTGTGTTTGGGGTCGTTGTCGTGCTGAAATATATAATTTTTATCTAAACCCAATTTTTGTGCACTTTCTTTAAGATTGTTGCGGAGTATGTCTATATAAGGCTTATGATCCATTATACCATCTATAAAAACTAAATTTCCTACCCCATTTGCAGCCATACAACCCCAAACCATGACGGAGCCACCACCATGTTTAACTGTAGGACGTAAATTTTTTGGATCCAAAGCGGTGTTCGGCTTTCTCCAAACGGTGTGACGACCATCGCTTCCAAAAATGTTGAATTTACTTTCATCACTAAATATAACTTTCTTCCAAAAGTTTTCTGTCTTCAACTGATGAGTTTTTGCAAACTCCAAACGCTTTTTCTGATTTTGTAAGCTTATGAAAGGTTTCTTTCTAGCTACTCGACTGCTATATCCAGCATGTCTAATCACATTTCTCACAGTTTCAGCACTTACACTTCTGCAGATTATTCGAGAAGTTTCTGCAGCTAGTTTGACTGCACTCAGTTTAGGATTAATCTTGATATCTTTTAAAATTTTCCTTTTAGCTACATCACTCAGAATACTTTTCCTTCCTTTTCCACTCTTATTTTGAATTAATCCATCGCGTTTAAATTTCCCAATGATTTTCTGGACACATGAGTGACTTCTACCGACAATTTCAGCTATTTCACGATAAGATTTTCCCTTCTTAAATAACCTTAATATAAATTTTCTTACATCAATACTAGTCTCTTTCCGAGGAGCCATTTTCCATTTAAAATTACAGCTTTATATTCTCATAACCAACTTCAAAAGACAGAAATAACAGTTGAAAAAGTTTAGGATAAAATTTCCCAAACTTAGATTATTAGTAGCAAGCAAAAAGAAATCAAGAGGTAGTTAAACAAAAATTTCATTTGTGTATCCTCAATTTTTTGAGGTAAAAATCTGCTTATGTTTATTTGAAATGCCTCTAAAAAGTTTAATTTTAGAATTTTGTAGTTGATTTTTCTTTATTTTTACTGTTAATTAAACCTTTTGTTATGTCTAAGAATAAAAATTCGTTTGCACTTCTGGTTAAGGTGTTATTTTGATTGAAAGTTGGATTTATCAAGTAAAAGTAAGGTGTACCCTCAATTGTTTGTGCCACTGTATATCTTATACAAAATGAAAAAACAAGCACAGTTATAGAAATAAGTTTAATTTGTTAATGTTAATCGAGATTACATTTAGGTAAATAACATAATTTTTTGTTATATTAACGATGGGCTGCTTACAAAACTAAGAAGTTATTTCAAATTCCAAACTATAACGGAAAGGGAGTGGCTGCGGTAGCCTAGTGGTCATGGCTTCGGATTCGTAGCCTTATTTTCTGTTGCTTTTCGTTCAGTAGTGGATTGTATCCTTGGCCGCCAAAGACCCGCCATGTAGCCGGGGCTGATACACGTTAAATCTGTCGGGACCCAAAGTTCTCCCGTTGGCGTGATGTGGAAGTTAGGAGAGGTCAACTCAGGTGTCGTCCTCTTCACTTGACCGAGGTTCAAAATTACGAGCTCCGTCGCCAATAGTCCTCGTGTTGGTTCTAATGCGATGTTAATAGGAAACTTAAAAACTAAACAAATAATGGAAAGGGGAGCTGCGACTTTATTCTTTCCATCTCAGCATCGCAACAAAAAGACATTTAGTTTTGAAACATTGCAGTGAACTTGAAGACTTAGAAACACTATTTTCTGTTGCTAAACATATTTTACAAAAGTTATAAAAGTTGCATTAACGAAAAATAAAATCCCAAGCTATTGATTTTTATTATTTGCATTTACAAAAGTTATAAAATATAAAATCAATAATGAACAATAAATACAGACATTGATCAATAATAATTTACTTTTATAATATTTACGCAAACGAGTTGTTAAAAAATAAAATAAAGTGAAGTAATATCATCTGCGCTTTCTCTTAAAAGGTAAGAGAAACTACTCAAATTTTGAAGATAATACTTTGTTGTTCGATATCGCATAAAACTATTGAATAAATAACACCGGTAAAAAACGAGCTTTTTGAACATGAGTTTTCTCTAAAACTTCCCACTTTGCTTAACAGTTTTTTATACCTTAAATTTTAAGAGCAAAAGGGAACGTTGAGTCAAATTGAATATATTCAATAATTAGTTTTAATGATTTATTTTATTGTTTGACGTTTATTAAATTTTCATCTAAAATAAATACGTGTACAAATTTTTAGCTCAATTAAGCATTATGTTAATCAATTAAGCTACATGTAAATAAAATTAAAGCAAACAATAAATTATTAAACGATGGATTTGGTGGCCATTTGGCGAGAAACTTGGGGTAAAATTTAATTCTTTAAATAATTAGTTTTAATCAATTAATATTTATTAATTATAATTAAATTATCGTATTGTCATCCAAAGCAATCGTGTATTGAAAATTTCAGCTCAATTGCGTGCCTTAAAATGTGAGAAAAAGCTTTTGAAGTTTTGAATCAGTGAACGTTACAATTGACCCAGACAAAGTTAAGTGAGTAAAAGGAAACCCACTAAAAATACTCAAAACTTGGAAGTAGTGGGATCTTTAGAGGAATTATTGCATCCTTTCACGTCATACGGAGACAAACTTGGAGTCATAAAATTTTATTTATAACCTTTTTTTTTCATTAGAGAATATTTCCGGAGATTTGAATATTTAAAATTTTTTTTCCTTCTGTATTATTAATTAATGTGTTCGTTTAAGTACATGATGTTTTAATTTAAACTGACTGAAATCTCCCGAATTCTAGGTTCAACGAAAAATAAAATCTCAAGCAACTGATTTTTATTATTTGCATTAATTTATTTGTGTATCAAATCGATTCGATTAAAATTTTTTGACTTCTGTGCATATAGTAATCAGTCCGTGAGTATCAGAATCTTTTTTAACGAAATCACAAAAGTAGTTAATTTCGATTCTTTATTTTAAATTGTGGAATTATGCAAACAAAAAATAGAGCATAAAATAGATTAAGGTTTATATGGAGAGAGGGCAGTTTGTGCTTTAAGTAATATAATCTACAAAACCCAGGATCCAGATTTATTATCAATTACATAGAAGTTAAGGAAAAACTAATTTGTGAGTGGCTAATTAATTTTTTTTAATTTAATATTTTTCATAAATTATGATTACATTTGGCTTAATTGGATGCATAAAAATAACGAATCAAATTATTGCTTATTTTTGTAAATTTTATCTTAAATTAAGATTTAAGTAGTCTTCCAGCCACTTTATCATTTTTCGGTCCAACTTTCCTTAAAAAGCATTTATGAGGTTTACTCACACTCTGGAATTTATTCATATATCAAGAACTCTATTTTAATTCTATTTAATCCTTTTTATCGCTTTTTTTTCTCCTTGTCTGAATATTTACGAGACGATCAATGTAGATCAAAACTGCTCCCGAAGATAAACTACTGTTGGCGATTCATTTACGGAGGATTCGATTCGGCTGGTTTTATTAAGGTCGCACTAGAAGCAACACGAGGGCTATTGGCAACGGACCTCATAATTTTTAACCACTGTCAAGTGACTAGTATGAGTTGATATCCCCTCTCCTAAATTCCATACCACGTCAATAGGAGGACTTAGGGCCCCGACAGATTTAACGTCCATCAGCCCCGGCTGCATGGCGGGTCTTTAGCGGCGAAGGATCGAACTCGCATCAGAAGGAAAACCGCCAGCTACGAATCCGAAACCGTGACCACTAGGCTACCGCGGCCACTGGTCCTCAGTAGAATCAGGACTCGAAAATGTGGTTTAACTGAAATGCCACCGACCCCGATGCGACGTTTATTAACTACACGGTGGGTCTTAAGTGGCATCAAGGCTCGAACCTACGACTTGACGAAAACCACCAGCCGCGAGTCCGCGGCCATGACCACTAGGCTACCGTGGCCTAAAGAGGATTCGAAAGACTCAACATTGATTATTGCTACATATTGTTGCAAAACTTCTTGTTTCATGAAGGGTTACGAGTGAAATCAATTAATTATGGATTATATTAGCAAATGCACTTTATTCACAGCACAAGACGAACACAAGTATCAAAACTTGGATAGATTAACAGCACAATCAAGAAACGCGGAACTTATTCAAATTAAAAACATGGATGCAAAGCAGCACTAGCACATAAATATTCTTCTAGGGCTAGGGTTCTTTAAATAACCGGAGGTTATCACCCCAAAAGTCATCTCGCTTCCCAATATCTCAATGATTCCGTATCTCCGTGGAGAGCTCCACAGGTATACTAGTGGTATTTGTCCATATGCTCATTTCTTTTGTCACACAATGCCAATACGATACAAATGGGCTGCAAAGCAATCATACCTGGTACACAGATGAAAAGCAGCCACTGCCTCCTTTCTAGGTTGTTAAAATCCAAAGATTTACAGCAGAAAACATGCCGAAACTGTAGACAACTTCGCCGTTGCAAGAACGTTGCCCAGGATGCATCGCTAGAAGATAGGTCTACATTCCACCCATATAACATAAATATATATAAATTACATTTTACCAATACTTTTACTATGGATTATATTTTTCAGAATTTCTGTATCATTTTTCGGTAAGTCTTAAGATTTTGGCTCAAATTTGCCAAGAATTTGTCGAATTTAATTTCTCGTCATTTGCGTCCTTACCCGTATCCTTCAGTATAATATTTTTTCCCATTTAATATCATTTGCAATATGCTCGTTAATTTTTAAAAAAATTATAAACGTCTTAAAAACTTTGTCTTACTTTTTCATCTAAATGTGCTTACATATTACCTCCAATTGATTTAAAATTTGGATTTTTGAATCAGTTGGAGGTAATATGTAAGTATGGTCCCTATGTATGGCTTGAGGGAAGAAATTTTAAAAATCATGTTACAATTCGGATTTTTGAATCTGTAAGATGATCTTTAAAATTTCTTCCCTCAAGCCATACTTAGCGAAATGGAATTTTAATTTACATATTGCTAGATGACCGAATTTTATTTAGGGCAGTAAGCATGCTAATCGCGGTCCAGAAACAAAAATGGTGGACTTTTTTTCAATTAAATTACCATGTCAAAAATGAGATTTGGCTATCTTGAATATCTTGCAAATTTTTTTCCTTAATTTTTATCCTTCTTTCACATTTAGCCTTTGTTCTATAGAGACACCATTTTCAGTGTAGATAACTCATTTGAATAATGCAACTAAGCAATATTATTTTTTCATTAATTTTAGTTAATTAAGAATTAACTAATTGATAATTTTTTCCGTATAATTTCAAATGTATACAATCTTGAAAATAATGCGTGTTCATAAATTATAGGATTATTTAATGAAATGAATTTTTTTTTTTCCTTGCGTTGAAAATGCAGTTTGCCCAAACACTTGGCGCGATTTCAAAAATTGCCAAATATGGGAAAATCAAAAGGGTTGCTACTCCTTAAGCCACCACAGTGAAGAGAAACCATGGTAGCCACATTTGGCGAAATACCGCCAAATAATTCCTGTTGCCAAGGGTGGTTAGGCTAAACTGCTTTCCAACCCTTGTTGCTATCAAGTTAAAAAATTAAATGCATTATAAAAAAATCTGAGAAATAGCAGCATTTTGCATTTTTGATGAAAAATAATATAATGTGGCGACATTTTCTCTTCGTTTAATAAAAACTTTAGACGTACACATGTACTTTTTCACTTTTTACGGCATTGAATTCTTTTCTTTTCAATGCATAAGAAAACATCTAGCAACTTTTCAAATGATGGAGTTCATTCATTTGGAGCAAAAAACAACCCTTTACCTTCCTCAGAGACTTCCTGCACTCCCAAATATCGAAAAGTTGCTGACAGCCCTAAGCCTTGTCTCCCGATCAACAACTGTAGATGGGTAATATTTTTTCACTTTTGAAAATATAATTTCGGGCAAATTTTTTTTGTGTATTTTCGGTTTATTAAATCGTATTAAAAATCATTCGAAAACTTTGAAAGATCGTACTTTAAGTTCAAAGTCTTTCTTTGTATTGTAATTATAATAATTTTTGTTGTATGGATTCGTTTGATATTTGGGAAATCTCAAATTATTTCACTTTTTTAACTACTAATGCTGATATGTATTTTTTCTCTTGCTGGTTTCCAACAGGAGAGCTAAAAAAATGTAAATCGTTTAAGATAGAAAAATATAAATAAAGAGTAATAGTAATTTTTTTAAAAAAAAGTTTTCAAAAAACAGTCTAATTCGAACATGAAGTCTAATATTTGTTTCACGTAATCTCTATGTAATTTTAAATAAAATCAAACATTTATTTAATATATTGATTAATTTTCCTTTTATATAAAAATGAAAAGGCAAGAAGGTAGGGGGAAAATGCCACAAAAGTCATCGTACACTGAAATATTTTCGGATAAATTCATAATTATAACTATCGTCTGTCTCTTTATTTTTGCATTTTGGCGGAATTTAAAAAATCGTTTGGCTTTAATTTTTGCATGTTTATTCAGTAATATTCTATTTATTGTTTAAAAAGGGCTCTATGTCGAAAAGAAACAACGAACAACATTCGAAAATTAATTATTCTCGTAAAAATAGGGGTAAAACAGTTCGGAATATCGCGATAAATTAGTTAATTTACTATTTATTGCGATAAAATTCTTTACAGAAGAAAATCGGATCCAAAATAAGGTAAGAAAAGGTTGTTCTGCAAAGTTAACAAAACGTGATCAGATATTTATAATTAGAAAATTTGTGAAAAATCTACGTTTGAATGCTGTAATAGTTTCTGCAAAATTTAGTGAAAAATTTGCTACTTCAATTTTACCCGAAACTATTCGACGAGTTCTCAGAGCTGGTAGATTAAATGGGCGTTCTGCTAAAAGGAAATTTTTGTTTCTACGAAAAACAGATAGCCTAGGCTTCCTTCGCAAAATCAATGATTAATAAACTCAAAATGCATTGAAATAATGTATTATTTTCCAATGAATGTATAATTGTATGGAGAAAAAAAATTAATCTTAAGAACTTATTTGGAACGGTTAAGCATGGCCGTGGAGGTGTCGTTGCGTGGGGTTGTATGTCAACATTAGGACTTGGTAATTTGGTATTTATTGATTGCATAGTGAATAATAATTTTTATTTAACTTTAAATTGTCTCTTAAATATTTATCAACCCTAAATTTGGGTATTGGACATAACTTTGTATTTTTATATCAAGATAATGATCCTAAGTACACGGCTCTCAACTTCCGCTTCTGGTGCATCTATAATTGCCCACAAGGTTTCAAAATACCACATCAGTCGACAGATTTAAACCCAATAGAACATATTTTGAGAGAATTAGAAGTTGGAGTACGAAAATACCACATTAAAACTATAAGCGAACTAAAACCAATTATGATCTAATAATGGAAAAACTGTGATGCAGAAATGATGAAAAAAAAAAATTAGTGAAATCCCTTTCCAGACGTTTAAAAGCTGTTGTGGATGCTAAAGGATACATCTCTTTAGTAAACACGGGTGACGCACTCCGGGATACCCTAGCAATTCTTCTCAATTTTCGACCCTCCTTCTTATCAACCACTTTTTGTCTTTTTTTTTCAACTTCATGTCTAGACCACAGTTTAATCTTGTTTGGCGCAGCATAGCCATATCTGGCTCTTGCGCCAATAAACTTTACATTCACTCACTCCCTCACTAAAGGATACATCACATTAAATATTATTTTAGTGAAAAGTTAAAATATTTACTAATATGTTAAAGATTCGTTTAAAGTGTACGAAGACTTCTGTGAGATAAAATTTTTGTTTCTTTTTTGGTTATTGATTTCTTAAAGATAGTGTTACTATGTTTTTAAAATATTTCCTGTAGTTTTGTTAAGAATAGATAATAAATCTCATTATTTAAGATCTAATTCTGAAATATTAATTTTAGTTTATGGATAGAGCCCTATTTTATATAAAAATATATATATATATATATATATATATATATACAGTGGCATCCAACAGTATTATACTTATATATTATGACTTATATAAGTATAATACTGTTAATAATATATATTATTATGACTATATATATATATATATATATATATATATATATTAGTCAATTCTCAACCATTTTATTAAGGTTTTGAGCCTCTCTGTATTTATAGCAGTTCCGACCAGGTGTGATCAGCTAATTCGTGACATATCGTTACCAAATGCACCAAGTTCCTCATCGAAATTATCACCAAATTCATCGTCAAGGTTGATACGTCATCTCTAAGCTTTCCTCTGTATTCGTCGAAATCTCTGTAAATATCTTCCTCTATAAGAATTACGTTACAAGAAAGCATCTTCTGAGGTTTGTAATAATATTTATTTTGTTAGAGAAAGCGGAAGTATTTTTGTATGAGTGATGCACCAAAACGCTCACAATAGCTTCGTGAAAATTTTCTTACAGTATTCAGAAGTTAAAAATAATGTAAATTATTAATTTTATTATGCTAGCAAAGGAGGGTATGATATTTTTTTTGTTCAAAGTCGGGAGCAGAGATTAGAATTTATTGCAAAAGTAGCTCACACTGTTGCGGATATGTGACGATATTATAAAAAAGATTCTTTAACGATTTATTAACAATTTGGTATTCTAAAGACACTGAATGGATTTTTTAAAAAAATATTTCTAGATAAAAATATAAGTTTATTAGAGTGGTATATATATTTAGGGACAATGGACATTTCTTACCAAAGTTGGCCAAAGTATGTGTATGTCGTATGTCTTTAAATTCTACTTTGTACGGCAAAGAGCTCATAATTAGAGATAACTATGTAAGAAGTATTACTCTGTTACAATAACTTTCGAAGAAAAATTTATTTTCAGGCTAATTGTTACGTTAAGGCAGAAACGTTTTAGGAAAACGTTTTTTTACAACAAAAACGACATTTTTTAAATTACGAATTATTAATATTCTATGAGTTTCTATCTTTCGATTTATATTTACTTTTGAAGGTAAGAAAATGAAAAATTAGAAGTAGTGAAAGTGTAAAATTTAAATAAAATTTTAGAGACTTGACCACGCCCCTTTTCAGAGATTTCAGTAGTTTTACATCATTTTTTTTATCATACCTGAAATCTCCCTCTCTCTCTCTCTCTCTCTGTGTGTGTGTGTGTGTGTCTGTCTGTCTGTCTCTCTTTTCATATCCAAACGCTCTAAATCTTAATATATGAACATACTTGGGATACTTCCGTTGAGTCGTGGGTTCAAGTTCTGATTCTATTAAATACCCGTCGTACAACGAGGTAGTCTGATACACGTTTAACGTAGGAATCTTAAATTCATGAACATTTTATTCTACTTTAGCTGTTTGCTTATAATTTAATATTCTTCGAAAGCCTAACTCTCACATTTGTTTTTGGATGATAAATTATTGCAACCAGAATATTATTTGAATGGATCAAACTTGAGTATCTTAGTACGCTCGACTGTTATGTTCATTAATTCTTCATGCAAAAATATAGATATTCTTTCACCATGTTGTAACAATGCTGTCTTCTATGCAGACAAGATGACTTAATTTAAATATCAAACACTTTACTCTAATGTAACATCCTAATATGTATACTCTAATAACACATTCAGTTAAAACTTTAGTGTTCCCTATGGATCTTTTGTTAAGACATATAACTTGGAAAATTCATTCGCAGTCGTAAATTATCTGTTTTGACTTAATTTTCCTGAACCCTTAATTCTAAATGAATATGTTTAACCCAATATATTTCTGCTGCAATTGATTCTTTTTCTTGATAGTGCAGACCAAATTTCTTATCATTATTTCCAGAATTCTCTAAAAGTCCCTTGATCCAAGCTGCGACTCGAAGGATTGTGGTAAATCCACCGTATCTTTTTTTGATTAATCAATCCATCACTAGGAGATTTTGATTCGGATACCATCTGCAAAATTTTATTCTTTTAGCCTTCCTTTTTGTTCTCAGCATTAACCATTTCACTCGCTGTTTTGTCTACGTACTTATGCTGTGATTTCGAAAGCATTTTTGATCCAATCCCTCAAAATGCACCTTTTAGAAGACTTCCAACCTTCCAACCTCTTATATGCTTGAACTGGATTTTGTTTCCACTTTTCTGGATCAGCATTTTTATGTGTTCTTGATATTTTGTCCTTGATAAACTATTTTCAATTTCTAGAAGCTCTTTTAATTCAATAGAGAACACTCTTGGAATCACTCGAAAAAAAACCCCATATGTTTGTTAAAATGAAAGAGACTCATGAGGAGCTCCTCTAATTGGATTTCAATCAATGTGCTCGTGAGATCTAAGTGAGGCACAGTTAATGTCTTTAGTGTCGCAACTCTTTATTTTAAACAATAAATGAGAACATCCAGTTTTTTTCCTGTGACATTCTTCATGCTCAAATAACACATCGTTCAATAACTCCCAAGACTAACCCAGAAATGGCGCTCGTAGTAAACCAGTAACCAGGTCTTTCTAGAGTACTAACCTTTGCTTGAAACGTGTCAAAATTTTAAGTCGATCGGACCAGGAAAAAGGTTTTTTGAAGTGAAGTGAAAAAGGTTTTTTCCAAATGGGTGCCGCGATTGCTTTCGATGGAACAAAAACAGCAACGAGTCGATGATTCAGAACGCTATTTACTCGCAACAAAAAAGATTTCTTGCGGGAAAAAAAAAAAAAAAAAA